>JARBWK010000002.1:135174967-135636077 GCA_030556195.1 Anolis apletophallus | reverse complement strand
GTCTGGGGACGTGCCGGCGGCGAAAGATTGGCTTCGGGAGCACACTGCGCTCCAAGACTTGCTACGTACTCAATTGGACCAGGCTAAAGTGGATTACAAGCGGATGGCTGATCGGCGGCGCCAGGAGGGCCCTGAGATACTGGTGGGGGATAAAGTTTGGCTGTCTACCAAGAACTTGCCTACGCAGAGGCCTAGCCGCAAGTTGGATGCGAGATTTCTGGGTCCTTAAAAAAGTGTTGGAGAAGGTGGGGCCTGTTGCTTTCAAACTACAACTCCCACTGGACATGAAGATCCACCCTGTGTTTCACCGCTCTTTGCTCCGCCCGGCAAAGGGGGTGCGGCCTGATGTGACGCAGCCACCCCCTCCCCCTGTGATGCGCGACAGTGAGGAGGAGTTCGAGGTACAGGACATCATGGATGCAAGTATCAGATACCGGAAGCTGAGTATTTGATTGACTGGAAAGGCTTTGGTCTGGAAGAGCGTTCCTGGGCGCCGGCTCGCGATGTCACGCCCGGACATTGTTGCGAGGTTTCACCGCAAGTACCCTGACAAACCCAAGCCTCGCGGCAGCCTCGGAGGGGCCCTGCGGGGGGGGGGGATAGTGTAGCACAGCAGGTCTCGTTCGTGCCTGGGGGGCAGGGGGGTCCCATTGGCATTGGGGCCTGCAGCAGCGGAGATGGATTCTGAAGAGGATTTAGAAGGGTTAGCAGAAGGAGAGTTTCCCATCACTGGGCCTCCTTCTCCCACAGAAAGCTTGGCTTGGGATGAAGGTTGGCCTGACCCTTACGACGAGATAGATAACCAGGTGCAAATGGAAAGCAGTGATAGCGAAACTTATGAACGGCCAGGGAGGAGAGGTTCACAGGATCCTTTGAGTGAAAACATGGAAGAGAGCGGCTGGGAAGAATCTAGGGAGGAGAGCTCTCACGGAGGTAGGGCAGCAGATGTTGGGAGGCAAGGCCGTGCTTTCGATAGGAGACGGGACATCGAGACTAGCAGGAGGGGCTGGTACCATAGCCTAGACAGGCCGAGGTCTGTCAGCAGAGATTGGAGCAGCGAAGCCTAGAGCGTCGGGGACCTCGGCAGAAAGATTAAGTATAGGATCCGTGGGAAAGGATCCTCAGTACTTCGGCCACGTTTCTTCTGAGCAGACGTGAAGCGAAACTGGTCCACAGAGCTAGATTGGCTAGTGGCTTACCAAGTCTTGCCTTGCATCTTGTACCTTGCCTTGTTCCTGAATCTGCATTGCTGTGCAGAGCCTTGCCAAGTCTTTTTGGATACTTTACCAAGTTGTTTTGGACATTTGATTGCCTTTTGCCTTTGGATTTGCTTTTGCTATTTTTATGGACAATATACCTTTTGAACTGTTTTTATATTCAATAAAGTAGTTAGCCTTCAGTCCGTCTCTCTGTGTGTGATTAAGGGGCCGGTCAAGTCTGTGCATCGTGACAGTTCATGCCTCAACACTAGTTGAATGAACCCCCTCCCCCAAGGTCTGATGCCCAGCACAAGCATTGGAAGGGAGGCCTGGCTGGAATTCACAACTTAACTTCAACATTAGTAGGTAGATATGTAACTAAGTAATACATGTAGAATTCCAGCCTATGTTTCTATAAAATTGTTAGTAATACCTTATATTCTTCAAAACATAGTAGGTCATTGACTGAATTAATTTTATATATGCTGACATCATTCAGCAATTGACTCAATGAGCCTACTACTATTAGGTCTAATAGGTAGACACACATTTTGTATTCAATATAACCCTGTATACACAAAGAAAATGTTCTAAAACCTCACCATAGTTGCCTTAAACTGTGGACCCTATCATACCATAAGACCACATAAGATGTCAGAAAAACATTTACAGGAGGTGGATAGTTTTTGGAGTATGATTAAGTGAGATAGTGGATACTGAATCCTTGGAGAAGGGGTTCATACTGTACAGTTCAAGAAGCATATGCTTCTTTCAGCAATAGACCAATGTACGTTAGCTAATATCTACTACTGAATACAGCTAAAATTACTCACAAAAATGATCACCAATCAGAAATTATCGGATAACCCAGGAACACTCACAGTGAAAGAACTCATTTTTGTTAATATTTAGCTCTCAACATGAATTCTACTTCCTTCCCCTTAAACAAGTAGGAGCTAGATTCAAATTGAAGGTGTTCTTGCTCAGAGCTAGGAAATTTTCCTTTTTTATCCTGGATACTCTTTTTATATTAATAATAGTAGCCCTCTGTTAGACCTCATTTTCTGAGGGTGGAGTTTGTCAGGCTCACTTGTCAGCACAGACGAGAATCATCAATGGAGTTAACTATGCTGCAATTAACAACTGGCAATTTGGAATCAACTTTCTAATTTCCCACAATGTCTTGATGTTACTACAGAGGCATTGTGTGACATCAATATTTGAAATTCAAACTGCCTGTTAGCGCAAATGTCAGCAAGTTGATGGATTTTGTCCAGGCTGGAACCCTTACATCTGCCTCTAAATAGCAATAGAAATGTCGGGAATGTTCACATTTAAAAAAATTTCAAGCCAAAATGGAATATTGAGAGTCCCCTCTGAAAAACAAAGTTAACTGCCACACCATTTCTGACTCTTATGTGAGAGGGAAAATATCAGAGGGAACTTTCATCCTAAATCAGGAAAAGGAATAAGAAAACACTGCATTGAAAAGGGTAGTTAGTGCAGAATCTTTCATGACATTTTCTACAGAAGACAATTTCTGAATGCAAAAACTTTTCAAAATGAACTAAACCTCTGTAATGTGTCTTGGGTATGGAAATGTCACTGAGATTTCATCCTATGTACAAACATATTATACCCTCCTATTACTCAACTTACAACCTTATCACATGGGGGACCTCCCATATGCCAGGTGTGGTGAAATGGCAGGCAAGAGGGGCAACTCCATTGCATTGTGCACTGCTCCGGAATGGCAGTGCTTTCCCCATCATATGAAGTAAGTATCACCCATACAGGTCAGAAGTTATCTGGCTCCATTGGAAGCCTCCTCTGTTAAGGGGGGATTGGTGATGCTTTCACCTTGGCTGTGGGTGGGGCCTCCACCAGAACTCACACAACATCATGTGATGGCCAGCATGGGGCTTCATCCATTAGATGGGGTGGAAGCATCCTAGGATGCAGAATCCCCCCTCCATCTGATGAGGTCCATAAGCTCAATATATAAATGGAAATTATACACACACAACCATCCAAAGATTTATTCTCGAAAGGTGGAAGCCTCAGGTAATAACATTCAAACTGTGTTCTTAGTTCTTAGAGAAATATATATAACATTTTAAAAGAAACAGTTCATCTTAGTATTGATCTTAGCTCTGGGAACTTCTAAATCCATGGCTCCTATCCCATGTGTCAATTCACTTCTGTTGGCAGTGGTTCTGAAAACTGAACAACTTAGGGAAAGCGTTCACTTAAGAGAAATTCTGAGATAAGTAATTACATTGCAAAGGAGTAACCGTGATCTTTCTTGGGCTAGATGCCAAAAAAACCTAGATAAGGCAAAAGAAGGAATTGGTTGCTATTGACTTTTTCATTGACCTATGATGATGAAAATTTATTCCTAACCATCTAGTCCCATTTCCATCACTACAGCTGTGTCCAGAATGTATAATTGTTTTTTAAAGAAATGAATATCAAAGGTATATATGATCATCATCAAAAAATATTGTTTTGATTCTAATAGTAGCATGAATTCATGCCACTATTAGAATTTGAACAATATTTCTACCTGCTTTTTGCTACTCATAATATGTTTGTGTGTGTGTGTGCATGCGGACACACAAAGTCAAGCCAGTCACAGATGAGAAGATGATACAGGAGATTAAAAGGCACATAAATATGAGGTTTGCAGGTCCATAGATAGCTTACAGGGTACAGAGAAGTATTTTTAATTCTAGCTACTACATTCTGTGTCTTCCAATTATTATTCTTGGGCTCCTTAGAAGTACAGATCCTTAGAAGTACAGATCCTTAGAAGTACAGAACCTAGGCTAGAGCATAACACTCCTCCTTACTTTCTGTATAGTGCTTTTTCTGTACTGATGAGAAAGCTTTAGAGAGAAAGAGCTAGCTGGTAGCATGAAATGTGGTTTCTTGGGAAGGCCCTCAGACTTAGAGGAAACTTTCTTGGACAGTGGGTTCCATGTCTCAGACTTGAGATAAGAAAATAGCTTTTATTCCTCTCTCATGAATTTGGACAAGTCATTTCCACCTCATCCATGTCTGCTTTGGATTAGGACTGATGTGTGCAACCCATGGCAAGAAGGTCATGGGTCACAAAGGGGCAAGACAGTGGTGAAAGCACCAAATAAACTATTCATTCAGATGAAATGTAAGATTGAAATAAATCATTTCATGTTTCCAGAGTCAGATTATCCCACTCAGAGACTCTGCTCCTGTTTTGAAGAGTAGAAACCCATAAAAGGTTTAGGGACTCTTTGGAGTAAAGAACATAGAGATGCAAGTCCTTTCCATGGAAGCAGAAGACTCCTCAAGGGTTAGAGGTGACAGGGCTATCAATTCCACTGTTCCTGCTTTAGGAGGCTGTGAGACAGATAGTCTCCTAATTTCATGGTCTCTAGCATAGATCCAGTCATTGGGTTAGCTTCTAGTACATCTTCTTTCACATGCCCTCACGGTCTGGAAGATCCATCTTTATATGACAAACAACCTCATCCGTTGGGGCTTTTTTCAGTAGTATACCCGGTTCAGTGACAGTTTATTCACAGAGCCTGCTGATTCCCATTCCAATACTACTTCAGGCAGGACTCCATGGCCAGGCCCAGATTACCCATAAGGCTACCCTAGGCCATGGCCTAGGGCGGCACCTTTGGGGGGGGGGGCAGCAGGTCCGGACCCCCCCCCAAGTTTTTAAAAAAATTCAGGGGGGAAAATCAATTTTTTTGAAAAAATAAAAATAAAAAGGGCGCATGCGTGCGGTGGCGTAAGCACCATCCACGGCCGCCCCCCTCCTTTGCTCTGCTCCCCTCGGCTCTGCACCTGCCCTTGGCTCCGCCCCACCCCCGCCTCTGCCCCCGCCTCTGCCCCCGCCTCGCCGGCATGAGGAGGAAGGAAAGCCCCACCCCCGGAGCTGATGCGGGGCCTCCCCACGGCTCCTCCCTCCCTCCTAAAGCCGCAAATTTGGCTGCTTCTCTGGCTGGCATAGTGGCTTTAGGAGGGAGGGCGGGAGGGAGGGAGGTGCTGGCGAGGAGGCAGGGCGGAGCCGGGGCAGGGGCGGGGTGGGGAGGAGCCAGGGGTGGGGTGGAGCCGGGTGAGGAGTCGGGGCAGGGGCGAGGCAGGGAGGAGCCGGGGCGGGATGGGGAGGAGGCGGGGGGCAGAGCCTTTGGCCTAGGGTGCCAAAAGGACCTGATCCGGGCCTGTCCATGGCTACACTATAGCAAAACCAGCATATGCCACCACTTTCCTGTGTGGCACCAGCAACAATGGGGGGAAGCTGGGCAGCTGAAACTTTCCACTGTAGCATGGGGTTATTGGTGAGTCGGGCGATGCAGGGCATAGGGCAATGGGTTGAAAAAGAGTCTACTCTGTTGCTTATAAAAGGGCCCCCCAATAAAGACCTTTTCAACTCTTATGCTAGAGTTGGATATTTGCTTTCTTGAGGGAAAGACAATCCTATATATGCAGTCTGTTTAGTGTTATGTGACCAATGGCTGAAAACAAGTTTAAATACATTCAGGCGTCTACACTTCCATGCTTAGATAAATCTCCACTGATTTCCCCACAGTCTAATTTTCTTTTCAAATCAAGATGTTTTGATTAAGGAGCTGTAGAAACATTTCTCCAGTTTGTTAAAGCTATATTGCCATCTCCATGCTATATTTCTTAACTTTTTAGGTTTTGCTTCATCACATTAGCTGATATTATGAGACCTAAAGGACTCAGCCTGATTATTAACTGCAATAGATTTGGGGACAATTATTTTTAAGCATCAGAAATTTGCATAATCTACCGTATATTTGTAATTGGAAGATAGTTGCTATTGGAACATATACCCACTATATCTCCACTTCAGGTCTTTGAAGCCCCAGACTGGATCTGACAAGCTGGAAATGTTCTGGTGCATAAAAGCTGGCTACAGAGGGTTTCCCAGATCTCCACAGCCTGTTTGGGAAATAAATATGTGTGGGGAGATTTCAGTTGAAACAGCAGATCACCATCTATTCCCAATTTAATTTTGCCTTTCCATTAATGAAATTGACCACTTGATTTTGGTTACAGTATTCAATACTTGCATTTGCCTGCCAACCCCTGAAATAATGAGACTGCACACCAGTATTTGGGTTTAAATATGGACAACTTTTATTAACGGTTACCGATTAAATTTTGTCTGGATCTAAACCTATTAATCCTGAACTTGATGGCAAAACAGAGGTAGTGTCCCAGTCCAGCCTATCCTCGGTTAGTTAGTGCAAATATCCAGATCCCCAGGTAACCTTATCTGGGCAACTTCTAAGGGAAATGTGTTGGAGATGTCCCTTTCAGGGTATCTGAGACCCGACTGTCTCTATTTCTAGTCCATTAGAATTCCACTTCTCATCAAATTGAACCTAAGGTGAGTGTTTTAGTCAATGGCCTTTACCCCTGAAGGGGGTGCCTTGGGCGTATACCAAATTTTAGCTTTTCCTAACCGTTTACCACCACGGATTGAGAGCAGTTGTCTATTTTGCACCCATCCTCCACCAAGTCCAACCACAAGGCCCACAACCGGCCTGTAACTTCCCAACTTTGTTGGCCCACACAGAGAGATGGAACCCCTCTCCCCTGTAACATCAGTCATTTAGTCACTGTCTGCAAAGCCCCTCCCCTCGGGCAATGCCATGCACGTGGCCCAACTCTTGCTTCCTGGCTTGAAGCTTTGGGCATATCTCCCTCGCGCCATCCAAGGCCTGGCCACCTTGATAACTGAGAGGATTGTCTGCAAAGCCCTTCACCTCGGGCAATGCCATGTACTGTACGTGGCCCAACTCTTGCTTCCTGGCTTGAAGCTTCCTCCTCAATCCTTGGCTTCAGAATGGAGAAAGGGGGCAGGCCAAGTGAAGGCATGGCCATGCCCCCTTGGAATAGTTCCAACTGGAATTAAAATGCTCTATCTCTGGGGGAGAAGGCAAATGTCTCTTCCGGCCCGGCTGTGCCGGGGCGGAAAAGGTTCTTCTACATTGGCATCATTCTCAGTTACTTCTCAGTTACCTTTACTCTTTTTGTATTGTTGGTCTGGTGTAAGATCTGTTTCCATGTGCATTATTGTGCTCCAATTACTAATTTTGAAAACTGGTGAAGGATCTTTGAATCTTCTCTCTCTGTAGCCTTCCTGCTGGTGTACCGTGCACCCGACGCACCAGCAGGAAGTCTACCTAAGCTGCTGGAGGTGGTTGCGGAGTGGGCATTGAGGTTCCCTAGACTTATTATCCTGGGGGACTTCAATGTCCACGCCGACACCACCTCCCTGATGAAAGGGAGAAAGAGACAACTAGAGGACATGTGGCGGAGTCTCCGTGACGAAGCGTCGAAATCAGCTTATAAACAATTTAAGAAGGTTTATGAGCAAGCTATCAAGGAAGCGAAAAAGGTCTACTATTCTTCCTTGATAGAGTCAGCCAGTTCACGCCCAGCTCAATTATTCAAGGTAATTCGGTCTCTGACAACAATCCCAACTGTCCCAAATGATAGGGGTTTGGCTCCAACGGCTGAGGCTTTTCAGAACTTTTTTGCCCACAAGATTTCGACTCTCCGCCGGGACATTCCGGCCACTCTTGATACAGTTAGTGAACTCGAGACTCCGCCGCCACTCGGTGGGTCCACCTTCACCTGCTTCCAACCGCTGGACGCAGCAGCTGTCGATGGGTTACTGGCTGCAGCTAGACCAACTACTTGCTCCCTCGACCCGTGCCCCCCTTGGCTTGTTAGATCTTGCCGGGAGGGGCTACGAGGCCCCCTGGGCACGATCATAAATAGCTCCCTTGAGCAAGGACTCTTCCCAGGGGGATTAAAAGAGGCCATGGTGAAACCGCTGCTGAAAAAGCCGAACTTAGATCCCTCGGCTCCCTTCAATTACAGGCCTGTTTCCAACTTGCCTTTCCTAGGCAAAGTAATTGAGAGGGCGGCAGCGGATCAGCTGCAGCGGTTCCTAGACGACACAGCTGGACTTGATCCCTTCCAGTCCGGCTTCCGTATTGGGCATGGGACGGAGACCGTGCTTGTTGCCATTACAGACCAACTTCGCCGCCAGCTGGACCAGGGTGGATCAGCACTGCTTGTCTTGTTAGATCTGACAGCAGCGTTCGATACTATAGACCATGTACTGCTGACCCACCGTTTAGCCGGCTCCGGGGTTGGGGGGACTGCCCTTCAATGGGTGGCCTCCTTCCTCCGGGACCGGGGACAACGTGTGGAGGGGGGCGGGGAGGTCTCCGGGAGACTCCCACTTAACTGTGGGGTCCCCCAGGGGGCCATCCTCTCCCCCTTATTATTCAATGTTTACATGCGCCCCCTGGCTCAGCTGGCCCGTGACTTTGGTCTGGAGTGTTATCAGTACGCTGATGACACCCAGCTTTTGCTGAGAATGGACGGCAGGCCGGACTCCGTACCCAATTGTTTCCATCTATGCCTCGAAGCCGTGACTGGTTGGCTGCGTGCCAGCCGGCTGAAGGTGAATCCATCGAAGACGGAGATCCTGTGGCCCGGTCGGCCTGGGCTGGGTGGGTGCCGGTTGCCTACCCTGGACGGCGAGCGGCTTAACCCATCGCCGTCGGTTAAGAGCTTGGGGGTTGTGTCTGACTCCTCGCTGACCATGGAGGTCCAGGTCTCCGTGGTCAGCAGGATGTCATTTTATCACCTCCGACAGGCTAGGCGACTGGCACCCTACCTGTCCAGGGATGACCTGGCCACGGTAATCCAAGCGACGGTCATCTCGAGATTAGACTACTGTAATGGCCTCTACGTTGGCCTTCCCTTGTCGACAAACCGGAAACTCAAGCTAGTGCAGAATGCCGCTGCTCGCTTGCTGGCAGGAGTGCCGGTGAGGGAGCATATCACACCTATTCTCCGGCAACTGCACTGGCTTCCTATTGAGTACCGAATTGCCTTCAAGGTGTTGGTTTTGACCTTTAAGGCCTTACATGGCTTAGGGCCTGCGTACCTGAAGGACCGCCTTACCCCGTACCTGCCCCCGAGTTCACTGCGCTCAGATGAGCAAAATCTGTTGTTAATTCCATCCAGTGTGTTCAAAGCATTCAAGGCAGGGGAGAGGACAAGTGGGGAGACTTTTCCCTGTCCTAAGTCAATAGCCCCAGCCACATAGAAACAGCAAAGTCCTAAACATGCCATGAGGTTCCTTTGTTGTTGCATGTCTTGTAAAAGAGCATTATTGCTTTCTTATGAGCATTAATGTTATGCATAAGTCAAGCTTCTGCCTCTCTTTCTAGATATGCTAAAACGGGGGGGGTGTCTGAAAACCTTTGCTCCCAGGCATTTTGGATAAGAGAGATCAAACCTATACGTTTCTTAGCAGGCTATGAGCAGTGAAAATTGGAGACCATGGAATAAAATATTAGCAAAAGGGGGCGCATTTTATCCAAATGAAGTCTTTGTGCAAATGTAAACAAATCCTATTAGTTTGTAATTTAGAATGGGAAGACCCAATCCATCTTTCATATCTCAGTTTCTTTTTTCCCCCACCATGACACCCTCTTGGCATCAGTGTACATTAGGAAAGGAGAAAAGTAACAAACTGAAAAATGGATTAACTAGTAGGTGTAGATGTGGGAAGAGAATATGGCAGGTGTCTTAAGTTTTGTGTGTGTATGCATATATGTGTGCCTGCAAAATGAGCCAAGTCAAAGCAAAGGATCCACTTTATTAATATGCAATTGATAGCTGTGCTAAACAGGAACTCACTGAAAATGTTGCCACTTGTGTGATAATTGACCTATTAGCACAGCAGCCATTTCCCATAACATCTGGATAGCACATGTGGCCCTTTTGCTAAGTTATGTGACATGCATGTATTTACAAGCAGAGCTCAGATACTGTATTTAATAGGCATGGTTTAGAACCCAAAAATAGCAAATCGTAAATCTAATGGGGGGGGGGATTTTTTTTGATTAGTAATAGGAAGACTTACAAAAAAATTTCCAAAAAGTTCTAAAATGTAACTTAATTACTAACGAAATTCGTTAGTAATTCGTATGCCAGAGCATGCACATTCCAGATGGTTTTGGCCTACAACTCCCAGAAATCCTAACAGCTGGTAAATTGGCTGGGATTTCTGGGAGTTGTAGGCCAAAACTTGAATAAATCACACTGAATTCTAGATGGGACTCTCCAAATAGGAAGGAGGGAGGGAAGGAGGGAGGGGTATTCTATTCTTGGAAGCAGCAAAAGAAAAGGAGGAGGAGCCCCTGGCTCCTCGCTGCCTCTCTCTCACCCCGATCCCCAGGAGCGAGGGCCCAAGTTTGCCCAGGCTGGTCATATACCTACATTCTATGCACATGCAATAATACAGCAGTAATAACAATGGGTATAAGAAGAGGTAAAATTCAAACCGAAGTATTCTGACTGGTCCCTGCCTCATGCGGTGCAAACGGGCTCTTCTCTGTGAGCCCGGAAATTAGCCCGGAAAAGACAGCGTTTTCTGCTTGGGTGCACACACATACATATTCTTTGGGGGATTTGCTGCAGAATCCCGGCCTCATAGAGAAGATTCTGCAGCAAATCCCCCTCCCAAGAATATGTATGTGTGTGCTCCCAAGCAGAAAACGCTGGCTTTTCCCCGGCTAATTTCCCGAGCCCCGCTTTGCACCGCATGAGGAGAGACCAGTCAGAATACTTCGGTTTGAATTTTACCTCTTCTTATACCCATTGTTATTACTGCTGTATTATTGCATGTGCATGGAATGTAGGTATGACCAGTTGGATTACTTATAATATTAGGCAGTGGCACTTACAGTAGCATTCATTGTATTATACATTAGGTTGGTTTCTCACCCCAATACTCTTTGATGCCTTAGATCCTGGCTGGCAGGCAGGAGAGGCAGGGAAGCCTGGAAAAAATGTAAACAGAGAGGATTACTCAGAAGTAAATCCACAGCAGTAATCCAAAGTGCCCTCCTTTGCAGATTTACTTCTGAGTAATCCTCTCTGTTTACATTTTTTCCAGGCTTCCTTCCAGCCGAGCGAAGGAGCGAGTTTAGGGGCTTGCCTTGCCATAATATTGGCAAGGGAGGCGGGAGGGTGGTGAGAGAGAAGGAGGGTGCCCCCTTATGCCCCCTTACGACCTAATAACGACACTTAAGAAAATCCTGGCCCCGAAGTTCGAAAAATTAAGTCCACTTCCTGGTTGGCGTTCCAGGTGCGGAAAAGCTCGAAAGTAGCATTTCTTACGAATTTCTTACGAAACGATTCATTTTCATAACTTTTTTATCATGCCTAGTATTTAAACATCAATTAGTTGTGAAATATAAGAGTAAAAACATATAGGCTCCGTGAATCAATGTGCTCTAGGAAAAAAATGTTGAAGACTGCTATAGAAAATCATTTCAATAAAGTACCATCATCTGATAGCCAACTTTCATTTTGTATAATAGATGGAAAAGTGAGATTGAGGGGTTTTATATGGGGTGGCTGTACTGATATATATTTTTGACATAATATTTTTAATGTTTTGAAGGTTGTGATTCTAGGTTAACTTCTTGAAAAGTACACAGGCCATTAAAAGTTTTAAAATGATACATTTAAAAGTAAAATAACTATTAATATATTACTATTAATGTTATTGTTTCTATTATTGTTGTTTTTATTGTTCTTGTTATTGCATTCTCATTTTGAGCATACATAAACACATTGCTTCAGGTGCTCTATACTATGTAGAGTTAATGCACTTTGACAACCTTTTCACTGCCATGGCTCAACGTTAGGGAATTCTAAGATTTGTAGTTGGTGAGCCACTCTTTGGTTAAGAAGGTGGAAGAGGAGGAAGCAGTGGCTGAAGTATGTGTAATACTATGACTCCCAGAAGTTCACAGCATTGAGTCATGGCAGTTAAAATTACTTCTAATTGCATTTATTTTATAATGTAAATGTACTCTTAGTCAGAATGCACACTTCAAAAAAAGTCAGTATTTCTCACAATACACTTGATACCTGAATTTTTTCAAAAGTGTAACCCTACACTGACAGAGAGATTGCAGATTTAGCCTTGAACTGTCAAATTAGCCTAGCAAATGTGCAGCAATATTTCATAACCGTGCCATGAACATTCTCAGAACTTCTTTCAAAATGTGAAGGTTTTAATCTGGGGTTATGGTCTTTGTTCCGTACTAAAGTTCCCAACTCAGTCCACAATATCTCAGTTTTAAGTCCAGCAACCTATAGAGTAAATCTCCCTTTCTTTCAAGCTGGGTAATAAATCAGAAAAGTTCAACATTTGTAAATTTGCATACAGCTTCGAATATTCTGTCAGTGGTGTTCCTTCTTGAACAATATGCCTGCACTTGATCTGTGGATTATGCTTTATTCCCCACCTAACACCTCACTATCCAAGAGGATGGATAGCTTGGTTCAGAGTTTTAGACATTTGTTATGTCTTTAGGGTATTTTGGCCACATCATGTGAAGAAAGAAAAACTTATAGAAGACAATTATGCTGGGGAAAAGGGAAGGAAAAAGGAAGAGGGGCCGACCAAAGGCAAGATGGATGGATGGTATCTTTGAAGTGACTGGCTTGACTCTAAAGGAGCTGGGGGAGGTGATGGCTGACAGGGAGCTCCGGCGTGGGATAGTTCATGAGGTCACGAAGAGTTGGAAGCCACTGAATGAATGAACAACAATGTGTCTTTAGGGATCTTGCGATCTAATGATTAAAAATGCAACACAATGAAATCAAAATGTAGCACACACAAAATATATTTTAAGAAAACTATCTGATAGAATTAACAGATAGGCCTGAGGAACTCTCTCCTCAAGAGGGAGGGCCCAACTCTATGATAAAAATCAGAGATAATAAAAATGGAAGGGAAGAGAATACAGACTTACAGTTGGGACTTGCCAATTTGGGAGCAGGCAAACTGTGTTGCAGCTTTTCTCTAGATAGATGGATGGATAGATAGATAGGGATAGATAGATGATAGATGCTGTCTCTGTTTCGTAGACAAGAAAAGTACACAAGGAAAATACAGTTAAGTTAGTCTGATATCAATGCAGAGAAAAACTCTAGCAAGTTAGTAAATCCACAATTGGTTAGTGTGTAGAAAAAAATTTACTCATTACTAAGATTCAACAGTGGTTTGATTTTGGGGGGGGGGGGCAAATCAGGTCAAACCAAGCTTATCCCTTTTTCTCTAGGATCTGCTAGCTCAGTACATCCTGATAATGCTGTGGACATAGTAAATTCTGATTGAATCTAAAATTTTGACAAGGTATCCTTGTTGATAAAATGGCAAAATGTGTATTGGATGGCACTACAATTTGGCAGCTTGACAGCTAGTTAATATTCATTCATTAAAGGTTTAATAATCTCTTAAGGGGAAGGTGTGTGCCTCTTCTATGCCGCATATTGTTCAGTATTTTAGAAATAGTGCAGGAGAGGTTCTAGTGGGTTTAAATAACACATTTGCACCCATAGCTAGGGAGAGTAGGAAAACTGATATCTAGAAAGGGATCTAGATAGACCGAAAGACTGGATTGAGAAGATGAGATTGTATGGTCAGTGTAAACCCTATATCATGCTGTGCAACTACATTTAAATGCATTATACTGGACATATAATGCAGATTTAAACAGCATTAATTTGCAGTGTAGGTGAGATACATTTAAAATGATGGATGAGGTACATTTAAAATGATCTACGCGTTTTTAATAGATCAAATGCTGAACATAGCCTAATAATGTGTTTATCTTAGAAACTGAACATATGTTTGGGCTGTATTAAAACAAACATGATGTTTAGGTCACATAATATTATATTTTTATTGTTTGTCATATTAGAAAAGCAGTTTTTCAATCCTTTGTCTATTTTGGGAAAAATACCTATAAGAAGAACACCAAGAAGTTTGAGCTCTTCCACAAAAGAACAGCCAGGATAGTAAAGATTAGTAATGAAGCCCTTTGGTTTTTTCCCTGGTTGAAAAAATTGCAAAAGTTAGCTCAGAGAACTGAGGGAGAGCAAGATAATATTATTCAAATATTGTGATGAATATTGTTCCAGTGTATTCCTGGGGCAAGCATTAGAATCAATGGTGTAAATTTCAGGGAAATTTTCCAATAAAAATAGGAAGAATTTCTTAACATTTAATGCGAATACTACTTTGTGAAGAAATTGATTCTTGTTCTCTAAAGGCTTAATGCAGAGGTTGGATAGACATGTGTCAGAGACTTTGTAATTGCATTCTTATTAAATTTTAATATGTAAAACTTTTTGTAAGAAATACTGTAAATATACAATGTTTTTGATTGTCAAAAGATTAGTGATACAATCAGCATGTGAACTGACAGTACTGTTTTACAAAGAAGAAAAAAGAAAAAAGACTCTGTTGTCACATTTCCCCCTGTGTTTCTTATTCAATTGTCACAGGGAAGATCATTTCGAGACAAAATTACTCATCTGAAGCAGATGGCCTGTCAGACAAATTTTAGCGGTGCATACTTTGTCTATACAAAAGCAAATAAACAAACCAAAAACAAAGAAATTAGATATTCAGGATGTCTGCTGTCACTGTGGTTTTCCTCTCAATTAGACCAGAGTAAACAAGAATTATGCACCCTGAAAATCACAAATCTCTTGACTGTGATCCTGCTAGAATCAGGAGTTGCATATTTTGAAGAATAAGTGGTATCTTCTCAGAACCTCTGAACTAGGTAGGTAACAGTGGTTGTTCTTATGCTTTTAGCCGATAGCTGTTATAAACATTAGGTGGTGGTGGTGGTGGTGGTGGTGGTGATATTTTGGAAATGCATTTTAGTTTTATCTGTGTAGCCAGAACTCTCTTCAGAAAGAATAACAATACAATCTATCTAGTATCAGTATCACCCCTTTCATTTTTATAGCTGCCAAAACAAAGCAATACCTTATATGTGTAGCATACTGGAATTCAACAGTAACATTTAATGTTCTATGATAATCATTGGTGGTCTCTTATCCAAGTACTAACTACAGCTGACCCTGTTCAGCCTCCAATATGAGACAGGATCTGGTGCCTTTAGGGTGTGTCTGTCTGCTTTCAGGTTGCCTTTGACTTACAGCGACCCCATGAATTTCAGAGAGATGTTCAGAAGTGGTTTTGCTAGTACTTTACTCTGAAATACTCTGAAACTACAACACCCAACTGGTATTTTTAATGGTCTTCCATCCAAATAGTAAAATAGCTTATCCTTCATAATTTCTGACAGGATGACTCCTTTATTGAAGTGTGCACCTTCAAGTTGCCTATTAATTTAGGGTAACCCTATGAATTGCAAGGGATGCTCAGAAATGCCACTTTCTTCTGCTAGTGTTCATTGGCAGTCTCCTATCCAATAACTAACCAGTGATGACTCTGCTTAGTTTCTAAGATCAGATGGCATCTGGTGCATTCAGGATACGTAGATAGCTATAAACACAGTTGTAGTTAGCACTATTTACCTTTGCAGTAAAGGGTAAGGTATTTCTGGGGCAAATGTTTCTTTAAAAGACAGTACATGGAACCTGACTATGAAGGGTGTTTCAATTTAAGAAGTAAAGGATATCACAATTACCAGCCTCAGTAATGATGGGCCGAGGGGTGCCCATCCATGCATCCTTATATCTTGATGCTACCCCTGCTACCATTCCTTCTTGCTCCTTGAGCTGTCCTTACAATGATGGGTAGTTAGTAGGCATGGGTAGGTTCAATTGGAATCCTCTTAAATTGGATTAAAATCTGAATTAATCCTTTTTTAAATCGATTTCGAAGCAATTTGGGAACTTGGAAATAATCTAGCCCTTTTGAAGCCACTGCCACCATCTTTTTTCTGATCCAGGAAGTGAATCAGAAAGGAATCAGCCTTTGGAGGCAAGCAGCTGGTTGCATGCTGGGATGTTTGCCTCCAGTCAATGAGGGGAAACCACCTCAGGAGGGGCGGAGTTTCGGCACAGCAGCCATTGCCCTTTAAAAAGGGCCACGCATGCCTCATGGACTCATTGTGAGCTGGGGACGCGAAGGCAGAGGAACTAGGGTGGCTGCTTGGGTGGGAAAGGTGCCACGTCACCGCTTTGCAAGGGAAGGACTGGGTTGGCAACAAATTCCCCTTTGCTGTTAATTCCCTTCCTTAAGCAGGGAATACAACTTTTAAGGGTTTATTTTCTCCTGGGGTTTGACTTCTGTGCTTTGGAAAGCCAGAATTCCCCTTTGCTGATAATATTTCCCTTCCCGAAGCAGGGAAAACAACTTTAAAGGGTTTATTTTTTCCTGGGGATTGACTTCTGTGCTTTGGAAAGCCAGAATTCCCCTTTGCTGATAATAATTTCCTTGGGAAAACACACAAAAGTTTGGAGACCCCTTTGTCTGCCTGGGGTTACAAATTGTACTTTAGGAAACTAGAAATCTACTAATCTTTTCCTTGTGGTCACTCCCAAAGGGCATTTGCCTGTCCTCCTGATGTTAGAGGGGGTGGTTGAGGAGGACTGCAGGGATTCACAGGGCGGGGAAATGGTCAGTTTTCAAGTGATTCTTCCCTCCTGGTCTTTGAGGGTTGGGGCGGTGGGGTGTTAAAAGTTAGTATGCTGACAGAGGAGAATCGTTTCTATCACTGTGGCAAGTTTTGTCAGTAGAGGTCTAAAAATGAGGGAAAGGGAATCCCTCAAGTTTTGCCTGTCTCTTTTGCAGGTTTTTACACATTGCACAATCGCGCCCACCATTTAAAAAAATGATTCGGAAATTTCAGATTTTTTTCCAGAAAATTTGGGAAATCATTTAAGATTCTAATCGCCAGCACCCCCTACATCCGAAACGGGTTTTGAACCAGGTTTTTTGCTTGATCAAACAAGCCTAGCCATGAGGTCTTGGATTTATATACTAAGCCCAAGCACCACTTCTAGCAATCCATATATTTCTTATATGTATTTTGAAGAATGGTATTCCCCACATTCTTTACTCAGAAACAATGCTGCCAATATACATGTCACCTAACTGTTTTGATGGTGAATAGCCAGAAACTCTCCCTTGAATTTCACAATAAGTCTGTGAAGCAAAGGACCTATGTAGCTATCTCTAAATAACATGGCAATAGTATAGTTAGAGTAGCTACCCAGCAGGTCTTTCTAGTTCCTGTCTTGTGATGACAATGAAGCTGAGCTGAAATCAAATTGCTATTGCTGTGAGGCACTAAGTGGGTTCCTTGTAGGAGCATCTTTATGTCCAATAGACTGTGGCCTCAGCACTGAATCTCATTGCCCTAGTTGACTGGTTATTATTGCGATCAAAACAGACATGGGAAAAGTTATTCTTTTTTGTTTCAGAACACAGTCTCAAATATTTCCTGAGTGCCCACGTCAATGCTGTGGTTCAGATTCCAACATCAAGTCATTGTACAATTTCAGGGATATTAGGCAATATAAGATTGTGTAGTCTCAATCATCTGCATATTTGCATTAAATAAGGAGGTGGTGGCGTGCTCTTAAGCATATCAACTTCCCCAAAGGACTCATTAGCCGAGGACTGTGTCCCAAAAAATTATTGCAGTGAATATTTTCTGTCACAAGGCAACATCCTTCTGTGTTTTGTGTGCCTCAATTTCCTTCTTCAGCCTGCTCTAAGCAGTCCTCCCCACCATGGTTGCAATGACTAACATATATGACAGAATTAAGATGACCAGCAGAAGTCAATACTTTTGTGCAGCAGGCAGATGATGCCCAGATCAATAAACTCCTCAGTAATCTGACTGTAAAGGTTAATTTAGTTAAAACTACTGTAGTGACTGTGACAGATTATTCTTCAAGTATTTGAGGATGGGATGAGGAAGCAGATTCTTAACAAGCGGGAGGCTGACAATCTCATTAGAAGAGTTATCTATGAATCTTTCAGCAGTAGCACAATGCTAGTCTCAAACATCATTTGATGGCAACAGACTTCTGTTAGCCAATTCCCCAGTAAGAGCCGTGTCGGTACCAGAGCATGGAAAGGTTTGAAAGGAGGTTAGGAGGTAAGTAAGTTGAAGTAAAGCTGTTTTTTTGCTTCTGTGACAAGTATCTTTTTTATTAGACTGACTGTTGGATCAGAACTACCACTGCAACTACCAAAACTGACCTCATGGACAGAAAAATATTTGTAATTAGATAACTTATTTGTATTGACTTTGCCATATCTCACAAAAAGCTCTATAAAACTCACATGTTATAATACATACAGTATGGACAGTTTTTAATATCTATCTATCATCTTCCTATGTATTTGAAGGTCACTTGATGTTATCCATCAGATACAAACTTCTATCTTCTTAAAAATGGGGGGGAAAGAAATGAAAAACATAATACCTCGTATTAGCTGAATATTAACTGTTTTGGTGCCAATTTTACAACATTTTGGAGGCTTAAGTAACTAAAGATCTTGGACTTGTCAAATTTAAAGAAGTGTTCCCAGAATCCCAGTCATGTGACTTCTATACTGGCACTACATTGCACAAATGTGAATTAATTAAACTGTGTTCTAACACTTCATTGAATCAAACATTTAAGATACCGTTTTTGCTCTCAATTTATATGGAATAAAATGCTATTGCCAGTACTAATGTAAGATGATTATTTATGCAGACTAATTTTATCTTTTTATGAGTAATTCATTTTTATTAGATACATTTGTTTATGCTGAACCTTTGCTCCCCGTATAGTTATCTTGTTGAGTTTTGTAAACATATGGTGTTCAAATTCATTGCATGTGAAGATAATCAGATATACCATCCCTGTTCTGTATTGATAACTCTGGATTAAAGTTTCTAGAACCATACAAGCTTCTAGAAGTGTAGGAACCATCTATACAGTCCACAAATGGAGTAGGGTAGCCTTGCCATGGTCTGCACAGTGCCACCAAGCCAATTCATTAGGTGGGTATCCACTAGGCATGGTTCGGTTCAGTCGGAATCTTCGTAATTCAGAATACATTCAGAAAGATTTCTTTTTTGAAGCAATTTTGAAGTTTTTCAGGAAACCAGAAGTCCCTTTGCCCTTCTGAAGCTTTTTCCGCCATTTCTCTTACAAATCAGTAAGTGAGTCATAAAATATTCAGCTTTTCTCTGCTTCTGTTCCCTGGCCTCAGATCAAGCCAGAGAAGCCTTCCAAACCAGTGTGGATGGATTCCCTTCCTTTCCCTCCCGTGTCAGTGAGAGCCTTTCCTTTCTCTCCCATGTCAGTTTAAACCAGTGTGGATGGATTCCCTTCCTTTCCTTTCCCTCCTGCATCAGTTTAAACCAGTGTGGATGGATTCCCTTCCTTTCCTTTCCCTCCTGCATCAGTTTTGACCAGTGTGGATGGATTCCCTTCATTTCCTTCCCCTTCCATGTCAGCGAGAGAAGCAGTTTAAACCAGTGTGGATTGATTCCCTTCCTTTCCCTCCCAAGTCAGTTTTAACCAGTGTGAATGCATTCCCTACCTTTCCTTTCCCTATCACGTCAGTGAGAGAAGCGGCTTAAACCAGTGTGGATGGATTCCCTTCCTTTCTTTTCCCTCTCGCATCAGTCTTTCTCCCCCGCTTCTGGAGTAAAACAACTACTTTCAAAGTAAAGAACACCCAATTAAACAGGAAACAACACTTTGAAACCATCAACGAAGGACTTGGAAGTCTCAGAAGTTTAGCAAAGTTTTGAACATATTTTTCTGTGAAAATCAGAATTGACTTTAGATCTGAACCACCAGTGCCCCCTACATCCGAAACAAGTTTTTAACCATTTGTTTTGGATCAAACAAGTCTACTGACCACACTGCATGCATCCAAGCCAGCACAATGGCAGGGTAATATTCACATAGCCCAACAGCACCAGAACAACTTTGGTGCCACTGGATCCCCCATGTTAGTGGCCATCATTGGTTGGTAAGACTCACGTAGAAACAACAAGTGTAGTGGTATCAAATATCCATATAATCAATAGTCATACATATCTATATACATTAGTCAGTGAATAAGCAATCATCAGTTATCAGTAATTGAGCAATACATAAACATCACCCCGGAGGGTTCCTACCCTTAACGTCGCAAGTCCATGTTTAGATACATTTGTCCGATATAGTTCAAGCACAAAGGTGGGATTTTAGGGTGGAAGTCCGGGGGGGCTTGGTCAGAAACGCCCAAAGTGACAAGGGTGGTAAGGAGAACGGAGTTAGGTAGGTGAGTCGGTTGAGTTCAAGGCAATGCTGAAGTGACGGCAGATCCGAGTAGACTCAAACCGATCCAAATAAGCAGGCCGACGAGGATAACTCTGTACGATGGTACCAACTCTCGTTTCGACCTGGTGAGAGAAGGGTCTTTATCAAGGCCAGTAGTAACAAATTAACTCCTGTAGTATGAGTGGTAGAGGTACGTTTTCTGTGGAAATAAGTATAGTGGGACTATAATGGTGTGTTCCAAAACAACCCCAATTATCCAGCGTAATAGCTAATTACATACAACATTGGTAATAACAGGTAAATATACAACAATCAATAATATTATACAAACAAGGTATATTAAACAAGCGGTGTTGCAATAATCATAACATTAGCATACATACCAGAGCCATAGAGGTAAGGTCATACATCCATGGTAAGACCAGCGGCCGAAGCAAGTTAGAGTTTCAACGGGAGAGGCTAAATACCGACTTACTGAGATGATTCCCACCTGTTCCAAGGGTTTGTGATGGTATTTAGCCTCTCCCGTTGAAACTCTAACTTGCTTCGGCCGCTGGTCTTACCATGGATGTGTACTAATGTATATGGATATGTATGACTATTGATTATATGGATATTTGATACCACTACACTTGTTGTTTCTACGTGAGTCTTGCTGCTTGCAACCCCCCACCCTTTTCTGTTTTTGCATCATTGGTTGGTGCCTTTAGTGATGAGCAAAGAGATCAGCAAAGAGATGTAAGAGAGGATAAAGGAGAGGGGAGGAGGATTTGCTTCCTCCTTTCTCCCTACATTGCTCCAGCTAGCATAATTATATGCACGGAGTGACAACCATCAGAAAGTTCATGCATGGTGGTCACTGAAAAGGCCAGAATGATGGTAGAAAATAATTGCTATCCCCTGTCTTTGGACTACCCAAGTCTAAGGGAAGCAATATGGCAAAGTGAATAGCCAAATCTGCTTCCAAATAGGAAATGGCCCAACTGTTTATACTGGTTCAAAATGTGGGTGAGCTCCAAAGCATCATGGAAGCTTTGGAGCAGCCCACAACTTTAAAAAATGCAAGGAAGCTACTCACCCTCTGACCCATTTAGGCCCTACAAAGTTCTATATGGCATGACCTCTATGCCCGCAGTTTCATCTACCTGCAACTGAAAAATATGTCTTCTCCAGGAATATTCTAGGTGGTATGCCTCCACTAGGAGCAAGTTCTTAGAGATAATACTTTTCTAAAAAATGTTCTCATACCTCCAATATCTCTATAGTAACTTCTCACAGAAACTGTTCATTTCAATAGTTTGCTATTATCCATGGTTTCCTATTTCCACATTAAATTCAGATCAGAGAAGTATCCTCCACAGTTATGAAGAGTTATACTATATCCATTTGCTAGTTTAATTTGAGTAGAGCAATTGATTCAGTTTCTGAATATCAAGTCAGTTTTATGTAGGCTCTGTTCTAGTTGGGACTAGCAAATGGTATCCGATTTCATACTAAAGTTCTATGATTTGGCTGTCGTATAAGTAGGGCAAAAGGATAAAAGTGAATTTCACTTCTAATGTCATCAAAGATGGAGCAATGATAGTACAGAGGGGAGCTTTGATATAAGATCCCTCCTTCCAGATCCCATTCAGCTATCACAGAGTTTTCTACAGTGTCTTCCTTATGAACATAGAATATCTGACCCCAGAAAGGCCTTACATGTTTATGTTGTGAGTGTGGTAGCCAACAGCAAGAGAGAGGAAATGAGCCCATTGTCCTTTCAGGCCTCAAGTTTTCCCATAAGATGAAGAGAAATGTCAATATCCCTCAGCACACAACTAATTACTTCTCATGGTTTTTTTTTTACTGAAAAGAATGGCAGTCACAGGGAAGCCCCATGGTGGTAAAGCTTTGGTTTGAATGGAGCCTCCAGTGCATAAGGTTGACTACACCAAATACTCCCCCCCCCCAATTTTATTTTAGTAATCCCGAGTGAGCTGAAAAAGCAATAAGCGGAGCATCTCATGCACATTTTGTATGTGGTGTACAGACTATGTAGCCATGACTGTCACACTGATGATATAAAATATTTTACTATTATAGAATATCATGGTCAAACACCAGGAACTCAGAAGCTATTTCAAATGAAAAATTGAGGTATCCTTTCCCCCCCCCCCACTCTTTATTTGTATCGTAAGTTTGGGATTCTGTAGCTTGTGTTTCATTAATGTAGAGTTTTCACCAAACACTGTTGTCAGCTGTGCAACTCTGAAAAGAGTGTAATTTCTCAAAACACAGTGATAGGGGTATGGACCAAGTGGGCGATAAATGATGCCCACCTGTTATGCGGGCACCTTATTCAAACATGTGTGACAGTGTAGGGAAAGTGCCAAGTGTGATAAATGGGTTATCTGCCTCTATTAGGTGGGACCTGCTAGGTTGAGTCTTTCTTCCCTTTTTAACTCACACGATGCTGAACCAAAATAGAAACTTGTGAAATGCTTTTGGGAAATTTTGCTCTTCTTTTGACATCTAATAAATTTCCTTAGATGTCCCAGCTGATGCCTTCAAACTGAGTTTACATTTTCATTTCATCTGGAATTTGGAAACCTATGCGAAGAATGCATAAACTGAAAGTTCTTCAAGAAATTCCACTAGTATCACAAAAGCTCTTGACCTCCATTGAAATTTTCAGGCTACCTTTAGCAAACAGGGATCACCAGAATTGCCTTTAAGTTGAATTGGGGTTAAGTCTAACGGCAGTTCTAATTTTAATCTGTTTTTATTAGACTCGGAAAACAAGTATATCGTGCTTTTTAAACACTGTGACCTGATGTGTGCGTGTGGGTGGGAAGAGGGATAGGGAGAGGGATCACTCTGGCCTCCAAATGGAAATTAGAGAAGCTTATCTAATGGGAGGACACGGTTATTGCACCGACTTGACATGCTATGACCATGCTCCTGCCCTGTTGCTTCCCTCCTTAATACGCCCCTAAAAGATAGAATGGAGCTGGCACAAGATCTGAATAAAACAGCTGCAACCCTGGGAGAACTTGTCTCTTTTTAAAAACATAGCCTGACTTAATAGCTGTGACATTTTGTCACTGCAGAGCAGCCACTGTCAAAGGTGAAAGATGGTCTATTTAAATCTGTAAAATGTAAAAAGAGCTAATTCTTCTTGTCCTGAACTTTGATACCAGTGTATCCACTCCCAATATGCAGAGTTCAGGAGGGAGCATTAGTCTCCGGTTCACTGCACACTGATTTGGAGCTATGAACCCAAGCAGGAACAAAATGAAAGATGGCCAGTCATGGAGAAAAATAGACTGCAAATGAGATTAATAAAATTTGCATAGAAAATAGTGGTCTTCAAAATTCATGAAGAAAAAAAATAACAAGCAATTCCAGCAAAAGTAGCATAAGAAAAAACATTTTATTTTAGAATGCTACAAACCAGCCAAGCATGAATTTTGTTGTTCAATTGCTGCATTGTTTAAAAAGACTAAAAAATCAAATAGAAAAAACTCAATCTGCCCCAGGGGAAGAGTGTGTGCTTTCTTGCTTATACTCACTTCATATAGACCTAACTTGTTTGTGTGTGTATTCCTTTTTTCTGCACCAAATATCTTGAATGATCCAAGAATTCACACTCATTTCTGAATCTTTTTTTCTTCCTTTCACAAGTTTTATGTTGGGTTTTTCTACTTATTTGCCTAACACCTTCACAGATTTTTTTCCTTGCAGTACATTCACAATGTAAAATTATTGCAGTTTTCACACTACTGTATTCTACAGAATCCTGGGATTTGTAGTTTGGTGGAGAACCAGCACTATTTCTTTGGCCTGCTTAGATTAGAAAAAAGTAAATTACCTCACATAACAGAGATAGCAATTAACTCTATTAATGGCTAACTTGGGAAGTCTTTAAGTAAACTCTTTATGCAAGGTGCAATTCTGCTCCTTTGGAAATCCATAGCATAACTTCTGTAGATATTACTGGGGACATGACTGCAAACCTCTACAGATTCCAGCTGCCTAAATTCTATTTAAGTGAATTGGATTTAAGAAGCCCTTACTGTGTGCAAGATTGCAGCCTTTGCCACTTATAGTGTAATAAGAATCTAATGTGTCAGCTTTTCTCCCCATGGAGAGAATCCTGCTTGAATGCAAATAGAAGCTTCTACCTGCGGTTGCTGAGTGGTGAAAGAAGCCTCAAATGACTAATCTACCACATCAGAATTGCTAATATTACATGTAAAGACATATTTCTTATTCCATCAACACCACTAGCATTCCTGGTGCCCGAATCCCTTCCTATCTCTGCAGGTGGCCCAAAGGTGCAATTTATTCTTTATCATAACCCAAAGCCTTCTATTATAACAATCCCTTTGATGGAGATAGGTTGGAGGTGTGCTTAAATCTCTTGCTCTGTGGGTAGTTGGATTGGATGAGCTCAGATGTTCCCTTTAAAGCTGGCAGTTTCACATAAGCATAAGCATCGAACTCTCCTGCAGCTGGAATCCTTAATTCAGCATTCAGTATTTCTGAAAGATGGCCTATGTCTCAGGCAAATATTTGAGGCTTTCTCAAAGGATGACTGGGAGGCATTTATCTCCTGCTGTCAATGCACAGCCAGAAGAAAATATTTTCTTTTTCCTTTTTGGCTTTGAACATGAACCAGCTATGACGTGATTGACCAAAGAGTACTTTTTTCCAAAGAAAGTATTAAATCAGTGTGTGTAGTGCCAGAAGTTTGCTATGTTTGTAATCATTTAATAAGCCTGAACTCATGGAAAGTATATTACACCAGGTATAGTACGTAAATGCCTGGCACATTGACACTTTCAGGTTGACAAACTTTTCTGACAGATAGTCTTTCAGTTGTGTCTGGACTTCATGGTTTTAAAAAAAACGGTCTGGTGATGACTTGGTTTATTTTGCTTTCCACCCTTCTCCATTTGATTGACATGTATATCCGAAATTAAATCAAGCACTAGAAGAAACATATGTCTCGTGTAAGAATGATAAAGGACATATTGCACAGAGTTTTAGGTCCACTTACCTCATTGTTCAAGAGTTTTCCCTAACTACTTACAACAAAATTTTCAGAAAATGTAGTGACCTACAGAAAAAGACAAGAATGACCAAATATTCCCTTCTCTTCTGTTTAGCATCTCGAAATATTCCTGTTTGAAAAACTTTTCATGGCTATAAGGGATGTTTTTCATGGGAGGTTTTTACTCCGGTCTACTGAGTGTACTTCCAAATATAGCTGAAACCCGCATGGAAACGGATTGAAATAACCTGCTTCTGCGCAATTTCTAGTCCCCACCTCCAAGGTTTTCCTTGGGGAGGGATGGCTACATTCCATCCCAATTCAACCTCCCGATTTCACCCCTAAAAATGGTGTCTCAGAAGGGCAGAGAGGGGAAGACAAATTTCCTTCTTAATCCCTCCCATCTCCTGATGTGCCATTTCCTCCATTAGGAGGACTCTTTAGAGAGGCTCCATGGCTGCCAGCCCCTTTTGGGTTAGTTTCAGGGGTGAAATTGGGTGTGGGGGGTGGCCACCCCCTCGCACCTTTGGGCTCCAGAAGCCCAAAAGTGTGAGATGGTTGTGGAGATTGACTCCCAGTATTAAAGAATGAATTACCGGAAGTCAATTCCCACAGGCCCAATATCTCATCAGACCTGGATCTTTAATTAAGGTCTGGATATGACGAGGTATATAATTAATCCAGAGTAAACTGGGAAACCCTGGTTAACTCTACATTAATTTGCTTTTACTAGAGGCATCATTTGGATGCCTCCAGTAAAAGCGAGACAGGTCTTAGATTCAAGGCCTGTCTGGAAGGGCCCTAAGTCATGCTGACACTTATTTCACTTTGGGTGGTTTTCATAATGGACTAAGGACTTGTCTACACCAGACTGACTCCAGAGATTGTGAAAGTGTTTACACACTTTGTCCCTGACCCATGGTAGCATGAGGGCAGTTCACATGGTGAAGCCAGGATGAAACCAATTCAGCCTGGCTGGACTTTCAAACTTAACTTTCCTGTTGTCACCACTGCAAATATCCAGAAAGCTCAAGGCCATTGGCAAACACTTCTGTTGATATCACCAAAGGTGCCCACATATCCATAGAGGAGGTGATCCCTTTGCTCTCTGTAAAGGCCCACAATGACAGCCAGGTGCTCTATGGGCAAATGGCCATCTGCCACAGTGATGGAGGTTACATGGTCCCAATTTGTCCCTGTTTCTACTGTATGTGCTGACAAATGTAGGTAAAACAGATGGTGCCATCAACCTATATGGACAGTAGACTGGTTCACATCAGAACCAGTTTGCTGTCCCCAGTTTTCCTGGTGAGTGACAGTTCTGGAGTTTAAAACAAACTGGGATACTCCCCACCTGTCCTTAATGTGGGGATAAACCAGTTCACTATGATTTACCCATAATTATGGAACAAAAGTCCCTGGGTATTGTGTGGACATCCAGGAGTGGTCTACTTTGGGTTTTAGGGTTCATATAGATGAGTCCAAATATTCTAAGAGATTGGGGTTCAAATCTTCACTCAGCTATGGAAACTCACTAAGTGATCTTGGGCAGGTCACATTCATTCATCCATAGAAGATGTCAATGAAAAACCAATGTAGAGTTTCCTTAGGTTTACATAATTTTGCTTGTTCAACCTGTTTTATTGCAATTTGTAAGCTGCCCCGAGATCTTCTGTTATAGGCTGGTTATATATATATATATATATATATATATATATATGTGTGTGTGTGTGTGTGTGTGTGTGTGTGTGTGTGTGTGTGAGAGAGAGAGAGAGAGAGAGAGAGAGAGAGAGAGAGGGAGAGAGAGAGGGAGAGAGAGAGAGAGAGAGAATTATATGATATGATGATATGATATGTTTCAGTCGATTTGAAGACACATAACAACAATAAAATATCCACTGACCTATCTGGAGTAATGTTTACAATTGTCAGGAGAGAAAAAAGCATTCAGTTCTGAGTAATTATATGAAGTTTTGGTTTGTATGTTATGTGACTTCTGTCTTGGATGGTAATATAAAAACCAAATGACTCATTTATTATTTTATTTACGGTCTTTTTGTGATATCTTTTGTATCTCAATAGTCAGTTGAAATAAGCAATATGAATATTAAAAACAGACATCAAAATGAAAGAATAATATCATTTTAAAAAGACTTAAAGTACAATAATCATGAAAAGAGAATGGCAACAAAATATCAAATTAACTAAAACCTTTCATACTGCACTAATATTTGAAACCTCACAGAATTTTCTAGGAAAAAGACTCTGTATGAATCCTATAATGAAGATTACTCATACAACACATCCAGAATAAAATACTATGACTAAAGTGCTACTACCAGAAATTCTCTGCCCATCAAACTACCAATCTAACAAATCTTTCTAGGTGGCATTTCAAAAGTACCTCTGAAGCCTTTCAAATAGCATGGGCAAGTTTGTACAAAAGTACACACCCTCAGGTACCCTGATTTCAAAACATTTAAGTATTTTGATCAACATTTCCATACTTCAAATGAATATGGAAATGAACCAGATGACAAAACATTTTGTGTGTTAAAACCAACTTGCCCTTACTAACTTCCATGCCATTTAACATTTTCTCAAACATCTTTAAAGATTGTCCTGAATATTACACAACTATTCACTGAAGCAGGTGTGGACACCCATGGTTTAGGGACCAATTTTATTTTCCTAGAAACTTTCAGGGTTTGGACAGACTTCCAAAAATAATGAACAAATTTTTCCAGAAGAGATCAGAAGTCCACTTTTGGTTTTGAAAAAACTATTTTTATGTTATACATGAAACTCTTTAAAACATGTGATTTGCACTCCCTTATTCTAGGATTGTATGAAAACTAATTGTAACATAAATGTTGTTGTTGTTATATTCTTATTTTCTTTCTTTAATGTGTCTTGTTCGTAATCTGGGTTTATTATAGGTTTCCTTTTATTACAAATTCTAAAGGAGCACTTTTATTGAGACTTGACCTTTTATTTAAGTCCCCTGTTATTAAAGGATTGATAAACAGACCTTGTTTCCCAGGGAATATGGAGAGGCTTATGCTTCCAGGTAGACCTTTACCAGATGCCTACTCTGGTAAATGTCCCATGCTGTAATCTGAACAATCTGCTCAAAACATTTCTTTTCCTTTAAAAAAATCATAGCTTGTCTTCGTGAGAGCAAATGCAATGTGAATCAATCACATTATTTGCTGTTCTCTGAACTATATTATGTCATTTGAATATGAGGAACAACTGCCACCAAGTCAAAATTTCAATTCAGGTAGTTGATCAATTACCTGAATTGTGGTGGGGGAACACTGAGCCCCCAGCAGAAAGACTGAATCATTTACATGGAAGCTCTTTATACTTCTGTGTGCAAAATGAAGCTGAGCATAACTACTGAACAATAAAAGAAAATTGTTATTTGAGCCACACAAGTCCCAATTAAATAAACATTATGCAGTAAACAACTTTCTGGGTTTTAATTAGGATAAAATGATGCGTGCACACACACAAGTGTCTACTGCTTGTTTGTGACTATCTCTCCAGTTTGACCAGATCTTGTTACTTTAAAATTATGACGTGTTTTGCTTGTCTTAGCAGAATTAATTTGGTCACTGAATTGTCAAATTCCAACATGCATCTTTAAAGCAATAAAGATTAACTACTACAGCCTTCACAAGAGCAATTACTGATTATTATTAAAAAGTGATTTGGAACATCAGAGTGAGGAGTTCATCCATCCATTCCCGTCTCCAGTCATGTAAGACCCTTGTTTACAACAAAAGTTAATGCAAGGCAAGAATTTAGCAACTTCCATGAAAGGAAGGAAAAAGGACATGGTCTGTTGATCTTCAGGTATGAGTAGTAGTTAGCATTTAGTAACTTGCATTGCACTTGGGGAGCCAGTGTGAGGTCTGGGAGACCAAAGTTGAATGTTGGAATCCGCCCTGAGTCCCCCTGGGGAGATAGGGTGGAAAACAAATAAGTTGTTGTTGTTAAGTTCAAATCTCTATCTATGAAAAGAACAACAACACTTTTTAGCTTGGGCAAGTTATATTTCCTCAGCTTCAGAAGAAGATATTAGCAAGCCACCTCTGTATAAAATAATTTTCTTATTGTGAATAAGCATAATGTAGTAATTTCAGTGTTGGAATAGGACTCTGGAAATTAGGATTCCAGTACCTACTTAGGTCCCATCTACACTAACAATGCAGTGGCCAGATTACAAATCCCCACAAAACCATGCAAAAGAAAGCCTTTAATGCCCATGGTGCTCTGTGGTTTGTGTAATCAGTATCTGAGACTCAAATGAGTTAAATGATTTTCTATATAATCATCTGCATAGCAAAACCACTTCTTTCAATGTTACTTTACTGCATTAGATTGACTGCATAGATGGGGCCTTAAGTTATGGAAACTCCCCGTGTGACCTTAGAAAAGTTATACTTTCTCAGCATAAGTGGAAGGAAGTAACAAACTTTGTATATCTAAATCTTGCCAAGAAAATCCTATGATAGGCTTGCCATAAGTTAGGGTGTATGTGTGTTGGAAAATACGGAAGGGAAAGAAACGTGAAAAGTCCTGAGACTAACTTATATTACTTTGAGGCAATGAGCTAAAGTCATTGCCTCAAAAAGTTTGATCCTCTCCTTATCTCCAGACACTGCTGCACTTCTATCTGCAGGGAATTTTTTGGGACCAAACTTGCCAATGCATAAGATCACCGAAGTAATTTGTTACATCTTGATGTCTCTGTCATCTTCCTACATAATGGAAAAATGTTAACATCTACCATGGAGACACAATGATGGCCCCATATCTGGTCAATGAGAGAAGATTTTAACTATGAAGCTTGTAAAATGCAATAATCATCTATAAATAAAGAAAAAATGGCTCTTAAATACAACTGATGATCCAATGTGAATCACCTGGATGAAATAAAGTTGGGTTGATAACTTGCAGTAAAATGTGGGGTTTTTTTTTTTAGTGCTCATGGAGTTACACATATTCGATGGTATTGATATGGGAGCTGCCCCTTGATTTCTTGGAAAGCTGCAATACTATTAATATTACCCATAGATACTACTCAGTTTCCATGTTGAATGTTCCCCTAATATACTGAAATAACACATTTTAATGAAAACCAACCCTTCTAGAATGCATGCTCTACAGTGGCATTTCAGTTTCCTGGTCCGGTTTCTAAGGACCATTTGTTTCCCTAATAGTGCAATATTATATATTCCTTTGCAGAAGGCAGTTGGTGAATATAAGATTATACCCTGTATTTAAGACTTTACAGATTTAAGATGTTAAACCAAATTTTACTACAGCTTTTACATTATGTTTATCTATCCTACCGGTCTCCCAAGGTGAATGCACCTGCTTTTCCTGAATGAATAGCCTTGCTGGGACTCAATTTAGAATGAACATATGTCTTGCTTACATGCAATTTCCATGAATTTGTTTAAAGGAAAGGAAGAGAAATCTCTTTCTATGTCCTACAAAAAAAATAACTAATCCCAAAGGCAAATGTTTAAAAGTAAGAATAAAAAGAACCATCACCACAGAGAATGTGACAATGTTCTTCTTTAATTTATAAACTTGGAAATGTGTTTTTAAGAAGGCAAAGACAGGCTAAGGGGGAAGTGAACATTTGGACTAATTGATTCCTTTAAAATTATTTTCTGCCTTGTTGTGGAACATAATAGAAGATATTTACTCAACAACATCTGCCATGCCAAGTAACTTTTGATATCTTTCGACATAATAGTGCTTTGGGGGGCAAAGAAACTTAAGAACTTTTTTGAAAAAAAGTAAGACTTTGATTAAAAGGAATCTTTATTGTTTTGTAACATAAACGTTCAATTGAAAGTAAATTCAATCTCACAGAACCGTTTTATCTGCTTTATGGTCCAAGAACATGTTACATATTTCATGATTAGCGGTAACATCATAGAAACTAGGTATTACAAATGGGAGAGGGAGGAAAACTGCAGCAATTCCTGATCAGATTACCAAAATATGCACAAAAATGTTTCTACAATGATGAATGCATTCACATTGCAAGAACATAACCCTTTCCTCTTTTAAATAGATAGCTATCATGAATACACTCATGTAGGGGCATACATTCAATTCAGATTAAACATGAGCTAGCGTAGGACACTTCAGACTAAATCTGGTGCTTCCTGAAGAAACCTTTATTCCTTTTGAAGCTACCACAACCATTGTTGGATCATAGTTGAGGCTGCATATAGGATCCCGAACTTAATAATAATAATAATAATACTGTTTATTTCTATTCCGCTCTTCTCACCCCGAAGGGGACTCAGTGCGGATTACAATACACATACGACAGACAGTCCCTGTCGGAAAGACATACAATTACACATAGACAAATACAGTGCAGTTTTTAGAAGGACTTCTTCTTTCCTGGCTGCGTCATACAGGTGGGCGTCATCGGGTGTGAATGCTCCATTACATCATTGTTGTTATGTCCCTGCGTCATTGTGCCTTCACGTCACAAGGGGGTGCTGTTGTTCTATCCTCATGACAGGAGCCTCTTGTTTCCACCACTTCCGCCTCTCCCTTCTCCGTCAGCCTATTTCAGACAAGTCTGTGCAAAAGTCCTTCCCCACTTTTATGGTCCCCAATTTGTTGTTAATTCACAGCTGGGCTGTTGAACTGCTTGGGTAAACAGTAGACAGGGCTCACAGCTGGCGTCTAACTCAGCCCGGGATTCGATCCTGCAGTCTTCAGATCTTCAGATTGCCAGCACAGCTGTTGTTACCGCTGTGCTATCTCTCCGGCCCATATGGTTCCATTTCATTCCTGTTAAAAAGCTTCTTGTTTGGGAAATGAGGTTTGCCAGGAATTGGTAGAAATAGAGTGTTTACAATACATTTTTAATCCTTGAAGGATTATATATCCTTTTAAGCATATATAACTTTCAACCCAATATGCTTTCAGGAAGTGATTGTGACTTTTGTAGACAGTGGGAGATTTTGAATGTACAGAGTTTTGACCAATCCTCCCTGCCCCACCTCCTCATGGTTACTATATAAAACTTTACACAGAGCATAGCAGTCACTTGAAGGAAAGTGAAAAGATGGGACTGTGAGATGGACAAGCACTACGGACCATTTTAAAAAGATATTATAGAGGTTTTCTGCCATCATAACTACACCCAGTGTCTGCATTTAATCTTTTGAAACATTGCTGCTATATTTTCTAGGCAAGCCTTTGAGTTGTGTGACATTTTCATGCAAGGGGTAGAATGAAGCAAATAAGGTGCTTCACCGTTCCTTATTCTCTCTCATTTCCACACAAATTGTGTACTTTTCCTTATAGAATTTTGCCAACTTCTGTATCTATTTTTATGTGATTGTGCAAATTTGTAGACTTGTGGCACATCTACATGGACACTTTAACCTAAAGACAGTGGTGGGGGCAGGGGGAAATAATTTTGTGGCATCTCCATGATGCATGAAGCTGATTTGGATTAATGCAAGCCCAAGGCATTCTTGAACTATGTTAAGAAAATGTATAGAGGAAATTAGGAGTGATTTCTCCTTCCCCATGCATTGCCCTTACTGATATCACTCCAGTTGACGATTGGTAACCACCAGCCATTTTGCTGCTAGTGGCTACTGCTATGATGAGAGCAGGAAGGAAACAGTGGCCATTTAGTGACACAAAACCATCAGACCAGGTTTGATGCTGCTGGATAGTCAGAACTCCTTTCTGCCACCGAAGCAGCCCAAGTGTTGGCAGGTGTTGGCCATACAGAATCCATTGCAGCCAATCCAAAGTTCTGCACTATTGATTATCCCTGTGGTTAAATGTCTATGTAGATGTGGCCTTAGATTCATCTTGATTTTGTCTATAATTTCTAGAACAAGGGATTTGAGTAAATAAATGAACCTCACTTTATTTATGGTCCAAATGGGAGGGTATATTTCATCTAACCATTAACATTTGTGATTCTGTCGGAAGAGGCAACTATCCCTGTTTTCTTCTTCTTCTTCTTCATCTTAGTTAAACAGTAGTTATGTAAATGGTAGTTATTTAAATGATGATAGAAGAGAGACGGAGAGATAAATAACTTATTTCTCTGGAAGTTGTGAAGCCTGATCGCCTCCTAAACCTTATATAGTTTTCTATTGGAAATACATTTGTTTTTTCTAGATATGAGATACAATATGACCCCTTTATCTATTGATTTAATATGCATGGTTTAACTTACAAATGCTCCAAAAATACCCCTCTCCTAGAAGTGATTGTGGGCTTCTCTCAGTTTTGCTATTATCCATGCTTTTAAGTAACTGCAAGAGGGCTTATACTGTATATACACACTAGGCCTGGATATGTCTGGTCGTTATCCTTTGATATCGTTTTCATTTTGTTTAAAAATTAATATTGACCCATTATCAACGCACTGTAAGCAAACCAGTAATAAATTGCCTAAATCGAAGCGGCCACTGCCATTTTTTCATAACGAAATGCCATCTCCGTAAAGGGTTTTCCCTTCCCTGGCCCACTGTGGGACGCATCCTCTTGTTCAGCTGGAGCTGAGGCCTGGGAGAGCTGCCCATGGGTGGGGCATTTTGCAACGCTCGCACTACTCTAGGTTCTGATGGGGGGGGGGAGCATGGGCTTGGAAGGTATGCCCTGCCAAGGGCTGAGATCTGCAGGAGATTTCCTCTTCATCTCCCAAGATTCCCTTCCCAAGCTGGCCGATCAGAGGCCTGGCTTGCGAAGCGCGTTAAACTTAATGCACTTTGCAAGCCAGGGGCTGAGATCTGCAGGAGATTTCCTCATGGGTTTTATGACTATGTGGAAGGGCCTTACTTTGAACCCAAGGCAGAAAATCCAATGAGATCTGTTTTGAACTGGGTTAACTGAGTCCACACTGCCATATAACCCAGTTCAAAGCAGATATTGTGGGATTTCCTGCCTTGATATTCTGGGATATATAGAGCTTGATTGTGCTTTCCCTCCATGAAGGCAGAAGAGGGTTGGTCTAGATCTTTAGATGCCCTTACAACAGAGAGAAACACTGGGTAGGACTGTATGAGAAAGACGACTACATGGTCATTAATCACAGTATGTGTGCAGATAAATGCAGGTAAGCATATAGAAGTGTATATTGAATATTAATCTGTAAAAATAACGATTAAACAATGCAGAACATGTAAATATAGAAGCAAATCAATATAACCACAGTGACTATTGTTGGCCAAAGCAGTTCATTAATATAAATATAAAAATACACATTAATATATAAACAAATGCATTGGTCTCCATTGGTTTATGTAATTCGCATTGAGGTTTGGCCATCGAGTCTGTCTCTCTCCTGCCCTGGCTTCTCCCTCCAGTTCCAGCTGTGTGGAAGGGTCCCCAGAATATCAAGGCAGAAAATCCCACATTATCTGCTTTGAACTGGGATATATGGCAGTGTGGAATCAGATAACCCAGTTCAAAGCAGATAACGAGTGTTGAACAATCCAATGGGATTAAGATAAAGCCGGATATTTCCTCGGGAACTGGAGGGAGAAGCCAGGCAAGGTGTGATGGCCAAACCTCAATGCAAATTACATAAGCCAATGGAGACCAATGCATTTGTTCATATATTCATGTGTATATTATTTCTATTAATGAACTGCTTTGGAACAATTGCTTGAGACTGCATTGTTTGGACTGTCATGCCAAGCACATTATATAAGATACAGAACTTGGGCAACTCCTCTGGTAATGTAACTCCAGAGCATATTTGACTCATTGCATTCTACAATGTGTTGTTCCATGATTACTGTGTAATATCTTTATTATTACTTTGAACAATACATATCTTGAGTATCATAACATTGAATATATACATTTCTCTTAGATAGTGATATGTTATTGTCATGATTACATGGTTGGATTGATATTACATTAGAGTGTGTTTAGCTTGAGCCCCCGATCACTTCTTTCATTGCTTGTGCCCAGCTGTTTGTCAGTGGTTCTCTAGTAAGCAGTCGCCTTCAGTGTTCTAGTCACCTCCACCCCTCCTTGCCAGCTGGGAACTAACCCGTGTTAGCTTTAACGTGGGTTGATTCCCAGCTGACGAGGAGGGGTGGAGGGCATCCCCTGCGCAATGCGCATGCGTGGGAACCAGTGACAAAATAGTAACGAATTTTGTAATTATTAACATTTCAATTTAGAAATAGACCCTGAAAATTACGGAAGTCTATCTATTTCCAAACGGAAGAAGCTCCTGCCCCCCTCACGAGTTTAGAAACATTTTTTTTGGGATCAATCAGCCCTAATACACACATACATGAGACATGGAATTTAACTAATGATTAACATGGTTGGATTCTGTGTGCTCTTGTTGTTATCAAAGGTCTTGCGCTCAAAGACTAGAAAGACAAGCATTGTTCACCTGTTGTTTAATGACAGAAGATCTACTGATTTAACTATTCATGAAAATGTATTTTCTGGATTATAATGTCAAGAAAATATATATTGAAAATGTCTGGCCTATATTACTGTATGTGCTTCATCCACACTCATATATGTGGTACTCTTTTTCTTCTTTTCACATTCTTTGTAATCATACCTTAAAATATTTATCTTTTTAAAAAATGAAATAAAGACACTGGTCACACCAGACAGGAATTACATGTTATGATTATTGTATTTACTCAATTCTAACACTCACCTTTCTTTTTTGCAACATCACCTTGCCAAAATTAGGGTGCACATTAGATTCACATAATATGGTAATCTTAGTACTGAGCCAAAGCCAAGGAGGAAGATGCTTCAGGAGCACCTGGAGCTCCGATTAGAGGGATATCATCTGTAATTTAATTGTCATAGGTCAATGCTATGTAATCCTGGAATTTGTAGTTTGGTGAGGCATCTGCACTCTTTGGCAAAGAAGACTCAAGGCCTTGTAAAATTACAGCCCCCATGACTCCATAGCATTGAAACAAGGCAATTAAAGTAGATTCATTGTACAGCATAGATATTTTGTTTTTAAAGAAGGAATTCTAAGCAGACAGCAACTGTAATGGTCATATAAGAAAGAGTGCGTCTTTTGCTGTGTGCATTACATTAGTCAGCAAATACTTTTTTATTTCAGAGTTTTGAAAATTGGAGTGCACATTAGATTCAATGGTGCATTAGACTCAAGTAAATATGGGTATTTTGTACAATCCTGCTCTAGATTTAGGAGGAGGACAATAATTATTTAACAAGCTATAAGATTTAAGGTCTACATGAAAATTTCTCTAACTTGGAGTCCATTCCTCATCTTTAATTCAGTATAATATAAAATCAATGAACAAATTATCAGATGAACAATATTACCTTTGGGAGAAAAATATTACATACATTGTGTCAGTAGGTGGGAGGATGTGCACATGCATATACTGTACTTTTTCAGTAAAATCCAAAGTTTTCCATTGATTTTATTGGACTTTCAGACTAGTTGGTTGTATTTTGAATGTCACCATCTGTTTCCATTAGTTGCTTATTGACCTTGATTGGTTTTCTATATAAACAAAATGCACATGCTAGAAGATCAATATGACTCTTACCCTTTCACATTATGCAAACATAGTAAAGATTATCTCTTTGCAAAATTAAGGATTCCGTAAAAAATTGTTTTCAACTATCTTTACTAAAAGAAATAGAAATAGAAAGGGATAAAGAAAGAAAAAGAAAGAATATCTGCCATGTTATTTAAATGTTGCCCAGAGTTTATATAATTAGGCAAACAGAAGAATAAATACATACAGTATATGAGAGTGTCATATGGAGAAATGTAGGTATAATAGAATTTTGCATTATACTGAGTCAGAATATAGATCACTCTAGTCTAATACGGTCTATGCAGATTGATGTTGACTGTTAATGTGATATTTTAACTGCCTGGGATACTATAATAAATGCATTATAACCAGTAGGGGTGTGCAAATCTTCGTTAATAAATTGTAAGGCATATGTGGAACAGATATTAAGAAACACCGGGGCACCCAAAAACTTAAGGTTCAAAACTCACCCAATACTTTTTTGTTTTACTTTTGTTATGCTTGAAAGTCAGCTTTATTTTCAGCACAAGTGGGGGAAAGCCAAAATGGATGCAATTCCTCTTTAAATAAAGATGAGATAGGCTACCTTTCAGCAGCAGAACAGGGTGAGCTGAGTAAGCTGGGAAAGAGACTGGGAGAACACAAAATTCTGGGAAATGTAGTTTGGGAAGGCAAGAAGCCCTATGCCAGAGAATTCAAAAGGCCCTGCCTAAACTACATTTCCCAGAATTCTGATCAACATCAGAAAGCTCCAATAAGGATAGGAGAGAGATGTGTCCCTCCTAGCAGCAGCGAGTTCCAAAACATTGTTGAATCTGCAAAGAGGAAGACTGATATTTCAATACTAGTAAGTAAATCTATGCTGGGCTGGGAAGAAATCCCTAAATTGAAGTTCTATTGATTAAAGACATTCAATGAGATAACTGTTGTGGCTTCGTAGAAAAATATTTTTGTCATTAAAAAAAATCCCAAAAATCAGTAGATGTCTATGTAAGATAGTTCTAAAGCTATGATTTAGGGCAATTACAGGATATGGCTGGAATACAAATTTTTAAGTGCCTTACTATTTACAGGGCCTAAATACCCTAAAGGCACTAGATCCTGATAGATCTTGGAAGCTAAGCAGTGTCAGCCCTGACTAGTACTTGGTTGGGAAGCTACCATTGAGAACTAGGTGATGTTGACTTTCTTTTTCAAAGGAAGGAACTGACAAAGCAACCTATGAGTATTCCTTACCCAAGAACGCCCCTTCAAATTGATTGGGTCATCATTACACTCAGACCAAGTCAACAGGTGACTTGAAAGCACATATTCAGACATTGTAGAGACAGTGAACCTAATTGGACAGGACCCTAATTGGAGGATTTTCTTGCACAAAATCAGTTCATTGTATCATCTGTCCCTGAACTAACTTTCTTTCTCATTGGAGACTTTTAACTCTGCCTAATCCAGTAATTTTTAGTGTTTGACATCCTGTCTCAGGAAAGCACCATTTGCTGCAGAGCAAAGTATGGACTTTCACAAGCAAAGACCTCAGCAATAAGACTAGCTTTTATCAGTTCTTAAAGCCTCTATACACAGCTTGCATTATAGAGGCTCCAAAAGAGCAGATAATGTTTTCCAGCTTTCTCATCTTCTATAATAATATATCCAAATCAAAGAGCTGCAGTTCAGTGAAAACTGGCACCGTCTTAACAAGCCAATTGAAAACAATTTAGTAATAGCAGACTTTGAAAAATCCTTGTTTGTTTTTGGCATGAAGAAAGGTGATAAATACTGTGAGATCCAAAAAATCTTCATTACTTTGAGCTTTTATGAAGATAATAGTGGTCTGGAGGAAACAAAGAGAAAACATTGAGGCAATTTTTATTAAAGATCTGTTTTGAACTAGCATGTTCCTAATTATATTGTTGTAATCAGACTCCATCCCACAGTTGATGTCACAATGTTTATGTGTGTGTACATGTGTGTATCTACAAAAGTATATGAACTGAACATAAATAAATGCCACTTCCAAACTTCTAACTGAAAATTTTGCCTTGTGGAATAAAAAATCTGCCACATTGAAAAGGTATGAGTTTTTGTGTGCATTTAGCTAGAGGGTGAGGAAATATTAATCACTCTTAGGTACATAATATGAAATATTATGCCCATGATCTAACAGACTTGACAGGTGTCACACATTCCTTTTCCTTTAATAGGTTTCCAACTGAAAGACACCTGTTCTCTGTACTCACTTGCAATCTGTTTCAAAAAATGTGAAAGTCGGAAAATTGGATAGGTCTTTCAAAAGTTTGGAAATGTGCAATGAACTTGTAAGTGTGAGTCTGTGCAATTTTTGCAGGATGACCTCCTTAAACTCAGACTTTTTGGAAAAAATCCTTTTGGTGGAAAGAAGAATTCTGTATTAGCTCTACCTTTATCAAAAATCTTATCTATTGCTTTTGGGTTTCTCTGTCAGCTCTGTTAGATTCTGCCAACTGTTACAGAAACAAAAGGCCTTTCCGGTTCACTTCCTCCAGAAATAGCCTGCTGCTTAAAGTTCCTTATAACCCAACTTTAACCCTTTCTAGTTCTATGAAGAGGATGCCAAACTGCAAAGACGATCCTTTCCCCTCTCTCTGGTGTTGCTTGCAGGATGCTGAGGGTTTAGCAATATGACTGTTGGGCCCTGGGTCTTTTAAAGAAGTAGTGATAGACCTCATTATTAGAGAGGAAGGCGAATTCAGTTCATCTTAAGAAATTTGTGGAGGAAAATACCTTCCTATACATTAAAACTGGACAAAAATCACCCAGGACTAGTAAAGTAGAGAGCATGAAACAAGCTTGCATTCTCCACTGAATCCATCATGTTGCTAAAAAGATAGGCATGAAAAGGCAATGGATTTCCAATTCTTTTTCCCAGCAGTACATAAAATAGACTGGAGGAGAGTGGGAGGATATTTGGGGAGCATTGCTTTTTCATTTCTTCAGCAGCAGCTTGAATGTTAACATGGCATTCACAGTAGGATCTAGAAGGGTGGAAGTCTTATTTTAAAAACCTGTTGGAGCTATCAAGCCTGGTGCACAAAACTGTATTTGTGAATGTATTAAAACATTATGAGATAATGGGTTTTTATGCCTGCATCCCACATTTCCTACTGAGCAACTTGCTGCTTACAATGAGCAGGTGTGATAGACAGAAAGTGTCTCCTTGTGGCATAGAGGCCTCTCTTGTCCACCTTTATAAAGACGTTATCATATGAATGCTTGATATGCTATATTGATTTTAATATTTATGTAAAACCAGAACACTTGCTACAGCTGCAATTTTCATGAGGTTACATAGCAGTGCAAACCTGCACTGCGGAACAATGATAAGGTAGGCAAAGCAAAGCATACTGCTTTTTAAGCAGAGCTATTTCTTATGTGGAAAGTCACCTGAAAATTCACTGAGTCAGGCTTAGAATTATATCTTGTTAGCAAGAATTCATGCTGGCATCTCCTTGCTCTGTTGTTCTTTCTTCTAAGTTCAATGTGTCATCATATCCAACTTTACACAGTTTTGTATTCTCTCATAGACTTGAGAGATGCTTATCGAGACAGGACACAGGTTCTCAGAGAGAGAGGGAGAGAGAGGGAGAAGGGTGGGGTCTTTGGTCCATGTTTGGTCCTGAGTCCCCCCTCAGGGGTAGAGAAGTGACTGGGTAGAATTACAGGAAATAAAATAAATAATACATCCTCTTGGAGTACATTTATCCAGAGGTCTGTTTTTTCTTCTTTCTATTTCTGGTTCACATGTGTGAAAATAGCAGACTGGTATAAATCAACCCACCTTCCTCCTTTCTCCATCACTCCCTTTCTCTCTTTGAGACCTTCTCAAGGAAAAAACAATTTTCATTCTATGGACAACAGCTGAGCTTTTCTTTAGTCCATAAACTTGCACAGTAGATACTGTAATAAAATAATAATGAATTGCACACATTCTGCTTCTGGAAGACATCAGTCACAGAATTCTCTTTATAATTGATATTGAATTGTCCCTAGCATGAAGAAACAAATTGTTTATCTTGTTTATTTTTATTTTTCTGACAGTGATGCTGCAAGTCTATGTCCATTTATCAGGAACAGAGTCTCAAATGAACTCATTAAGGCTTACTATTGAGTAGACATACATAGGGGTTACAGTATATTTTTTATTATTGGTCTGTTTATAGGGACTGAACATATGGCTTTAATCTTCGTTGCTAGTGCTAGTAAGTGTTAATATTGCAACTCTCTTGACTTTGTGGCATATCCTCACACACCCCATACCATGTTATTCACAGAATCTGACCTCATTAGCTGGGGGAAAGCATGTGGGACTTTGAGGCCTCATTTCAAAACTGTTTAAAACAGCGTGCACATACTCAGTAAGAACTGGGTGTCCAAGCTTTGCTGTAGTTGTACCACAGGAAAGATTTGAGGGTCTCTAAAAGTAAAACAAGGTAGCTTGGTATATTGTACAATGTTGATGTTTGTCGTTTCCACATGATTCAAGTGAGTTAAATAGTAAAATCTTGATCCAGAATTCCACTGGCTACAATTCATGGCACTCTACATACACATTGTACTCAGATCCCGAAAGCTATTCCTCTGAACGTGATTGGATGTTTGTTGGTCTAAGGTGACATCCCACCATCAAAACTTAGTGTCCTTTAGATGTGTGAAACAACAATTTCCATCATTTCCATCTACACAGACAGGTAGAAGATGCTAGGTTGTGAAACCTTGTTTTACTTCTAAGGTCAACAGGACATTGTCAAGCACAAGATACAGGATTTCAGTCCATGCCTAAAAAGCAAGTTACTTATATCCAGGAAGCATATTAGAATTATCTACTGAAAAGAGGTAGAACCCTACAAGTCCCTTCTAAGGAACACTATCTTTGGGTGATCGTAATGAGTAATGCTGAGTAATGTTATTGAAGCAATGCAGAGACCAAGCTAGGATCCAAACCCTGGTTTCCAGAGTCATAGTTCAACACTTAAACCACTATACTACATGACTACTAATAGCTAAATTTTGCAATTAATTTGACAGATGTTGGAAGATGTTGTATTCTGTGTGTTTCTTGCTATACTGATGAAATTTTTACATTTAAGAAAATGAAGGCACCTCTTCTCTTTTCCCATTGAGTCATGACAAATATATTATACCATAAAACTCACTGCTTTCCTCTCACCATGCTAAACAGGACCAGCTATAAATGCTGGATGTAAAGGTCACCTCTGTCAACCGATTATAGGTGTTATAGAATGACATCATATCATGGATATTTTAGGTACCCTATACCTTGACTAAGAAATTGGGTATTTGGCACCATTTACTACTACAAATCAGGCCATAAAACATCTTTGGCCAGCCATGACATAAGGCAATTCTTATAATGTCAAGAGAGATAATAAAAATTATTATTATTATTATTTCAAATTTATAGGCCGCCACTCCCGGGGGCTCGGAGCGGCTTGCATCAGACATGAGTGATAAAATAAAACAGTAAAAACAGATAAGTGATGCAATTCTCCATTAATGTCCCTTTTAAAGCAAGCAGCAAGTGTTTTATAAAATTTCTTCCCACTTTGAAATTTTTTGAAAACTATTTGCTAAAATTGCTAAAATTACTAATTACTTTATTCAAGAAAACAGTAAGTGAGGAGTTATATCCCTGCTTGACATAATAAGAACAGCTTAATACCAAGGTTAACCAAAGATATGGGTTATTATACGATATGTAGAATTTATGTATAGTAACCATATGTGAATTTTGCACAAAATCATCATCAGTTTATTATTTGTTAATTGCTCTCCATCCAAGATGCTCCGGGTGATTTACATAAAAGGATAAAAACATTGAAACATACAAATATTAAAATCTGAAATTCTAGATCAAAGGCTCTGCTAAAAAGCCAGGTCTTAAGTGCCTGCGTAAATGTCGTAAATCACACATGGCTCTCAAGTATGGAGGCAAAGAGTTCCATAGGACAGGGGCAGAGACAGAAAAGGCCCTGTGTCTCGTACTTTCAAGATGCACTTCTCTGGGCACTTCTCTGGGACCTGGAACGTACAGTAGGTTTCATTGGGAGGAACTTGGTGACCACTGATGATGAAAGGGGGAGAGGCGGTCTCTAAGGTACATTGGCTCCTGGCCATACAAGGCTTTGAAGGTCAAAACCAGCATCTTATACAAGGCCCGATGCTCAGTTGGGAGCCAATGAAGGTGTTGCAGAGTTGGTGTAATACGGCATTTTACAAGTCTCAAAATGTAAAGATTCTCATTAGTCCTAGATTTTTCCCATTAGTGTTTCTTGACACTCAGAATACATGTTTTCTCCATCATTTTCTAAATGTGTTTGAGTATTCTTTCTTTCTCTATGTTAGGACCATGATGAATTGGATGGTTTTCCCCTTTTTTCACTGGCATCGACACAGAATAACTAATTCCTCAATTCTAATGCACAGACATTACTCCCTAGCAAAAAAATTAGACAGGGAGCCATTTATACAAGGATTTCAGGGTGTTTCACAGCATTACTTGACAAAAACACTTGGAAATTTCCCAAAAAAAGTAATTTTCCATCCTTTCTTTCCTATCCCTTCCAACAGATAAGAAATAGAAGAAACTGTGTTCCTAGTCCTTGTTTATATTATATGTATGCTAGTTTATTTTTGGTCTATATGTGTTGTCTTGAATCTATATAAGTGTGTTAACTAACAACTTGTTCAATTGTATGATTCTGAGTATTTCATCATCATTAAAATATGACCATTACTCTGAAAGTGTGCATAGCATTTTCAACTCATTTCTGTTAAAGCTTAGAGCATTAAAAACTTCATGTTCTACAATTATTCAAAGTGAGTTGTGTTTCCAGACTACTTTCATTGAAAAAAATGAAACAGCTTTTTTGGAGGATTGAATGGCTCAGGGGATTGGTAATGGGGTATGGAGTGGTTCATTTAAGGGTCGCTGGTTCCATCCTGGCACAAGTTCAGTCCTAAAGATGGAACATCATCACTCTCTAATGGTTGCTCAGTAGTTTGTGTGAAATGAGTCAATTGTTTCAGTTCAGTTCCCCGTGCAAATGCCCACATCACCCAAAAAAATGCTATCACCGCTCCCAAGCAGCTATCTCTACAGCTCAATGACAATATATATAGCAGAGCAGACATTTTGTTTACAACCATGGGATTGTAAAGTTCCAAGTAACTTCAAACAATTTCTAATCCACCCCTGTGCAAATATAAGAAATCCATGACAACATGAAATATAATGAAAATGTATGTACAGAATGAAGAGTTTTTTTATTTTATCCCCAGAAACGCAGATTCAATTTTCATATCAGAGTTTTAAAGATGTGAAATAAGTAGTAACCATCACCAATTCTTCTTTTGTTTTGGTACATGGCAATAAGAATTTCAATGTGTTCTATCAATATGAGTTGACAGGTTCAGGAAACACTCATTTGTACCTATTCTTAATTGACCAATTTGGAAAAATATGAAATATGATAAGACTTTGTTGTGGAAAGCACTTTTACCCATGCCGAAATAATAAAACTGCACCATATTAACAGTTTAGAGACATGTAGATGATATTTCCTGTGATTTCATAGTTACCATCATTGCTGCTCTGTGCCTTCAAGTCATTTCCAAATTATGATGACTTGGTACTGAGATAGAGATGTGTGCAAGATCACCTACTAGATTTCTAGGGTTGAGCAGGGCTTTGAACTCTGGGCTTGGAGGGTCCTATTCACATGGGGCAAAAAGCCCCATTATGCCATCTTCATGTGTGGCTTTGATGGGGCCTGCAGTGCACCATCACACAGTGCATGGCAGGCCCCACCCACTTTCCTCCCAAAGTGGAGATGAAGTGCCAAAAAGTGCTTTGCCCTCCACTATGGGTAGAAAAGTGTCATGCAAGTAGCCCTTCATGTGTGATGAGGGGAGGAGGGAGAGTGTGCAGGGTACCACGAGTTGCCCCATGCACCTTGCCTTTCTCTGGCAAAAGCAAGTGAGATGGAACAGCCAAGCTGGGCCATGTGACAAGGTTCTTAGTTCAACACGCAAACCACTACACAGCACTGGAACTTGAGGATGTCATATTCCTCCAAAATGCAAACCACTAAAGATAATTTCGTAGAATAATTCAGCTGCTGAGAAGGGAAACAAAATTACATTTCCACTAACTTGCTGTCTAATAAAAGATTGTTTATTTGAAAGCCTCCCCTTTTAAAGAAAAATAGCTCAGCTTGAATATTCTTATGAATTGTTCTGATGCCACATAGAGCTAACTAACACCACTCGGGCTTAAAGGAAATGCATTAGAAATAAATGACTGATTGCCATCACTTGATTTCTGAGATAAAGTATAAATGGCATAAGTGCTCAGAAGTGGGTTATCACTTTACTTAGCTCATCAATAATGAGAAATATAGTTCAACTTTATATTTTAAATGGACACCTCAAGTGGAAAGACTAAGCTCTCATATAAAGGCCAGTTTTATGCTACTGTTATTTTGCAGTGATCTAGTATATGTGCCTGCAATGTGACTTGAAGGTTGATAAAGTAATCATTGCTTTTATTGAATTTTGGAGTTATTATTCCCTTAGTACAAATGCTGTAAGAGATCAGCTTTATGGATACAGAAGCAAAGCTCCCTCTCTTTTTTAACACACACTTATTCTACAGTGACATAATATGAATATGCCTAATTAAATAAAAACTTATTATGCCCCTCTATTCCATTCATCCAAATCTATCTATTTGATTTTCTAGAATGTGATAGAAATGCATGTGATGCATATTCTATTGCAAATAAAGACTTTAAAGTTACTACTGAGAACTGCTGTTGCTATCCAGCTGTCAACGGGAAAGAGTCCCGTTCTCTGCAGCTACAAAGAGCAAGACCAGGTCTAATGGTTTTAGATTTGATTGAACATTAGAAAGAACTTCTTGACAGTAAAAGCAGTTTGGCAATTGAACCAATTGCCTAGACAGATGGTGGGGTCGCATTCAATGGACTTCTTAAAGGGAAGCTAGACAGCTCCAACTGAGAAATCCTAACTGCTGGTAAACTGGCTGGGATATATGGGAGTTATAGGACAAACATCTGGGGACCCACAGGTTGAGAAGCACTCCTCTAGATGGACATTCTGCACTAAAGGGAGGGTTGAAGTAGGTGGAACATGAAGCCCATTCCAGCTGTATAATTCTATGAAAAACGGCCCATTTTATGCAGATTCCAAATTATTTCTTATCACTTAAAATCAAGTGAAAAGCCATTTTTGGGTGCATATTTTCTACAACAATTTGATTTAAGAAGCCCAACCTGCTACATATTTGCACTCCATAAACCAAGATAAAAGTCATATTGGAACTGTACCAATTTTAATAAGAGAGTTAGCATGTTGTAGTGAATAAATTGTTAGACTAGGCCTCAGGAGATTCAAGTAAGAGTATAGAAAAAATTATTTTTTTAACTATATGGTGTCTGGGGGATCTGAGAGTTATATTACCCATCACTTCTCCAAGCTCTTATTTGGGTGAAGTTCCCAAATGAGCAACAAAACACCATGAGTAAAATTCTAACTTTCTTCAAGCTAAGCTATCTCACAGTATTGTTTTAAGTAGAATAGAATAATATCCATTCTTGCTCTGAGAAAAACTCTGGAATATAAATTTCTCAATTAAATATTTATGAACTGAAAGATTAATGCACACATCTACAGGTAAAAAACAGAAACAATAATTGTAACCATAAAGACAACAGCCATATTAGACAACCATGGATTGTATCAATAAAATTCCATGAAGCACACATGTTTAGAATGCATTACTTTTCTTATTATGTCACTGAAGTCAAATGACAGAAACTTTTTGATCCACTGGTATAATTTTAATTTCCTTTGTTGTTCACTTACCATAAATAGGTAGAATAATCAATTGGCCAAAATAATGGACCATTTTAGCCAGGATGTGTCATATGACATTTAATTGAAACTTTGCATGATTTATACATTGTTGTCTGGTTTATTTTAAAAATGTAAGCTATCTCAACAGTTTTATTTCCTTTCTTTCTTGCTGAACAGTTTATTCTCCATATCCCATATCTCCAATATCTTTTGAAAATGTTTTAAATTTCAAAAACAGTTTTCCATACATCATGGGGAGTGGGTGCAAAATCTGCACACACACAGACACATACATGTCTTAAATCCACAGTAAGCTCAGTGATCCATTTCATTTTAACTATTGAAAATAATTTTGATCCTAACCCTTGACTACTTCTTTACGTTGTTTTATGCATGATTAAAGTTTCCCAATATATATGAGAGTAAATTTCAAAGAATCAAAAGAAACATCAGGAATTTCCTTCAGTGCTACTAAAATTAGGGATTGTGAAACTCTCCAGATGTTGTCAAACTGTATTTCTTAACAGTCCTACCCAACCTTACCAGTGGTGAGAAATGCTAGGAGTTGCAGTTCAACATCTGGAAAGCCACAAAATCCTCACTTTTGATTTATATAAACTCAATGCAGAAAGCTATTGAAGCAAACACAATGTTCTCAGCTCTTAATTCAAAGTACTAGTTGCATTTTGCCTATGCCTTTAGGGCTTGGTATGAAAAAAAAAAAAAACATTTGCTTCCTGTAGAATATTCAGTAGGAAGTAGGAAAAACACATTTTATAAAATGTCTAGGAAAGCACTTGTTCAACCACAGGTTTCAAGCAAACTGCTGCTTTTAAATTTTTTTCCTAAGCTAAATATGGCTTCCTGCTGCTGTGTAACTCTGGTATGCCAATATTCCCCCCGCCCCTCCATGGATCCCATCTACCAAGAAATGTGTGCTCAGCAACACCAGAAAGTGAATTATCTTAACTTCAAAAAGTTTTTTTTTACTTTGCAAACAATACATATTCATATAATTTCATTTTTCCTCATTACTTTGGCACTTTCTTAAATAAGCAAATTGAGGGAAAACAGGAATTCATATCCAGCTAGACAGGTTGAGTGCCAATGTCAATGAAGAACAAAGTTTTGCCATGGAAGAAAACAAACCTTAGACACATCATTTCCTCTCCTAGTTTCTCCAGGTGAGCATTATGCTGTGTAAATATATAATCACTAAAATGTGCAAAGGATGGGCGTATATTTCTACCCTACTCCAAATGTGACCCTCCCCCCTTCCCCACTCCTCCCCGAATATATGCATTTCTATAACTGTCTTAAGCTCCAATTGCAGTCTGGCATATCAGGAGATCAACCGTATCTAAATTCTAATCAAAAGCAGCAAGAAGGGATTTTTTAAAAAATAGAAAATGAGCTGATCAGGAAATTGCTTGGATTTGCAGGTGTTAACAGTCATCAACAGGGAAAAAAATCTGATTAGTTGTAGTCATCATCATTCTCAAAAATTGGTGTTGTATCTCCCCGGCTTTTGTTTCACTGAAAGTTAAACTGTAAGTCATAAGAAAGTTAATAGACACTACTCTTAACATGAATGGTTTTCATGAGGATATGAACTGCTTTTGTGAAATAGGTTAATGTTCTCAAAGAGTGAGTCACTGTGTTACAAAAACACTAAGGTGTGTCATGGATGTTCCCAAGAACCCAACATTGCAGACTCCTAGGGGGTGGATGATTCCCTTTTGAGTGCACTTGGCAATTCCATATCCTGGCCTGCTAGTCAGGAGGAAGATTTGTCTGCAAAATATCTGCAGATTTCATGTAAACAGTTCATCAATTTATTGGATATTTTTATCATTCTATTAAAGTTGGAAAATGACAATTGAGTAGTGTTTATTGTCCTTACTGAGTGCTAGAAAAGAAAAATAAAACCAATAATAGGTGTTTTTTAAATAATTATCTTCTATATTTATGTTTTCATTTCAAATAAAATAATGAAAATATACTATTTTGAAAAAAAATAAGCAAATATATAAATGTTATCAATGTTTTTATTTAACTTATCAAATGATTATGGACAACAGGTTCTTGCAAACAACTTTCTGATTATCTAAAATGTCACCTTTACAGAAAATATGCACATAAGTCATTAAATGTGAAAAACTTCAAAAGATAGAAAAAACACTAGTCAAGCAGCTGTACACAGAATTATAGAATTATAGAGTGGGAAGAGACCATAATGACCATCCAGTCCAAACCCCTTCTCAGGACATGTTCCATATTGTCAGTATTCTTTTTACTGTGGTTCCAGTACTAGAACTGAACACCAATAAGACATTGATTTAAGAGTGAAATCATCAGTTTAATCAAGTACGAGAAGCATAGTTTTAGCATATTTAGATGCTTTGTGTATATTCTTCATGATCACCATAGGATATCTCCATCTCTTATCTTTTTTCCCCACTTTCCCTATAATTAATAAGCAGGAAAGAAGTTGTATAATTCCAAATTTAGGACACTAACAAGCCCAGTTTTCTATGTATGTGTCTATATCTCATTAAATTTTGCGAGACAGATAACAGCAAAATAACATACACAGTAGCATATGCTGTTCAAGAACATATGCAACCAAAAAAATTATGCAGCTTTCCAAATAATGTCAAAAAGTCTGCAACATGGCACAAAATCAAAGCATCAGCTTGGGTGACCTTTTAATAATGCTCAAACAACCCTTCTCATACAAGAGCAACATTTTAATTGCAAAAGAGTACGCCATCCAGAAATGCTTGTGAGCACATATCCACACACACATACACAGATGTGCGTCATTCCAACAATTCTATGCTCTTTTCTCTATAACAAGAAAAAGATTGATGACCTATCATTGAGTTCAGAGGACCCAATGTGAAATTGGATCGGGTGGACACTTGGAGCCAGTTTTAAAGCATGCCATATTTTTGAATATGAGAAGGGTAGTTTTATTTTGTTTTAGACATTATAGCATTATAGACCTAGCACTATCTAAGAATTGGTTGGATCATTAATAGAGGAACTATCAGAAGCAATTTTCCAAGTTCTGCTAGAAAGTTCTTCTACCTACAATCTACTAAACCATTTAGGAAGCTTCAAAAGGTTCTTTCGTGAATCATTCTTTTGCTAACCATTGGCCAAACTCTACCATCAGAGCATTATTTCATTGGTTCATCTTGGACCATCATAAACATTATTTTGCTCTGTACTTCTTTTATTCCTTTTGAGTGGTTTAAATAGAAGCATTCCCTGTGGAAATAGTGTTAAGAATGTACTGAGATGGGCAGAAATAGGCTTCCTGCTACTTGGGAGCTTTTTAAACACATTTTTGCATGACCATTCAAATGTATAGGATTTTCAACAAATGCATTTTCAATGTAAATGTGCCATTCCCATCCTAGACATTGATCAGTATGTGTTCAATCACCATCCAAACCATTTGCACTAAACGACTAGTAAAGCATTCTGGAATGATGTGCTATTTTTTATTTATTCAGTTTCAAAAGGATGGCCCAAAGCAGGCCTGCACAACCCATGGCACTCCAGGCATTTGTGCCTCCAACTCTACAAGGTTGTGCAGGCATGACCTAAAGCTTTTTGGTTTCAATTCTGGGCATATTTTAATTCAGGATGTTTTCATGCTCTTAACATCAGTGATGAAAAAGCCACACAGGGAATGGCACTATGTTTGAAAAAAGCTCTTATAGAGATCCTAAGGTACTTCCCCAATTACCCACGTCACCCTATGTGTTCACTAGAAAGTTGAAAGAGGCAGCAGTGAGGAATGGAATTGGCATATTTTACTTTAATAAGGCCAAGGGTTTTTCTCACTGAATTCATTTCACATTAGGTCCTCTGAACTCAATGATAGGTCATGATCTATTCCTCCCACTATTATTTTTGCCATCAAATTTCAAGAGTATGGTGGTTTCAAAACCACTCAACTTTCCTTTCAGATAAGATTGGTAGAGAACATATATTTTGTCTTTAATTGGGAAATTAACTTTTGGATGGCTTCTAAGAACGTGGTGTGTGCCTTCTTTTAAAAGAATGCTCACCTTCATTTAAAAGAAAAATATTAATAGTGTTGACATCAGAATTTTCATTCTGAATTACATGTTGTCCAAGTTCATCAGTTTGGGCAGACAGCAGCCGCATCACCTAAGGGGGAAAGTCTGAATGAACAGAGGTTGTAATGTCTGTGAGAAGAAACGGAAGACTGTAGAAACAGCTCTAAAGAGAGACTTCTGTGGAAAGCAGCTGGCCTCAAAGAGTAGTCAGTCTTGAGGAGAATGACAATTTCTTTGTTGTTTCTTTGTCAGCCTGTCCCTGACCAGAAGCAGGACTCAAGGTAAAGCTAAAAAAGTCAGATGATTCAAACTTGTATCTGAACAGTGAATATATCACGAAAGACAGCTCTGAATTGTTACAATACATTGTTGCAACTCTATATTCCTCAAATGAGTTCCTAAGCAGTGAAAGAATTTTAGACCCAGATCTCTGGCTCATTCTGAGTTGACTAAATGGAAAAGAGCTAAATATCTGATTTGCAAATGGGATTTAGCAGAAAAGTGAACAATAATAAGGAAAATGGTGCATCCTTAAAGAAAGAATATCTTTAAAAGGCAAGTGGTCAGTAAAGCATATTCATAATGTCAGAATAACCTATATAATCTGATACACTAATAAATAAAAATGTTTTAAATAAAGTAGGTGAAGGTAAAGTTTTTTTCCTGACATTAAGTCCAGTCATGTCCGACTCTGGGGGTTGGTGCTCATCTCCATTTCTAAGCCAAGAGCCAGTGTTGTCCATAGACACTCCAAGGTCATGTGGCTAGCATGACTTCATGGAGTGCTGTTACCTTCCCACCAGAGTGGTACCTATTGATCCACTCATATTTGCATGTTTTTGAACTGCTAGGTTGGCAAAAGCTGGGGCTAACAGCGGGAGCTGATGCCACTCCCCGGATTTGAACCTGCGACCTTCCGGTTAGCAAGTTTAACAGCTCAGCGCTTTAACCCACTGCACCAGCAGGGGATCCTCTAGATAAAGTAGCATGCTTAACTACTAATTGTATTGCTTGATTTATTTATTCCATGCTTGTTACCTGCTGCAGAACACCACAATAATGTCTGCTGCAAGATTAACATTTTATATCTAATTCAATGATGGCATTATAAAATCAGGGACAAGAACCTAAAATGTATTTTATGCATATATCAAAATGTAGGTGACAGAAAAATGGGATTGGTAACCACGTGCTTTCACATGCAGTGGTATTGAAAAATCCAATCAGACCACATTTGGCAGAATAATTTGATACCACATTTTATATCTGATTGGTGGGATAATAAAGAGGTAAATAACATAACTGTGGCATTTTGTCACCGCTCTGGGATAAATAAAATATAAACATCTCAAACATTGGCAGTATGCCATAATACATTTCAGCTGAGGCTCAGCAACCTTCTTTATCCATCTTTATAACTAGTGGTGCATGTACATGCAGTAAACACACACACACGCACACCGCACTAGTGTTTGGTTTATATTTGTTCATTCTTATGCTTCATCTCAAAAGCACATAAAATAACCTCTGTCTCTCTCCCCTCTCTCCCCACATTGACTTCATTTGTGGAGCAGATTTAAATGCAGACGGTTCAGTACTAGTGGGAGTGAGAGCTAGTAAGGTTAAATTGCTTTCCTTTTCTGCGTGAAATGACAGAGCTCAAAACTTCCAAAGGGCTTAAGAAAGCAGCTAATATTATAATTGGCTTGTTTTCTCTGTAGCCAAGATTAATAGCTCTGTCAGTGTGGCTGGATGATAAGAAATAGATGAACACATTGTGCAATAATAAGTTGGAGGAAATATTATGACAGCATTAATTTGTAATTTTAGGGTGCAATCCTGTTGTTTTTCCTCACTTGAGAACTGGAAGTTTTAAGTGTCTAATAGGATTAAATTCAAACCAAGCCTTCTTGCCAAATGCTTCAGCAAGGTGCAGTGGATTAAAACACACATACACCAAATAACTCAAACCTGTTTACTAGTCTGTACAAGTTTTAGATTACTAATCCACAGAATTTGGTACTTTCTAGACCAAGAATATTTAGGTGCATTGATCATCATCATCCCCACAAAGCAAAGTCTTGGACTTGATGGGATTATACTTATTGTTGTATCATGGTGACCTTAGTGTAATATTTTACCAATGTGCAGAATATACACAGTGTGCCTGAAAAGAAACTTTAACACTTTGATGCAATCAGATGTGGATTTCATTAAGATGCCTTTATTTACACAGTTTTATCAATGCTTGTTAAACATTTTTTTTCTCTTTGGTATCATTGAGGGAGAAATTATGTAAATTGACTCTCAGGCTAAAATCCAATTGTGAGTGCCAATTAGAGTAGACCCAATTAATCGTAAGTGTTGAATTATAATATAAGTGCTAATTTATCAAGTTCCCATTGAGTTGATGAATCTTCTCTAGCTGGAATTAGTAGTGTGATTTAAGCTTTAGAACTTAAAATCCGGGATACCGTATATTTGTACCAGCTCTGATATTAATATTAGAAAATCTTAAATTACATCATAACTCCAAAAGAATACATGTTACAGAGAGCAGTAGAGAGACAATAAAGTGCTTTGTGACATAGGTGTCCAAGAAATTTGAATTGAATATCCACTTACATTGTTCTTCTCCCTCATTGTAGAAGAAATGTTCTGTATAACCTGACTAGACGTTTTTCTGTGCAAAATTTTGAATGTTTTCAGGTTACACAATTATAGGGCAAGGATTTAATCTATAAAATTATGAGGTTTGCAATTTGATGAAATGAGAGAAAGCAAGCATAGTATAGTCATCTGAGGATTTGACTATGTCTCTGATGACCAGGGTTCAAATCTCTGCTCAGCTATGGAAACCCATTGGCCGACCTTGGCCAAGTTATAATCTGTCAGCCACAGAGGAAGAGGAAGGCAAACTCCTCCAAACAAATCTTGCCAAGGTTCACTTTAAGAAATAAATCATAATAAAAAATAATAAAACATAAGTCAGAAATGATTTAAACGTACACAGTGGTGGCTGCAACAACAACAACAAATACTTAGAATTACCCAGCAGAGAATTTTCTCCCTAAACTGTCAGCCCCAGGTTTCATAGGATGGTACCATGATACTTGAAATGGAATCATAATACTAAGGTTGTATAGTGGAAAGGCTTTATATTGTAGAATATTATGTTTGGTTTATAGTTATATGATATGCTGTTCTGGAGAGGGAACTTACTAGTATCCAGATACGCCAGGATAATGCTTCAGCATCGGGACAGTGAATGAGGAAATGTACCCTTTTTGGTTACCCCTATTTCTGTCAAGATAGTTAATACAATTATAGGAAGAATGGAAAAATATTACTGAAAGTATGGCATTTATTTGATGAAGTACTGCCACCCCTCTTTAATGTCATCACAGCTCTGGGTATATACTTACTAGGCTTGTTTGATTTTAAAAAATGATTCAAAACTCATTTCGGATGTAAAGGGCACTGGTGATTAGGATCTAAAATCAATTGCAATTTTCACAGAAAAAAGAAACTTCAAAACTTTTCAAAATTTCTGAGACTTCCGAATCATTTTTTAATAGTTTCAAAGTGTTTTTTTCCTGTTTCAATTGGGTGGTCTTTACTTTGAAAGTAGTTGTTTTACTCCAGAAAGTGGGGGGAGAAAAGGGAAGAAATTCATCCACTCTGATTAAAACCCTGAGAAAAGAAAATAATCCATCCACACTGGTTTAAACTGACGCAGATCCATCCAATCCACATTGGTTTAAATGTGGATCCATCCCATCCAAACTGGTTTAAACTGTTGCAGGAGAGAAAGAAAAGGAATCCATCCGCACTGGTTTAAACTGATGTGGGAGAGAAAGGAAAGGAATCAATTCACACTGGTTTAAACTGACACTGATCCATCCCATGCACACTGGTTTAAACTGATGCGAGAGAGAAAGGAAAGGAAAGGAAAGGAATCCATCCACACTGGTTTAAACTGACATTTGTCCTGCTGTTTTTCTCCCTTCCCTTCTCCTCTTTCCTCATCCTCTTCCTTTCCCCTTTCCTTTTCTCCTCCAAATCCCAGCCCGTTCAGGAAAACATGGGGAGGGGGGATTTTACTAGTTTCCCCAGGTATGTTGTTCCCTTGCAAAGCGGTGGCGTGGCACCTTTCCCACCCAAGCAGCCTGCCCTAGTCCCTCTACCTTTGCGTCCCGGCTCGCAATGAGCCCATGAGGCACACACGGCCCTTTTTAAAGAGCAATGGCTGCCGTGCAGAAACTCTGCCCTCCCAATGTGGTTTCCCCTCATTGGCTGTAGGCAAGCATCCCAGCATGCAAGCAGCTGCTTGCCTCCAAACACTGATTCACTTCCTGGATCCAAAAAAAGATGGTGACAGTGGCTTCCAAATGGCAAGGACACTTCCCGGTTCCCAAATTGTAGGCATGAGAAAAAAGTTATGAAAATCAAAAGAAATCGTAAGTGATTCGTATGTAATGGGACTTTCTAGTTTATACACATCACGGCAGCTAACCAGGAAGTAGACTTTCTTTTACGGTCCTTGAGGCCAACAATTTGCGTTATGATCGTAATAAATTCTTAATTATTGTACTACGTACTCACTTCTCCCTGTCTTCTCCCCTCATTTCCTTCCGCCTTCATTCAGCTTCTTCTTTTTCCCGCATTTCTATGGGGAACTGGAAGTGACGCTGCTGCTAGGCAATGCATTCTGGAAAGTGTAGTCCTCCACGCTTCTCCCCCCCTTCTCCTCCCCGTTGCTCTGCCTTGCCCCATTGCAGGGGCCAACTTCTCTCTCACACACGTGCGAGCTTCTCCTCCTCTCTCTCCCTGCACTCTCTCAGATGCTTCTTTGCCCCGTCCTCTTTCCTGCTGGCTTCTCCCCCCCTCCCTTCTCTTCCCCGTTGCTCTGCCTTGCCCCATCGCAGGGGCCAACTTCTCTCTCTCACACACACACGCTTCTCCTCCTCTCTCTCCCTGCACTCTCTCAGATGCTTCTCTGCCCCCTCCTCTTTCCTGCTGGCTTCTCCCCCCTCCCTTCTCTTCCCCGTTGCTCTGCCTTGCCCCATCGCAGGGGCCAACTTCTCACACACACACACACACATGCGCGCTTCTCCTCCTCTCTCTCCCTGCACTCTCTCAGATGCTTCTCTGCCCCCTCCTCTTTCCTGCTGGCGTCTCCCCCCCTCCCTTCTCTTCCCCGTTGCTCTGCCTTGCCCCATCGCAGGGGCCAACTTCAGCCCTCCAGGTAGGTGTTTTGGACTTCAACTCCTCTCTCTCTCCCTGCACTCTCTCAGATGCTTCTCCCCCCTCCCTTCTCTTCCCCATTGCTCTGTCTTGCCCCACCACAGGGGCCAACTTCACACACACCAACACACACGCTTCTCCTCCTTTCTCTCTCTGCACTCTCTCAGATGCTTCTCCCCCCTCCCTTCTCTTCCCCGTTGCTCTGTCTTGCCCCATCGCACGGGCCAACTTCAGCCCTCCAGGTGTTTTGGACTTCAACTCACACCATTCCTCACAGCCTCAGGCCTCTTCCTTTTCCTCTCAGCCTGGGCAAACTTGGGCCCTCGCTCCCTCAGGATCGGGGTGAGAGAGGCAGCGAGGGAGCGAGGGGCTCCTTCTTTTGCTGCGTCCAAGAATAGAATACCCCCTCCCTCTCTCCCTCCTTCCCTCCCTCCTTCCTATTTGGAGAGTCCCATCTAGAATTCAGTGTGATTTATTCAAGTTTTGGCCTACAACTCCCAGAAATCCCAGCCAGTTTACCAGCTGTTAGGATTTCTGGGAGTTGTAGGCCAAAACCATCTGGAATGCCCATGCTCTGGCATACGAACTACTAACGGATTTCGTTAGTAATTAAGTTACATTTTAGAAATTTTTGGAAAATTTTTTGTAAGTCTTTCTTTTACTAATCAACCCCCCCCCCCAATTTGATTTTAGAATCGCCATTTTTGGGTTCGAAACCATGCCTACCAAATTGCTTCAAAAAGGGATTTATTCTGATTTTAATCTGAAAGATGAAGATTCCAAATGAACCAACCCATGCCTAATGCTTACCTGCGAAAGATGAAGAGGAATCTGTCGCCATACATCTAAGAGCTGGTTACCTTTTGGATCATTCCATGTTCAACAGAAAGATCTGAAAATGTGTCTGAATATGCTTCTAGAGCACTTATGATTGGAGGGAATTAAAAGAATTAAAACAGATAGAGATAAACAAGGAGGATGTTCTCATATGCCTTACTAAACTAAATGTCAACAAATCACCAGGTCCAGACGGCATCCACCCCAGAGTTCTTAAGAAACTCAAGTGTGAAATTGCTGAACTTCTAGCTAAGATATATAACCTTTCTCTAAGATCAGGCACTGTACCCGAGGACTGGAGGGAGGCAAATGTAACACCGATCTTCAAGAAAGGATCCAGAGGTGATCCAGGAAATTATAGACCAGTCAGTTTAACCTCAGTTCCAGGCAAAGTGATGGAAACCATTATTAAAGAAAAAATTACTAGGCACATAGAAGAACAGGCATTGCTGAAAGAAAATCAACATGGTTTCTGCAAAGGCAAATCATGTCTTACTAACTTGTTAGAATTCTTTGAGGGTGTAAATAAACACATAGATAAAGGGGACCCAATTGATATTGCTTACCTTGACTTTCAAAAGGCTTTTGACAAAGTCCCTCACCAAAGGCTCCTAAATAAGCTCTTCAGCCATGGAATCAGAGGACAGGTCTTGTCCTGGATTGGAACCTGGCTAAACTGTAGGAAACAAAGGGTGGTAATAAACGGACATTTCTCTGGGTGGAAAGAGGTGAGAAGTGGCATACCCCAAGGTTCAGTTTTGGGTCCGTTACTTTTAATTTATTCATTAATGACCTGGATGTAGGAGTAAATTCTGAGGTAGCAAAGTTTGCAGACAACACTAAATTGTTCAGGGTAGTTAAAAATGAAACTGATTGTAAAGAGCTCCAGAAAGATCTCTCGAAATTGAGTGAATGGGCAACAAAGTGGCAAATGCATTTTAACCTAAACAAGTGTAAAGTCATGCACATCGGGGCAAAGAACCCCAACTACACCTACAAATTGATGGGGTCAAAGCTTTCCGAGACAAACCGGGAAAGGGATCTTGGGGTTTTGGTGGACAGCTCAATGAAGATATCAACCCAGTGCGCTGCAGCAGTGAAAAAAGCAAATTCTATGCTAGGCATGATCAGAAAGGGAATCGAAAATAGGTCAGCAAATGTTGTATTACCTCTCTACAAATCGATGGTAAGGCCACATTTGGAGTACTGTGTACAATTCTGGTCTCCGCACCTTAAGAAGGATATAACGGAACTGGAAAAGGTACAGAAAAGGGCAACAAGAATGATCCAAGGGATGGAGCGGCTCCCTTATGAAACCAGGTTGCAACGCCTTGGTCTTTTCAGCCTTGAAAGACGGCGTTTAAGAGGTGACTTGATCGAAGTGTATAAAATCATGCATGGGATAGAAAAGGTGAATAAAGAAAAATATTTTCTTTGTCACAAAACACTAGGACTAGAGGGCACTCCTGAAGCTCCAAGGTAGGAAAATTAGGACTAATAAAGGGAAATATTTTTTCACCCAGAGGGTCATTGGGTTATGGAACTCACTTCCAGAAGTTGTTGTGACAGCTGTCAGCCTGAACAACTTCAAGGCAGGATTAGACAGATTCATGGATACCAAGTGTATCGGTAGTTACTGAAAAGGACATTCAAGTGCCACCTCGGAGTTGGTTGAGGTAGGCAGGATTTCCCTGGGTACTGGTTGTGGGGGTCGGGAGCAGGTCAGGGTTTTGCCCTCTCTTCTGCTCGAGATCCCCGTGTACAACTGGTGGGCCACTGTGTGATACAGAATGCTGGACTAGATGGGCTGAGGTCCGATTCAGCATGGCTCTTCTTATGTTCTTATGTTCTTATGATTAAAAGCCTGTAAGCATGTTCACCAAATCTAGGTAAATCTGGCAGTATGCAGGGATGCCGGGGTGGGTGAAGCTCCATGTTTCCTGTCCACTTTTGCCTCCTTTAGCAGGCATAATGTTTGTGCTGATGTTGGAATGTAGTGATATATGTTGCTCCATTATTCACCATATCCTTTTAACTAAATCTTAGCTTTTACTATAAACATGTTAACTATGGGATTCTAGATGTAGACCTCCTAAAATATCGTTTACAACCTTTGACTAGATGACAGCTCAATCCAAATTAATACTCTCTTTGTTTCTTGGTTAAATCGTTTCATGGAAAATTACTATGTTAAAATACACACTGAGAATTCATTTAGTTTATGCTTCTGGGATTTTATGCTTATATTTTTACACTACTAAGTCTCTCATGTTTGTCTTTCACTACACATTTTCAATTCTCCGAGTATTTTAAATGACTAAAGCTTGTCTGTTTTGCTCCCAACACACTGTTTATAAGGAGGGTGTCTTAATCTTGCTCAGAACAGATTGGTGTGGCAGAGATGAATGCTTTACAAGAATTTAATAACAACAACGTTCCAAAGCCTAACTCCTCCCAGGACTAATGAATAAATAGTGTTTGTAAGAAAAGGTAGAATTCTTGCTAAATTGAGGCTTCTATTTACTTAACTTTATTTTGTGTTCTTTCTTCTGGTCCTTTGTTCATCTGTCTCTTGCAAAAGAGCGCCAATGTTGATGTGCTGAATTGTCCTTTCCTCAGACTGCCTGCCTGCCTGCCTGCCTGCCCGCCCGCCCGCCCGCCCGCCCTCCCTCCCTCCCTCCCTCCTTCCTTCCTTCCTTCCTTCCTTCCTTCCTTCCTTCCTTCCTTCCTTCCCTTGTCATCCTTCTTGGTATTACTATTTTTTAAAGCTCAGGCTACCCACAGCAAAAATGCACTGGGTGAATGATGTCACAACTTCCAACAGACACAATAAATTGATACAATACAACCCCTTAATCTATGACTTTGATATTCAGTGTTTCCCTTACTCAAATCATTCACTTACTCCAAATAGTGTTCCTCACCTGTGGATGTTTTGTGGACCTCTCCGACTTCTCCGGTTCTGTGGTATGCTCCCAGCTCAGGTATAGTGAAAATATAGGGTGTACTACTAATCACATATCAGGTATCCATGGTGGGTCTTGGAACATATTGCCCCAGATATAGTTGTACTGTATATGATAAAAATACTTAAGCAACTAGCCATTAGATCTCTTACGAATTTCTGGTTGCATCTTTTATGAAATAATTATCTGAATCAGGATGTAGATAGCTCCTAGGCCTGTTTTTGAACGTCAGATATATACAAATTTTTGGTGTTTTTCTTGTACTTCTGACTAATGAATCAATTACGAAGAGAGTTAGGCAAACAGGAAGTGGATTCGCCAATTTGAAGTCTCCGTCGCCATACTCGAATAAGGTTCGGATGTCATTTCCGCCCTTCTCTAGCTGCCTCTCCTCATTGGCTGATAGCAAGCTGGTGGTTTCAATCGGTTATAATATAATAATGTTCTGACCAATATATCAAGAAAGGAATCTGCTTTGGACATGGCTTTCCTTCCTGCCTTGGAGGGAAGGAAAGCCTTGTCCAAACTGGGAGTTTAACCCGCTTTGGACATGCCTTTTGTTCCCTCCAAGACAGGAAGGAAAGCCATGTCCAAAGCGGGCATTTGGCTTTCCATCCTGCCTTGAAGGAAAGGAAAGGCGCGTCCAAAGTGGATTAAACTCCTGGTTTGGACTAGGCTTTCCTTCCCTCCAAGGCAGGAAGAAAAAGCCATGTCCAAAGCGGCAAAATGCCCACTTTGGACATGGCTTTCTTTCCTGCCTTGGAGGGAAGGAAAGCCTTGTCCAAACCGGGAGTTTGACAATAGTCCACAGCTGATCAGGTTTGTACTGTGGACTATTAGATCATTTTCCTTTTTTTCCGATCCACTTTTCTTTCCATCACCCACTTTGATCATTTTGGGCACCTGCTTCTGTATTACTGTGACAGTTTGAGGTCCTATTGATTTCCTCTTTAACAGTAATGAAGCCTTCCGATTTTCGGAAGTATATCTGAATGAATTTCGAGGATAATGCTGAAAACTTCAGAAGTCTATCAGATATGAAGCACCAGCGCCCCCTACATCCGAAGTTACTTTTCAACCATTTCCCCCCTGATAAAACAGACCTAATAGCTCCTACTCCAACTAGGATACAGGCACCAATTATATCCATGGCAAACATAGTGCTTTTCTGGAAATTTCTTAAGAAAATACAACTGTAAAGGAAAAGGTTTTCAAGACTCTCATAAAGCACTGAAATAAGGCGGCCAAGTGAATGCTAATGTGAGGAGAAGATCATTAACAACAGGACCACCAATGGGTTATCTCCCAAATGAAAAGGCAGACTTTTGAATGTATATTGTAAATTCAAAGAATGAGAAAGAATGCAGTCACTTAGGCTATCCTGCCTTCTGAGACAAGATGAGCTGTAGTCTGAAGATATGGACTCTTAATATCTAACAGTTCTCCAACTTGGCTTGAAATGTGTTTGTTGCCTATGGCTCAGGGGGAGACTGTGTCTGGATGAGATAAGGGCAGAATGGCACTTTAATCTTCAGTAAAGTATGACATTCTGAAGACTTCCCTTTTTAAAGATGCTTTTGGTGGTCTAAATACAATTCAGAGATCAAAAATCTATGATATCCTCCCTCCCCACCCCCACCCCGCTTTCAGTTTCTTCCCTGCTTTCCAGTCCTCCTTTTCACATGTTTGTGACAATCCCTGCTTGTTGAAAGGAGTTGTACAGTAATACATCCCAATTTTAGCAGTGTATCATTCTTATTTTTGTCTCTTTGACATGTAAAGAAACGAATGGCCCAAAAAAAGGCAACAAAGGTATGAAATGCATACCACAGAATTTTTACATTATTTTTTACAAATACTGTAATAGGAATTTTATTCTGGAATGTTCCTGTCTTTATACTTAAACCCCTTGATATTTGACCTGTGGATTGTTTTAAATTGTTTTCTTGAGTTTCACAACAACATTAGAAATAAGTGTTATTAGATGTCTCTCCTCATGCTGGTAATATAAATAAAAGTAACAATAAAAAATAATAAACTTTATTTATAGCCTGCTACCATCTCCTGGAAGGGACTCGAGGCAACTCAGAAAAGCACTTCATAGTGCTGCATATAAAATAAACAATACATAAGATTAAGCATAAAAACAGTAACACATAAAATTATAGCAGCAGCCACAGCGAGCACACAAACATCACTTAATAAAATTGTTAAGTTATCAATAAAATAAAATAAAATTGTAACTAAGTAGTCTTGAATATTTTTATTCAAATGTATGTCCCACTCTGATTTGTAGGGTTTATATCTAGTAACACCTTAAAACTAATAAGGTTTGCAATAATGAGCCACAATATTCTAATCTGGCAGGAATATGCTCCCCTCCCGATTTTGCTGCTGAAGCACTCCTATCAGCCTTAACTCTCAAGAATGAGGAGTGATGGTAGTTGAAGTCCAATGGACACTAGGGTGTTAGATGTTTCTCAGCCCTGTTTTAATCAAACCAGATTAGTATGAATATGGTGATGCTACTAATAGTAGTGAGGGTATCACATGGAGAAAGAATTAACTAGCTCTTTTGCCAGATAAAAGAAAATAAGAGAAGGCATACTATTATCAAGGTCTTTTCATGCAGTAGCCAAAAATTGCCAATGGGAAGCCATGCTTGGATCATAAAGGCAAGAATATCTCATTTCTTGTTCCTAAGCATATGATGCATAGAAGTATGTGACTCTCTCTGATCATGGGTAAAATACAGAAATTGTAACTCTTCTTAAATGATGGTCCTAATTTCCATGAATTCATCTAATATCTATTTCTAGTGATACTAATTGGCAATCACCAGTACAACTTGTGGTACACAAATCATTCACTTTAGTTATCCCCTCTTTTTTAAAACCACAGTTTGCAATATATAACAAAATCACAAAGGTTTATGGAAAAGGATTTGAAATGTATTATGTGGCTTCATTTGAATTTTATTTACTCCACTTTGATTTCCACAAATTAAAATTGCAGGCACTAACACTGAAGTAAGTTAAATTGAATTATGTGTGTGTGTATGATGAATAGAAATACACACACCCACACATCATTTTGAACTGTGATGTTGGAGGAAAATTCTGAGAGTGTCTTGGACTGCAAGAAGATCAAACCAGTCCATACTCCAGGAAATAATGCCCAGCTGTTCATTGGAGGGAAAGATATTAGAGGCAAAGATGAAGTACTTTGGCCACATAATGAGAAGACATGAAAGCTTAGAGAAGACAATTATGCTGGGGAAATTGGAAGAAAAAAGGAAGAGGGGGTCGACCATGGTCAAGATGGATAGACTGTATCCTTGAAGTGACTGGCTTGACCTTGAAGGAGCTGGGGGTGGTCATGAACAACAGGGAGCTCTGGCATGGGCTGATCCATGAGGTCACAAAGAGTTGGAAGTGAAGGAACGAATAAACCACAATATGACATATCTACACTGCCATTATAATGCAGATTGAGCTACATTATATCATCAGTTTAGACTTATATAATGCAGTTCAACTGAGTTGAACTGTATTATATGAGTCTACATTGACCATATAATGTAGGTCAGGGCTGTCCAACAGGCGGCCCGGGGGCTGGACACGGCCCCCCAGCCTGTTGGACACGCCCCCCGCTACCTTCCTGAAAGAATTTTTTAAATTTTTTTTTAAAAAAATTAGAAAAATATGGCGGCCGGGGGGGGGGGGAGGAGGCGAGGCAGGGAGGAGGAAGGGAGCCAGCTCCTCCTCCCTGCACCATCCCCTCTGTCCCTCTCTTCACGCCGCCACCGCGATCTGGTTTGCAGCGGTGGGGGGGAGGGAGGGGAGGAGGAGGAATCCTTCCTTCCTCCTTCCCGGTGCCGCTGGTGTCCCGATTGCAGCGGTGGTGGGGGGAAGGAGGAGGAATCCTCCCTTCCTCCTCCTCCTCCTTCCCCCCACCGCCGCGGCGTTCGGGACACCAGCTGTGCCGGGAAGGGCGGGAGGGAGCGAGGGGTGGGCCTTCTCCTCCTCCTTCCCGGGGCCGCCGATGGCGCCGGGCGGGAGAAGCATCCTGCCCCTTTTCGACGGGGCTAGGTGAAAAGGGACACCGCGCTTGGTGACGCCGGCGTGGTGCCGGGGTCCTTCCACCTCTTCCTCCTCACTCCTCACGTCAGCAAGCCACGCCGAAAAGGGATGCTGCGCATGCGCGCCAGGGCGCGCTTGGTGACGCCGGCGTGGCACCGGGTTCCTTCCACCTCTTCCTCCTCAGTGGTGAGGAGGAAGAGGTGGAAGGAACCCGGCACCATGCCGGTGTCACCAAGCGTGGCGACCCTTTTCGGCGGGGCTTAGTGACATCAGCAAGCCTCGCCGAAAAGGGGCGGGCCGCGCAGGATGCCAGTGTGCTGACGTCAGGTGTGCTGATGTCAGCACGCCGTCAGGAGCGCCCCCGCCCCCATGAGCGACCCCGCCCCCCGCTACGGCCCCCAGGTCATCAGTGACCAGAACTCCGGCCCCTGGGCCAAAAGAAGTTGGACAGCCCTGATGTAGGTCAATCTGCATTATAATGGCAGTGTAGATGGGGTCAGATAGATAGATAGATACTAGATAGATAGATAGATAGATAGATATGATTGCACCATAAACCTCTAGCAGTACTAACCTAGGGGTCCTTTTTACATGTAGGCTCAATCCATTATTTATTTATTTATTTCATTTATAACCCGCCCTTCTCTACCCCCAAAGGGGGACTCAGGGCGGTTGACAAAAGGCAACAATTTGATGTCATATACACAAGTACAAAACTACAACACATCAAATACAACAACAAATTAAAATCAATTAAATATCAGAATTTCATCTTAAGGAGAAAGGGAAAGTTATCAAAGGCATCTTGAAGAACTTTGTTGGTTTTTTTACAAACGTTAACAGAATACTGGGCACTCTGTAATCTTTAGCAACAATCAAGTTCATACGTTTATTTATATAGCTTTTTAAGCAGTGTACTTCAGTTAAAAGAAAACATGTTTATCTTAATGTAACTTTAATGATACTTTAGTTCAAGAAGGAAAGGGGGGGAGAGAAAGAGAAAGCTGTAAGAAAGGCGAATGTAATCAATCAGGGCATGCTTCTAGCAAACTCCAGTGATGTAAATGGAATTATCTCTTATGGAGCCCTTTAGCAAAATAACTGAACTAGTATATCAACCTAAACAATACCCAATTTCAGAAGTTAAGCAGGGTTAGACCAGGCTAGCACATGGATGGGAGATCATGGGAGAATCAGGTGAGGGAAGGGCAGGAATATATCTTGTCTGAAGAGTCACTGTTGGGATCAATGATAAAAGTACAGTATTGAGGCAAATCTGAAGGACAGGAAGACAAGGAGTAGATGATAGTATGGGGAAACAAAGGGGAAAGAGAGCTTGCCCTCCCCTGAGCCACCAGGTCATGAAAAAATGTATGTAGTCCTCCTACTCACAGCTATGGAGCCAGATAGTCTCTCCAGCCACTTGGATGGTGTTGGACCTATTCTGCTACTGTCCATCCAGTGCCAGGCATAGGTCACACATCCCCATGTGGCCAGAGTGGAGAGAGGCAACAGAGGAGGATATGGTGTCAAGACCAACTAGCTGCAAGAGACCCTGCTGGTAACACTACAATTTCTTGCATTACTCCTTATGTCAGACTATTTTCACCCTGCTTACTAAAAACTATAGGAAAAACTGGGGAAAGTTGTGTAGAAAGAGGAACTTTAGCAGATGTTCCTGGTTACCTGGTTACATGGCCAACAAGACTGGCTAAACTTTGTTTTCTGCACAACCTTTCAAGACACAGGAACCATTTCCAGTTTTTCCCCTGGCAAGTTGACCCAAGACATTTTGTTTCCTCAAACAAAAACTGAAAACTGAAAACTGGGAAGGATTCCTACACATTTAATGACTGTGTAGCAATGGGAGTTTCAGCCAATCTTGTTGGTTATGTAACCAGATCACAAGCAACATCTGCTTACATCTCATTTTATGTAACCATTGAAGGTACAGTGACTCTCTTCGGTTTTCACTCTAACCAGCGTAACCCATAAATAAGCTTAATTTGTATTTATTTGTTATCCATATTTCTATTTCCACACAAAAATGTTGTGTTGCCTATTGTCAATTCTGACTTGTTGTGACCCTCTGAAGTGTTTTTTTGGTTAGATGTATACAGAAAAGGTTTACCATGATCTCCCTCTGAGAAAATGCAACTTCCCCTACTTTTAAAAATTAGTTCATTTCCTTTATAGCATTAGTATTAGTAGTCAATTCACTTTTACCGCGAGGTCCCTTTAAGGGACGAAAAGAAGGAGCGAGGGAGACCCGGCGGGAGGCGAGTGGAAAAGAGGAAGGTGGAGCTTGAGGGAGCCCGGGGGCGGGGCAGAGCGCCTTGACGACAGATTCTACGCAAGTTGTATGAGATACGCAAAAGACGCAAGATACAGGAAAGTTCGGGACTCGCCAAGGAAATAACCTAAATAGTGCAAGTCACGCAAGACACACATCGCAGATACGAAAGCAGTGCTAGGAAAGAAAAAGGGCAAAGCTTGCCAGTACAAGGCGGGGAGTCATTGAACAGTGGGAAGACGGAAAGGCTAAAAGGAGAGAAGTGACCAAGGCAGCACAGGGGGAAAGGAAGAAGGGCAACAGAACCTGGGAAACCCCCTAACAAGACCAGACAAGACAAGTCAAAGGCAGGCAAAGTAAAGAGGAAAAGAGGAGAAGGCCAGTGTGGCTAGGTGAGCTTCACTGCAGGGGTTTCTTCCCGCTTTGGGACCCCCAATACCCCCCATTACCCATACATCTCTGCTCCACACATCCACCTTGTATCCTCTACCTTTGTGTACTTATTGCTGTGCTGTATCTGATAATATGACAACACCTAAAAATAAAATGGATAAAGAAAAGACACAAGGAAGGAAGAGTTCATTAACAGATGAATTTTCATCAAGAGACTTAATGAGAGAAATACTAAAAATACAAACAGATGTCAAACAGATACAGGAGAAGCAAGACACTCAGTATAATATTATTAGAGGTGAAATGGATGATCTCAAAAGGGATTTAAAGGTAGAAATGACAAAAGTGATAAAAGAAGAGTTAAAGAATATGCAAAAAGATATAGAGGTATTGCAACAAGGGAGGAAGGAGTGTATCAAAGAAAATAAGGCTGTCCAAAACCAGCAGAAAGAGGTGGAAAGAAAGGTGATGACCATGGAAAAAACGATAAACACACTCAAGTTGCAACAAGAGGCACTGGAGGCGAAGGAGAAGGAGTATCAACTCAGATTTAGGAATGTTCAGGAGGAGAAGGAGAACATCAAACAAACAATAACATCTATTGTGTCCGAGTTGTTGCAAGCCTCTATTGAAGAAACAGAAGGAGACGTGGGTCGGGTGTTTAGGGTACAATCAAATTATGCTAAGAGACATGGTATGCCCCGGGACATCATCGTCTGCTTCGGGAGGAAATCGGTGAGGGACGGTGTCCTAAGAGAAAATGCTAAGACCCCAACAATCTATAAGGGTACCAGAATTGCCATTCTGAAAGAACACCCCGTTTCTGTTCTGGAGAGGAGAAGAAAATACTTCTATATAACGGACATATTGAGAGAGAGAAATGTAAGATTTAAGTGGGAAAGAGAGGGATTAATGACAACTTGGATGGGGGAAAAACATTGGCTCACCTCTGAATTGAAAGCAAAGATGTTCTATGAAAGATACCTGGCAAAGGAAAAAGAGGGACAGGGGAAGGAGCAAACAGACAAAGACGGACAAGATTACCATATGGAGAGACAAAAGAAAAGGCCAAGGGAAAAATCCCCAAATGACTACCTGGACGCAATGGAAATAGTACCCTCACGGAAAGAGAGAGAGGATCAAGAAGAGAATGGCGCAGCGAATTAAAATTTACTGCCACAATGTTAACGGCTTAAACAGCCCTTTTAAATGCAATAAAGTTTGGAATCAAATTAAAAAAGGAAAATATGATGTGATTTCTCTTCAAGAAACACACATATTGCAGAAGCATGCTGTTTATTTGAATCAAACACAATTTGGAAAGGTATACCACTCATCAAGTGGGGAGAAAAAGAGAGGGGTGGTAACATTTGTGAATGAAAGGTTTCAGTCTAGCCAGGCATTCAAGGACCAAGATGGCAGACAATTGGGTGTCATATTGGAGAGCAATGGCAAAAAAATACTACTTTGTAATATATATGCCCCGAACGGGGCGAAAGAGAAATTTGTGGAGTCATTAAGTAGAAGAGTCATGGAACAAGACTTCAATCATTTGTTAATTATGGGGGACTTTAATGGAGTGTGGGATGGGAATTTGGATAAATCAAGAGAGCAGTTGGGGAATAAACCGAGATGTGTTAATATAAACAAAAGTGAATTACCCAAATGCTTTAAAAAGTTTTTGGAAGACCAAAACATGACTAATCTGTGGAGACATTATCATAGGTTGGAAAAGGATTTTACTTTCTTTTCAAACCGCCATCAGTCGTGGTCCCGTATTGATATGGTTTGGGGCTCAAAGGACCTAGTATTAAAGACAAAAAAAACTAAGATCCTGGCCAGGATAAATTCAGACCACGCACCAATAGAAACTACAATTGACAACAGCCGAACCATTGAAAGAATTTATAGGTGGAAGTTAAATGATTTTCTGTTGAAAAACCCAAAAGATTTGGAAAAAAATAGAGTACTATTGAAAGAATTTTTTAAGTTTAATAAAGAGGAAGACTCACCGATGGAAATAATCTGGGATGCCTCTAAGGCATACATGCGAGGGCATTTCATTCAGCAAAATGCAAGAAGAAATAGGGAAAGAAATATCAAATCTCAAAAAATAGAGAAAGAAATCTCTATTGTAGAAAAGACATGAAAGAGTAATCCGAAGGACAGAAAGATAAAACTACAACTGGATCTACTCCACAAACAATTAGAAACTTTACAATTAGAAGAAATAACAAAAAACTTGAATCTAATGAAACAGCGACATTTTGAGAATGCAAATAAGGTGGGACGCTGGTTGTCATGGAGAATAAAAAAGAGGAGACAAAAACAATACATAAACAAAATTAAAGAAAATGGGAAAGAATATGTGCAACAGAAAGAGAGTGAAGAACAATTTTTGAAATTTTCTAAAGCACTATATTCAGAGGATGGAACCCCTAGAGAAAGGATAACAGAATATCTTGGAGGGAAAAAAATTAAGAAGATTTCTGAAGACCAAAGAGGGATCCTAAACAAGGAGATAACCGAAGAGGAGATCAAATTGGCAATTAAAAAATTAGCCCAAAATAAGACGCCCGGTCCAGATGGTTTTACCTCCCACTACTATAAAGTCTTCATAGAGGTTCTGACGACTCCACTAAGAAGTGTAATGAACAAAGTTCTAAGGGAACAAAAACTTCCTCATTCCTGGACATCATCTAACATTACGCTTATACCAAAAGAAGAGACGGACAATACAAAACTCAAAAATTTTCGCCCAATTGCACTTTTAAACACTGATTATAAAATATTTTCAGGAATACTGGCAGCAAGATTAAAAATTGTGTTGAACGAAAGGATCCATAAGGACCAATCGGGGTTTTTGCCAGGACAACAGATCAAAGACAATACCAGGTTGATAGTAAACATAATGGAGTATTATAACAGGCATATAGAAAAAGAAGTCGGCATACTTTTTTAGATGCCGAAAAAGCTTTTGACAAGGTCAACTGGAACTTTATTTTTGAATTAATTGGGGAAATGAATATGGGATTTTATTTTAGGAATGCCATTGCAGCCATCTATAGGCAACAATCGGCTAGAATCATAATAAATGGTCAAGTAACAGAATAATTTAATTTGAGGAGGGGCACAAGACAGGGGTGCCCCCTTTCCCCTTTAATTTTTATTATGACCTTGGAGGTTCTTTTGGAAAGTGTACGAGGCAATAAAGAAATAAAAGGGCTGAAAATTCCAAATAATACCTATAAGATATCTGCATATGCGGATGACATGGTTTGTATAATAGAGGACCCTCTACAGCAGTGGGAGATCTGGTGGAAGGAGTTAGAGATATTTGGAGATGTAGCAGGACTGAAAATAAACAAGGATAAAACAAAATTCATTACAAAAAACATGAGCAATAAGAGAAAAGAAGATCTACAAAAGAAAACGGGAATTAAAGTGGAAAAGATGGTTAAATACTTGGGAATCTTCCAGACGGCCAGTAACTCTCAATTACTCCAAAATAACTATGAAAGAAAATGGAGAGAAATGAGAGAAGAATTGAAGAAATGGAGTAAACTGCAACTGTCAATGGTGGGGAGGATAGCGGTAATTAAGATGTGTGTATTACCAGAGATTTTATTTCTTTTTCAAACAATTCTTGTGCTGAGGTCTAGATTTATGTTGGATAGTTGGAGGAAAGACATCCTCAAATTTGTGTGACAGAATAAGAGAGCTAGGATAAGCTACCAAAACCTGAAGGATGATACTAATAGAGGAGGTCTGGCACTCCCGGACCTACAATTATACTACGACGCCACAGTACTTACGTGGGTCAAGGAGTGGATAACTTTGGGGAAGAAAAGACTGTTGGCCCTGGAGGGGGAGGACCTCTTCCGGGGTTGGCATAGTTATCTATGGAGGGAGAAAGTCAAAATTGAGAAAAAGTTCAAAACTCATTTTATAAGGGCGGCGCTTATCAACGTATGGGACAGATATAAGGGAAGGCTATGCACCCAAACACCTCTATGGTTCTCACCTAATGAAGCGGATCACAAGAGGGAGGTACCAAGCGAAAGGTGGTTGACATACAGGAATCTATTAAGGATCAGAGGTCAAGATGTTGAACTGAAGGGACAAGAAGAGGCACGAAAAATAGAACTGAGAATAACATGGTTTCATTACTGGCAGATAAAAGAGAACTATAAATTGGACCAAAAAAAGGGATTCGAAATAAAGGAATCCACCTGGGGTAGAATCATCAAAACAGATACAAAAATGATAAGAAAGACTTATCAAATGCTACTGGGATGGGATACTGAGGACAATCTGGTAAAAGAGGTAATGGTGAAATGGGCCAGACTAGTAGGACACACGATAGATTTAAACAAATGGGAAGAAGTATGGAGTACAAAATTGAAGTATACTTATGCTTCTGAGATAAAGGAGAACTGGATCAAAGTTTTCTATATGTGGTATTTGACGCCGGAGAAGCTCTCAAAATATAGCAAGGGGAAAATGAATAAGAAGTGCTGGAAATGTGGAGAACACACAGGCACATATGCCCACGTATGGTGGGAATGTAAAATAGTCAAGAAATATTGGTGGGAGATATATAAGAAAACAATGGATATTCTACAGAAAAAAATTGAGTTTAAGCCAGAATACTTCCTGTTGGGGATATATGATTTTGAGTTGAATAAAAATGAAGATAGGATTTTCTTTTATTTGGCTACAGCCGCTAGAATAAATCTAGCTAGATTTTGGAAATTAAAAGAGGTACCAACATCACAGGATTGGTTAAAAAAACATATGATATAATGAATATGGATATGTTGACACAGAAGGTCGCACAGAACAGGCCATACGCAAATAGAACGATTTGGAGCCAATTTATAGACTACCTCAAAAGGAATAGATATAATTTCATATAGATGAAGGAAAGATTAAAAAAAACTAAGGGACCAATAACTTAAGGATAATAGGAAGGAGGAGTGATAAACAACCTCCACCGCCTAGGGTAAGATAAAACACTTGTTAGAGCTACCGTTAACGGACAAGGAAGGCAATATAAGAAACGTATTTGTAAGGGGGGGGTGTGGTGAGGGTGTAGGGGGAGGACTAGGGGGGGTTTAGGATAGCATAAATCTATGTGGATGGTTTGCAGTGTTTGTATTGTATTGTAATTGTGCTGTATTACATGTATTGTGTTGTCTGCATCTGTGAATAAAAAGTACTTTAAAAAAATCACTTTTACCACTGTTGCATATCCAATGACAAAATGTTCCTTCCAACCCTACATTTTCAGCAGCACAGGCCCCACTCTACATGGCATTTTTGCTAATCCACCCCATCTGCAGATCGAGGGAGATGGCAATATGATGTGGGGAGGGGGGTGGGCTAAACTATATATACCAGCAAAAATACAGTTCCTGCCTACTTACACACTAATAACTCAAGAATCAGGAAAGGATAAATTTCATATATGTATATTGTAACTTTCAGATAAGTATATCATCTACTCATTCAACAATGTAAAAATCATACAGTTCGTCTAAAGGCGCATGGAAACAGAGTATCAGTACAATAAACAATCAAATCCGCATTACTCACAGTACCTGTCGGCTGGATAATATAACACAAAGTCAAATATATATCACAATGATATTTGTGTCCCAGTAGTGAAGTCAATCATCAAAGAAAATTATAATCCTGGGCCCGCTGGCCAAACTCTACGTTTCCATGCGCCTTTAGATGAACCATATGATTTTTACATTGTTGAATGAGTAGATGATATACTTATCTGAAAGTTACAATATACATATATGAAATTTATCCTTTCCTGATTCTTGAGTTATTAGGGTGGGCTAAACTACCAAAAGGGTAGGGTTTCTTGGAAGGTAGTTTTGGGAGATATACACAAAAAAGGCACACTGTTGTAGTTGAATGTTGCACTAGGACTGCCAGAGACCAAAGTCTGCCATTGAAACCTTTCGTGTGACCTTGAACAATTCATATTGTCTCATCCTCTGAGACAAGCTATGACAATTTTGTGTGATAACATTTACCAAGAAAAATCTAGGTTCACCTTAGAGTTACTATAAGTTAGAAATGACACAACAGCAGAATCAGCAGATGTAGTAACTTCTCTCATGCTCCAATTAGGATCTTACTCACTTTTTAAAATGTTGTCATATATTAAATAGTTTGATGGACAGCAGTTGCTATATCTACATAATATGTCAATATCTTTTTGGTCAACAAACCCTTTGAAAGTGGGGGGGGAATCTTTTAAAGTCATATTCCATGCTTTATCTGTAAAATTGTCTCAGTTTAAAAGAATAATGGGAAACATAATTAAAATCTTAAACATGGAAAATGGCAGGAAGGCTCTTTCATAGTGCAAATTATACTCTAGCAGATGTGGGTTGCAGGTGTAGATCATCAACATGCTGCGACAATCCTACTTCTAATTTTCCTGTAATGCCTTGATTGCTTATGAGTTAATCATGTGTGTGGTGTTGATAGAAAGATTTCAAAATGCTGCTTCATCAATCCTTAATTAGGAATAAATCAACACATTTTTGAAGAGTTGATGAAACAATTTACTATTCTTTTCTGGAGTCATTTTTTAATTGAAGCAACTCTTGGCTTTTCTTCACATTTTTTGGGCTTTGTTTATCTAAACTTAGCAGCATGAAATACAGTTGCAAGATAGAGAAGTGGTGTATGGTGTCAATTCAATTCATTATGGAACAATCCATTAAAATAGACTAGTAGACGTCTAGATAGATTCAAGGATGGAGAAATGTCTTTTCCATATTTGGGTGAAGATATACTAAGGGATGGAGCGGCTCCCTTATGAAATCAGGTTGCAACGCCTTGGTCTTTTCAGCCTTGAAAGACGGCGTCTAAGAGGTGACTTGATCGAAGTGTATAAAATCATGCATGGGATAGAAAAGGTGAATAAAGAAAAATTATTTTCTTTGTCACAAAACACTAGGACTAGAGGGCACTTCCTGAAGCTCCAAGGTAGGAAAATTAGGACTAATAAAGGGAAATATTTTTTCACCCAGAGGGTCATTGGGTTATGGAATTTACTTCCAGAAGAGGTTGTGACAGCTGTCAGCCTGAACAACTTCAAGGCAGGATTAGACAGATTCATGGATACCAAGTGTATCGGTAGTTACTGAAAAGGACATTCAAGTGCCACCTCGGAGTTGGTTGAGGTAGGCAGGATTTCCCTGGGTACTGGTTGTGGGGGGTCGGGAGCAGGTTGGGGTTTTGCCCTCCCTTTTGCTCAAGATCCCCGTGTACAACTGGGGGCCACTGTGTGATACAGAATGCTGGACTAGATGGGCTGAGGTCCGATTCAGCATGGCTCTTCTTATGTTCTTATGTTCTTAAACTAGAGCTTAAAAATGACAGAATTCTGGGAAACTTACTTCAGGACAGGGCCTTTTGAATTCTCAGCTATGGAAGTCCTCACTTTTCCAAACTACATTTCCCAGAATTCTGCAGAAGACACCAAAAATGTGGGGCTGCCCGCTGTAAAGCCTTCATATGATAAGCAGTAAATGACTGAAGATTTGGATTTACAGCACAAAAGGATGTACATGAATGTGTTCTAATCGTGGTTTTTTGTGTGATAGATTTTATTACTACATTTAATGGTTTGTTACATAGTATATGAGATAATAGATGTAATTTCATTGTGTAATTCTATAAATAACTTAACAAAAATTAATTAAGATAATCATAGTAGCTTTCTTCACTGCTCTAATTGGTCTTTTGCTTTCTACGTCCAAGAAATAATGTACATCTGAAATGAATTAAACCAATTATACTCAATGTGGTTTTCCGAAGTGCACAACTTCTGTTGTTATAATAAAATCATCATGAATCATAGATTTCCTCCTGCTGGAATACGGTTCTCTAAAGCATATGAAGTTTTATATCCATAAATTCATATTTTAACATTATTGTTGGCGTTTACAATATTTGAGCATTCAATTATACTAAGTAGAATAGAGGCAGTTCATTTTAATCTTTTCTGGCTTCAGTGGTCTGTTCCTTCAATTTCCACAATGCCTTCTTATCCAGTTGCGTAACCTTATGTGAATGGAATTTTGGCAAAGAACTGCATATGTGGGTCTTTATCAAATCAAGGGAATTATTTTCACTATTCATTCTGATTTCTTTTTGATCAAAAAGTTAGGTACAACTTCCAGATATGTAAGACTTTTGATAGATGCGGGACATATGCGAAGAATTTCAGTTGACCTTCTAACAACCATTTTGTCTTAATTTCAGTTGTGATGTTTTGTTTCATTTTCAGTTTAAAACAAATATATTTAAAGCTTGTTAAAGATAACATGGGCAGGATGAGCTTGAATAACTTTACTTAGAACTTAGTACCATAGTATTAAACAATGCTACATGTGGCTTTAGTTGACAGTTTGATGGTCTGTGATGGGTATTAGAAGTATTAGAACACTTGGAATAGTTTGAGTAGGCTAGGTTCAAATTTAATTTCATGGGATTAATAGCCACCTAAAATAATATTGTCACCTGAGATTAAATTTAGGGTGAAAATTAAAACCTTGAGTTTGTAACTGTGTAAGTCTGTATAAACACACAAATTAAACCTACTTATGTTGTTCTTAAATCTACGTGGCTAACATAAAATATGTAGAAAAGGGACATAATGCATGAAATCTTCCTAAGATAAATAAAATTGGGGTAAATATGTAAAAAGGAAGATCAAGCATTTTAATGAGGCCAATTATTGTCAGGAAGCAAAAGATATGATCTTGACAATAAAAACACAAGAGAAGTTGTGGACTGCTCATTATTATTATTATTATTATTATTATTATTATTATTTAAAAACCAAAACAAAAAACCTACAAGGTTGGTAAATGTATGGCACAAAATTTCACTCAGAATTCTCCTAAACAAGCTTTAAAATGCCTCTAAAAGATACAGTAGAGTCTCACTTATCCAACATAAGTGGGTCGGGATAACGTTGGATAAGTAGAAATGTTGGATATTAAGGAGAGATTAAGGAAAAGCCTATTAAACATCAAATTACATTACAATTTTACAAATTAAGCACCAAAACATCATGTTTTACAACAAATCAACAGAAAAAGCAGTTCAGTACACAGTAATGTTATGAGGTAATTACTGTATTTACAAATTTAGCATCAAAACATCGGAATGTGTGTGTGTGTGTGTGTGTGTATATATATATAAATACACACAGACACACACATATTTATTAGGGTTTTTCAAATAACAATAAAAGTGGTGGAACAATTTAGGGTATAGGATAGTAGGAAAAAAAGAGAAAGGAGTAGGAAAAGAAAAAGGGGGAACTTGAGGAGGGGGAAGGGGAGGGTATTAAGATAGGGGGGGGATGTTTCTTCCGTATCTCCGGATAGTAGGTTAAGCCATTGATATATTGTCTCTTATTTCTTCAGTCATGTGTGTTCTCTCTTCTTTCCCTTGGCGGTGGGTCTGTTTCATATTTAAATCATTATTTTAATTCCATTGTCTTTTGCCCAATTCTTCATTAAAGACCAATCTGTCATCTTACTGCATTTGTTCTGTGATTTCATGATCAGAGATGTTAGCTTGTCCATATTCATTATATCTAGGATTTTTTCCAACCAATCTTCTTTATGAGGTCTTGACTTTTGTTTCCAGGATCTTGCGTAGACGATTCTAGCCGCCATGGTCATGTAGATGAATAGTTTATCATCGTTCATGCTCCAATGAATATTTGTCATACCCAGAAGGAAGCATTCTGGGTTTAGAGGGATGTTATATTTCAGAATCTTTTGGCATAGATCATGTACTTCTTTCCAGAATTGTTTAGCCATTTCGCATCTCCACCACATGTGTAAGAAGGAGCCTGCACGTATCCCACACTTCCAGCACTTATCGTTGGCATTCTTGTAGAACTTTGCTATTTTTTGTGGTGTCATGTACCACTGGTACATCATCTTTATCCAATTTTCTTTTAAATCGTATGCATATGTACCTTAGCCTTTTATTCCAGGACGTCTCCCAATCTTCTAGTGGTATAGTTCTTCCTATGTCTCTGGCCCATTTAACCATACAGTCTTTGACTTGTTCTTTTTCTGTACTCCATTCCAGTAAAAGTTTGTATATTACCTTTTTCTTTCCTTCCAGGGCCTTTTGCCATATCGAAGTTCCTTCTTCAAAACCTGATTTGTTGTCTTTATTATAATAGTCTTTAATCTGAAAGTATTGAAACCACGTTATGTTAGCGAATTTTTTTGTTTAGTTCTTCTTGTGTTTTCAGCTTCATTTCCTTTTGTTCTTTCTTAAGAGTGTCTTTGTATGCCAGCCACACGTTCCATCCCAATTCCCTTCTTTGGCAAGCTTCCAATGGGGATAACCATAACGGGGTTCTTCTGTGAAGTCTTGGCTTATATTTTTCCCAGGTCTTTAATAAGGCTGAGTGAATAAAGTGGTTTTCGAAGTTACCTTCTGTTTTTTTCCTTCCATACCAAAGGTATGTGTGCCACCCTGCTCTTAAGTCATGGCCCTCTAATGTCAGTAATTTTTTGTTGTTAAGGTTTATCCATTCTTTTATCCACACAAGGCAGCACGCTTCACAGTATAGGCCTAGATTGGGTAGTCCTAGACCCCCTCTTTTCCTCTCGTGGGTTAGATTGGTGAAGCTTATCCTGGGTTTCTTTCCACTCCAGACAAATTTCGTGAGATCTTTATTCCAATCTTTAGAAAACTGTGTTTTTCTTATTATTGGGAGATTCTGGAAGAGGTATATCATTTTCAGAAGGGTATTTGTTTTGACAACTGAGATCCTACCCAGTAATGATAGCTTCAGAGATGTCCAGGTCTTTCTGAATTTCCTTCCATTTAAGTTCATAATTGTTGTGTAATAGTTGGGAGTTTTTTGCTGTGATGTATAGTCCTAGATATTTTATTTTATTTGCTATTTGTAAGCCTGACATCTTTCTTAGCTCTTCTTTTCTTATGTTGCTGATGTTTTTGGTTAAGAGCATTGATTTTTCTTTGTTTATTTTAAAGCCTGAAACTGCTCTGAATTTTTCTATCGTTTGCAGCCAATTTTTTATGTTGTTGAGTGGCTCTTCAATTGTGAATATTAGGTCATCCATGTAGGCTCTCAGCTTATAGGTCTCATTGCCTATTTTGAGTCCTTTTAAATTGTTATCCTCTCTTATGTTGTTTAGAAGGATCTCCAGGGCTAGTATAAATTTATGCGGGGAGATTAAACAAAAATCTATTAAGAACAGAAGCAGACATACTCAAAAATAAAAATTTGTTAAAGGAATACTTCCTCTTAAATACAACACCAGAGATAGACATCAACACAATTTGGGACGCGAGTAAAGCGGTTATGCATGGCAATTTTATACAACAAAATGCCAGAAAGAATAAATTAAGGAATCAGCAATTGAAGGAAATCCAACAGGAAATAGAGAAAATAGAAAAAAGAATTTTAAAAAGTCCCAAAAAATATAAAACTCAAACACCAACTGGAGCTCTTAAACAAACAACGAAAAAATTTGGAAATGGAACAAATGGCCAAGGACCTTAAGGTTATGAGACAATACAATATCCAGAATGCCAATAAACTGGGGAAATGGTTATCGAGGAAAATCAGGAAGAAGAGACAATCTCAATACGTCACACAAATAAAAAATAAGGAAAAGACATATTTTAAAGATCAAGACATCTTGAATAAATTCTACAAATATTATGAGAACTTATACAAAAAAGATAATATAAAGAAAGAAAAAATCTCGCTATATTTGGGGAAACAGAAAATACAAAGATTAACGGAAGATCAACGAGAAACATTGAATAAAAACATCTCGGAAGAAGAAGTAGAAAAGGCAATTAAAAAGTTAGACTCGAACAAGGCCCCGGGTCCAAACGGCCTATCAGCAATATACTACAAAACCCTAATAGAAGAAATAAAACCACATCTAAAAAAAAGTAATGAACCAAATCTTACAGGAAAAGAAAATACCAGCATCATGGAGAATGGCAAACATAATAATGATACATAAAGAAAAGTCAGATGCCACAAACGTGAAAAATTATAGGCCCATCTTGCTTTTAAACATGGACTATAAAATTTTTACTAACATAATTGCAGAAAAGCTGAAAACATTTTTAATAACCTGGATAAAAGAAGAACAATCGGGGTTTCTTCCTAACAGAAACATCAGAGACAATGTGAGAAACATAATTAATGTCCTAGAATACTACGAAGTCCATAACGAAAAAGAAATGGCCTTACTATCCGCCGATGCAAAAAGGCATTCGACAACTTAAATTGGGACTTCTTCAAATTGGCACTTAAGGAAATGGACATAGGAAAATGGCACTTAAGGAAATGGACATAACGAAAAAGAAATGGCCTTACTATCCGTCGATGCGAAAAAAAGGCATTTGACAACTTAAATTGGGACTTCTTCAAATTGGCACTTAAGAAAATGGAAATAGGATATGCATTCACATATGCAATCAACGCAATATACAACGAGCAAGAGGCAGATATATGGATAAATGGCCAACCTTCCAAAAGGCTAAGAATTGAAAAAGGCACAAGACAGGGGTGCCCGCTCTCCCCGCTTATATTTATAAAACATTGAAATGTATTGAAACAGCTGTGGATCTGGGTGGGAGGCAGACTGCGTTGGATAATACAGAACATTGGTGGATGAGCGAAGGTTGGATAAGCGAGACTCTACAGTATTGTAAAGAGGAAATACTGCCTTGTGGCTTTGTTTCCACTGTTACATTTAAATATCTTGTACTCTGGTTATAAACACAACTTTTTGTAACAAAAGTCATTAATGACTTTTCTTATTTGTAACACATAGCTTCTAACTAATGAGGCAAGCCTTGAAATTATGAAAACAGCTGCAATTTTGCAAAAAAAAATACAGACTGTAGAATCAGAATCCAGCACACCTCCACAACCAGTTAGTATATGCTTATTGAAACTGAGGACCCTTCCAGACAGGCCCTGAATCCCAGGTTTTCTGATTATTTCAGATTATCTGGCTGTGCAAACTCATATAATCCAGTTTAAAGCAGAAAACCTGGGATCAGATCCTGGGATATAGGGCCTATCTGGAAGGTCCCTGAGTTTATAAGCCAATATGGAAGGACTTTATAAAAGAAAGACTTTACTTCTCTTGAGTGCTTTGCTTTTTGAATTTTTTAAAGAAAAAACCCCCCATCAAATTTGACTGTAATTTCTAGATATCTGTCACAGAAACCAGTCGGAAATAAATAATATACATCTTTCCTGTCTCTCTACGTGTACTTGAGTATAACTTGTTAGTGAACAACATGTTCAATAGCTGACTGATGTTTTGCATCAAAGTTCTAGATCTCTAAAAGTTTGCTGTCGTTTTCCAGAAAAAAGTTTCTTTACTTTTCTTTTCCTTTGAGACTGAAGCTGTTAATCACCACCCACCATTTTATTGCAATTCTTCAACCTCCACCCAGCACCCAGTCATTTTTTGCCTGCTAAGCATCTTTAGAAGTGATAAATGGCTAAACAAGGGGAAAGAGCAGCATTGGGTAGATTCCAGACAGTAGTGTCTCTTTGATGCCCTTTTACAAAGGCAAGTGGAAATGCCTTTATGCTGATACACAGTTAAGACCAACTGTGGGTGCCGTTTGTGGTGTTTCTTCTGAAGGCAATGATAAAAATGCCTGCCCTTTCGAGGTGTTTTAGGAAATAGATAATGCAGTGTGGGTTGAGGTCATTTTACAAAATACCTTATTGAATCTCAGTGACATATTACCACCAAGTATGAATTTTAACCACTTGCTACAACTACTCTTGTGAGGTCAGTTCCCCAGTCAAAGATTCATAGACTTCAAGAAACCTAAATTGCACAGCACAACACAACCTGTGGAGCCTAAAACATTCATTTTCACCCGTGAAGCATCTTTGAATAGTGTGCAATTTTGCAGTGAATAAGTTATACTTCCCCTGTGCTTACTGAAAGTTGCTTTTTCTTTCTCTCTCCACAAGAAAAGTTATTTTTTGACAATTCACAGAAGCCACTCACCTAGCTGATTTCAGTTTTTAGAGGCTACTAGCTGTACCCGGCACGCGTTGCTGTGCACTATTTAGGAGATGCTGTGGCATGGTCTTCTTTCCTTCCATCCTTCCTTCCTTCTATCCTTCCTTCTATCCTTCCTTCCTTTTATTGTAGACCTGAACTCCCACATCTCCTCACAGCCCCAGGCCCCTTCCACAGGCCTCACAGGGGTTTTTGGACTTCACAACTGGGAAACTTGGGCTTGTGGGAGTTGAAGAGACCTTGGAAGGGGGTTGGGTTTGTGAGGAATTGTGGAGTTGAAGTCCAAAACCCCTAAGAGGCTCAAGTTTCGCTTGGGCAAACTTGGGCCTTTCAGGGTTTTTCACTTGAACTCCTACAACTGGGGAAATGTGGGCCTGTGGGAGTTGAAGTCCAAAAACCCTTGTTAGGCCCAAGTTTGGCCAGGCCTTTGGAAGGGGACTGGGGTGAAGGAAAGATTTAGGGGGGTGAAGTGGCTGCCCAGGAGCACCGGCAGCCCCAAATCGTCAAAGGGGGTGTGGGGAGAGCGGCAGCGGCCTCTCAGTAGGCGGCGGCTGGCGAGGGATGGAGGAGGAGGAGAGGATGGCGCTGGGCACCTTCTTCCGCCGGTGCTGCCGCTGCGGAGGCGGGCCTAAGGAAGGGGGAAGTAGGCGCCTGCTTCCCTCTTCCTTAGGCCCACCCTCCGTCCCTGGCTCCCAGGGCGCGCGGATTGCGATCTGACAGCGCCATGGGAGCCAGGGAAGGAAAGGGGTGGGCCTAAGGAAGGGGGAAGCAGGCGCCTGCTTCCTCTTCCATAGGCCCACCCCTCTGTCCCTGGCTCCCAGGGCGCCGCGGATCGTGATCTGACAGCGCCATGGGAGCCAGGAAGGAAGGGTGGGCCTAAGGAAGGGGGAAGCAGGCGCCTGCTTCCCTCTTCCATAGGCCCACCCCTCCGTCCCTGGCTCCCAGGGCGCCGTGGATTGCGATCTGACAGCGCCATGGGAGCCAGGGAGGAAGGGGTGGGCCTAAGGAAGGGGGAAGCAGGCGCCTGCTTCCCTCTTCCTTAGGCCCACCCTCCGTCCCTGGCTCCCAGGGGCCGCGGATCGCGATCTGGGCGGCGCCGCGGGGAGCCGGGACTGAGGAGGCGGGCCTAAGGAAGAGGGAAGCAGGCGCCTGCTTCTCCCTTAGGCCCACCCCTCCGTCCCTGGCTCCCAGGGCGCCGCGGATCGCGATCTGGGTGGCGCCGGGAGCGGGAGAGGAGGCGGGCTAAGGAAGGGGGAAGCAGGCGCCTGCTTCTCCCTTCTTTAGGCCCACCCCTCCGTCCCTGGCTCCCAGGGGCCGCGGATCGCGATCTGGGCGGCGCCGCGGGAGCCGGGACGGAGAGGCGGGCCTAAGGAAGGGGGAAGCAGGCGCCTGCTTCTCCTTCCTTAGCCCACCCTCCGTCCCTGGCTCCCAGGGCGCCGCGGATCGCGATCTGGGCGCCGCGGGAGCCGGGACGGAGGAGGCGGGCTAAGGAAGAGGGAAGCAGGCGCCTGCTTCCCTCTTCCTAGGCCCCCCCTCCTTCCCTGGCTCCCAGGGCGCCGCGGATTTGTTGCTTTGGGGTTTAGGGAGGGGGGTTTTTGGGACGTCGGAAGGGGGCGGGGGGTGTTGTTTTGGGGATGTTTATGGGAAGTATATGGGATCGGGCCGCCTCGCTGTGGCCGCCATGTGAGTTAGGTGGCGAAGTGTGTGGGATGGGGCGGGGCGCTCTGGCTGGCATGCATGAACGTTCTAAACGTTTGTGCTGGCAGCGGAGAGGCCGGGATGGGAATTCCGTTGCCCGTTTTGGGGCTGGTGTTTTGGGGTGTTAAGAGGTTCCTAGGGGCGATTTTTTTGGCTCTGATTATACCTAGTGATATGGCTAATGGGGCTGTCGAGTTTGGTGTTTCTGAGGCTTATAGTTTCTTTGTCTATACCTCCCATTGCACGACGTGTACAAAAATATATATATAGATACATTCTGAAAATAAGAATATTTTTTCCCAAGTTCTCCCTTTGCTTAATTTATTCCCCATATCCTGGAATTCTTCTGAATTGATTTTGGTTATGGATGTAAATAGTCTGCTCACCGTTGAAGATTGTGCTTGGTCTGTAAATATTGAGTAATGTTATTCCTGCTTTGTGAAAGATTAAACATTGCACAATTTTGGAAGATTATTCACAGTTCATAATTTATTCTGAACATACACAATTTGTACCTGAGTTTGTTTTGTTTTTATTTTATTTAAATGTTTAGGAAGCACAATTTTCTGTGCAGTCAGCATATTTTGACTATAAATATTATTTCCTTCTCAGAAAATTCTGTTTTTGGCTCAGAAATGCTGTGGCTTAGGACTTACTTTGTGAAAAATGTGCACATGGGTTGCACAACCTGTTTTCTGCAGAATAAGGTTTGACCTGCAAAACTTCTCCTTTTCAGAGCCCCCTGACTCTTAAGAAACAGTTTTTTAATTAAAAAATACTTTCCAATACTCTTTCTACCCCTAGCCTTTGCTCCCATTGACCAAATATCTCACCCATAGCTAAATATTTTGTTGGGGAAAATAGGGGACCGGAAAAAATCTTAAGCTTCAGGGTGAATCTACACAGCAGAAACAATGCAGTTTGACACCACTTTAACTTTCATGGCTCAGTGCTATGGGATCCTGAAATTTTTGGTTTGGTGAGCATCAGCACACATGGGCAGAAAAGGTGATATACCTTGTAAAACTACAGCTACCATGATTCCGCTGTAGTTAAAGTGGTGTCAAACTGCATTAATTCTACAGTGAGGATGCTCCCTTAGTTTGAGGAATTTACCAAACCTATGTCTAAGATGAACTGGCAGAAAGGTTTCAACTTTTTCTTCTTTCAAGCAACAAAAGCAACTTACAAATGAGGCCATGACCTTTGAGTCAGTTTTTTGAGGGGAGGGGTTGACATGAATGGGACATCCTATAGCAAATGAAGAACACTTTGCAACTCCACCACTGCCCTTAAATAGTGAAGAGAGAGAAACTAACTATGTGCTGTCTCATCTTGTAAAGGTTAAATCTCTCATAGCTCCAAAATCGAAGACATTTCACAGAGTCCTCTCTTCACCAAAGTAATTGAAAAATCCCCTTTTCACAAGAGATAAAAAGGCACAGTTTACCCCATCCAAAGGCTCTAAACCTATGCCCAACCTACAATCTGTTACTTTATAAAGAGAAAATATGTTCTCAGGAGAACATTTAAGCCCTCTCTTGTTTTTTGGCCTGTTTCTTCACAGCCAGTTATACATCCCCAAATATGCTTTTAAAAAGTTTAGTGAGTTGTGGATTGATATAATGTGCTTGTACATTAACTTAAAAATCTATATTTATTTTGGAAAGTGTTGGATTTTAAAAAATTTAAATGTTTTGTTTTGTTTTTAAGAATAGCTTGTGATGATATTTTAGCCTAGATAAAATCATTTCCAATCTTGGTTGTCATGTATAAATTGAAAATTATAGCATAATAGGAAACTCTAATGTAATTGAATTATTAGAGTGCTAGCAATGATTGTGACTCAAAAAGGAAATAATGTGAGGCTACAAAGCCCCATGATACTTTGAAGTTTTCTGCAAACTCCAGGGCATCCCCCAAGTTTGCCTAAAGTGGAATAAAGTCATCTTAAAGGCAGATAACCCAGGATGTTCTCCAGAAGTCAATATGTGTCATGTTGACAACCAGTGCTGGTTTAGAGATGGGTTCCGGGTTTTTGTTTTTGTTTTTGTTCATCAAATAAACTGCATACCATTTATTGAGCACCTTCCCCTAGTCAAGGCCTGCACAACCAGTGTCCTTCCAAGTGTCAGGGTTCCAACTCCTAGAAGCCCTAGTCCAGTGGTCAGGAATTCTGGGAACTGAAGTCCAAAACACCTGGAAGGCCACAAGTTGTGCAGAAATACCCTAGTCTCACTGCTAGGGGAAAATGCTATAACATCAGAAAATGAAATGCTGCATAGATGTAAATCTCACTGTCTGGCTCACCTATCACCTAGAGTTAGACAGATCCAACTAATCCAGAGATGGACATGTCCCCGGAAATGTCATCTTGGCCTTCACATTTAGGACTCCAAAAATGGAAATAGTGGGGCATGGGCTCTTTCTTACCACAAATACATTTTGAAATTCTTAATAGTCTTCATTCGGCATTTGTTGGCATCACCATATTAGCATAGAAAGGTCTAATCTTGTATGGTCTATGACTTGAACCTGCACTTGCCAATTACAACTTTTTCATGAGAAAATAATATTAACTGTGACTGACAGAGGCTAGATAGTAAAATCTTGGCATACAGTTATATTCATGTTTGATGTGTTCCATAATGTCAATAAAGAGTAGTATTTACATCAGGGCTGCCTATGTATAAATGAATCTGTTTAAAATATGTACCTGTTAAGACAAAGCAACACATCTCTAGAATGCAAAGGGGGGGGGGAAGCAGTGATGAAATCTAAAAATAACATAAGAACACTTGAATAAAACAGTAACATCCATATGAGAGTGCTGCCCAGGGCTTTGCTTGTTAGCTACAAAGAGAACAAATTGCTTATCAGGCAAGCTTAGCACAAAATAGCTGTGCTTTCACTTGATCCCTAAGGGACCCCAGATTTATTCTTTGCTGCTCTGATGTAAGGGATAGCTATTACCTAGTGGGTAAGTGACAAGAAGGATAACGCTGATGGCATGTAATCCCAGTCTCTTTATAGTGTCCTATATTGAGGGATGTTCAAGAAAGCATGTCTTTCATTTTAGCAGAAGGAAGTTGTCACAGACACAGGAAACGAGGACTCAGTGAGAAAGGAAAGGAAAGTTGCAAGCTGGATTAGATGCCTGTGCAGTTTGTTCAATGAAGCTGAATCAATATTTGAATTAAATAATAGTGTCTGAGTATGAAACCAATCGTGAGTCTTTCCCCAGCTCCCACCAAAGGGCCTCAAACGTAAAATGAACCTGCCTATGTATAGACCACGATTAACTGTTATTATTTACAGCAACTGAAAGTTGTAAAGATACTCCCAGTATCAATGTACTGTCCAGCTGTGGAGATCACAGATTTGCAGGCATGATCGTAGATTGAAAGCTGATAGTTAGAACTGTAAATAAAATATAGACAATAATTTAAACAAAATTTAGGTTCTTCACAAACCCACTCTAAGCTATATGGTAATGCCATTGCTTGACTGCTCTGCTCAAATGGAGATAGATAGATAGATAGATAGATAGCGATATTGGTTTTGCTCATTTGGTGTGCACTAAACAATTTTGGGGGGCAAATAATGAAGCAGTGCATCAGTTGTTTAACTACCTGCCAGGATTCAATCTTTGTTACTGAATTCTTGGGAAAAAAATGTAAGTTGAAGATCCAATGCTAGACAAAAACATTTAATGATGGTCATTAATTGCTGAACATGTTTCAAAATCAGTGGTCAGTATCCAGTGCTGCCATTGCACCCTGAGGAGAAGCTTTGGCCAGCAAAACTGTGAAAGAGCCCCTCATCCTTTTGTAGCCTCTCATCGTATGTCTTGAAACTTCCTCCACAAACTGCTCTAGAATGGAGAGACACTCTCCAGAACAGGTTTTCAATGCCAAAGGCTGGGTTGAAGGAAAGAAAATGAATGCTTGGACAATTGAATTAAATTTTTCACGATCCCTTAATCTTTCCTGCCATCTTAATGACCATAACCTTATCAAACATAATGCTAAGAGTTAGAAAGCTTATCAAACATAATGCTCAGAAGCAGAAACCCAACTAGAAAAGCAGTTGGGCCACTTGACGAAAATGGTAAGAAAGGGACAATAAGTGAAGACAAGGAGATTGCTGAGCGGCTAAATGACTTCTTTGCCTCCGTTTTCACACAGGAGGACAGACAACATATGCCTGCAGCTGAGTCAGTTTTTCAGGGAGGGAATTAAATGAATTAAACCAGATAGAGATAAACAAGGAAGATGTTCTCACATGCCTTACTAAACTAAATGTCAACAAATCACCAGGGCCAGATGGCATCCACCCCAGAGTTCTTAAGGAACTCAAGTGTGAAATTGCTGAAATTCTAGTCAAAATATATAACCTTTCTCTAAGATCAGGCACTGTACCCGAGGACTGGAGGAAGGCAAATGTAACTCCGATCTTCAAGAAAGGATCCAGGGTGATCCTGGAAATTATAGGCCAGTTAGTCTAACCTCAGTTCCAGGCAAAGTGATGGAAACCATTATTAAAGAAAAAATTACTAAGCACATAGAAGAATAGGCATTGCTGAAGGAAAATCAACATGGTTTCTGCAAAGGCAAATCATGTCTTACTAACTTGATAGAATTCTTTGAGGGTGTAAATAAACACATAGATAAAGGGGACCCAGTCGATATTGTTTACCTTGACTTTCAAAAGGCTTTTGACAAAGTCCCTCACCAAAGGCTCCTAAATAAGCTCTTCAGCCATGGAATCAGGGGACAGGTCTTGTCCTGGATTGGAACCTGGCTAAACTGTAGGAAACAAAGGGTGGTAATAAATGGACACTTCTCTGGATGGAAAGAGGTGAGAAGTGGCGTACCCCAAGGTTCAGTTTTAGGACCGTTACTTTTTAATTTATTCATAAATGATCTGGATGTAGAAGTAAATTGTGAGGTAGCAAAGTTTGCAGATGACACTAAACTGTTCAGGGTAGTTAAAAATGAAACTGACTGTAAAGAGCTCCAGAAAGATCTCTCGAAATTGAGTGAATGGGCAACAAAGTGGCAAATGCATTTTAACCTAAACAAGTGTAAAGTCATGCACATCAGGGCAAAGAACCCCAACTACACCTACAAATTGATGGGGTCAAAGCTTTCCGAGACAAACCAGGAAAGGGATCTTGGGGTCTTGGTGGACAGCTCAATGAAGATGTCAACCCAGTGCGCAGCAGCAGTGAAAAAAGCAAATTCTATGCTAGGCATGATCAGAAAGGGAATCGAAAATAGGTCAGCAAATGTTGTATTACCTCTCTACAAATCGATGGTAAGGCCACATTTGGAGTACTGTGTACAATTCTGGTCACCACACCTCAAGAAGGATATAACGGAACTGGAAAAGGTACAAAGAAGGGCAACAAAAATGATGCAAGGGATGGAGCAGGGGGGTCGGGAGCAGGTGAGGGTTTTGCCCTCCTTTCTGCTAGAGATCCCTGTGTACAACTAGTGGGCCACTGTGTGACACAGAATGCTGGACTAGATGGGCTGAGGCCCGATTCAGCATTGCTCTTCTTATGTTCTTATGTTCTTATATTTGTCTTAATGTGTTTTGAGTCTAAAATTTAATATTTTGTGTGTGTGTGTGTGTTCTTCAGTTTACTTACTTTTCTGTGGTTACTGAGGAAATGTCAATGTGTACAATGCTCCAGCTATGGTTTACTCATTGGGTTGTTATATGTGGTAGGTCTACCACAAAGTTATTTGGCAAGCTTTGAAGTTTCAAACAACTGTGGGACACCCCCCATACACACACACACACCTGCAAGTTACACAGTTACATGCTGTCCATTCAAGGAAAGGATCGCAGAAAGAGTGGAATCTTAACTCTGATCTTTTTAATTCAGGTCTTACTGAAGCATATGGAAGAGGAGCTTGTGGAAAATCTGCCCCATAATGGGATGGATAAGGTGCTTTCTTAACCCTGTTGCTGTCACTCAGGCTCCCTTGAAAGAAAAGAAGGAAGACTCCCAGGAAGGGTGATTTCTTAGCCTCATTGCTGATACCCAGACTCCCTTGAAGGGTAAAAGGAAAAGCTCCCAGGAAGGGTGCTTCCTTAAACCCATTGCTGAAATCCAGGCTCCCTTGAAGGAAAAAAAGAAAATGGTTGCAGAAATGGAAATGAGAGCCTTATAAGTTAACTATTGCCACCAATGGGCCTGATCTAGCCACATTTTTTGACTACACACTGAAAACGTCTATCCGACTACCCACCTGTTTTGGGGAGGTGCGTGAAAACGGATACGGGGGTCTATCAGTATTCAGCCAGCAGAAACAGCTTTAGATTCAGCTAAAATGCACAAGCCTAATATTTAGCTTAGAAAAATTGTAACTTGACAAAGGAGTACAACATTATATTTGGTGTGGAATAAAGAAAGTAAATAGGGATAAACTTTTCCCCCTCTTTCTAAAATGAGTACTTGGACTGATCCAATGTAACTAAACAGGACAGATACAAGGAGATACAGTTAAATTCACTTCCAGCAATAAAGACTGCAGGTCTCTTTATATAAGTTGCTTAGTGATATACAAGAGAGTGAATGCTGTTGTATTCATGTTCTGTTTGTGAGGTTCTTATTTTCTTAAGAAACAAGCACATCCCTTACTGTGAGTATTATACAGAAGCATTAAAATATGAAGGCCTGTCCCTATTGTATCTTCAGAGTTTCACAGGATAACTCTTATGCATGAAAGACTGACAGAAAAAACTAACAAAGATATTTCTTTATGATCTGTATAAATGGCCAGAAGAAGAACTATTCACAGTAGAAATGTTTCCTTTCCCCTTTCTGAACAGTGCAAATAATCATATGTATTGGTGTAAAAACAACTCAGTCATGACATGGCTTAATGAGGTTGAGTATGACAGAATTGATATAGCAAATAATAAGTTTTTGAATCTTTGCATTAAGGAACCAGTAACAAATCTTTGCTCCCAATTTTCTGTCAGTCTAAGTAGCCTATTTCCTAAATGGAAATAGCATTGGCCTACCTGACAGGGCTATTTTCCCCTTTGTCTTATTTGCTGGAATAGTGAAGTACCATAGAGTAATAGATTAAACCATTATGTAAATGGTATTACATAATGAATAGCAGCAGTGATCAGAGGAAAAAATAAAGTAGAAGACGTGCCAAACTTGTGCTGCTGGTGTATAAACACTGACATGTACTACAGACCATGCAGCCACAGATCCTTCCGTCCTGCTGTCTGGAATCTGCCACATCATATAAATCGCTGATAAACCATGCTGATGCAAGACCTACCCAGAAAAAAGCACCACACTGTGTATTTAATGGGAAAATCTGTATGATCAAAAGCAGCCTGAGACATTTACAATGCATTCAAATTGATGAAATCACCTTCTCCTTGCTGCGATCTATGCATTTAGAAGTATACCTGACATACAAAGTTATACTTTTCTTAAGCACTGGCAATGCTACTGCATTTTTGACTGGGTTTCAATCAGAAATGTACTGTTTTTAAGACCCATGCCCAGCCAAGAGTCTGCATGATTTTGTCTCATAAATCTTTACACTGCACCACAATAAGCCTTCATTAACAAACACAACAAGGAGAAGGTTCCCAAAAAATGGGGAGTGATGGAGAAAATCATTCAAATATCTGGGCTGAGAATGGAGCTCAACGCATAATCAGAAAGCTCTTCACAGGATGTGGGTTGGGAAGAATTTTCTGTGAAGCCTTTTGTGCCCGAGATTTGATCCCAGTAGGATAAGAAACCCCCAGTGTAGACGTTAACCTAAATAAATAAATAAAAGTTCAATATCTCACAAGTTCTTTAATATTCCCTATTTTAAAATGCCATTATATGAGTCAAAAGATGCATTCTGCTTGGTGGAAGTGGTATTCAAAATTACATTGGATTAGATAATATGACATTCAGATTTGCTTTTTTTTTACTTCATAGGTTTAGACAGCAGTGCTAATATATCTTTTTTACACTCCACTCTGTCAAAATTAATGTACTGTGTTATTAATGGAACTGCACCAGATGGACGCTTCCAGAACATGGCACTGCAAGCAGTGGAGGCAACTGAATAGATTATTTCCTTTTAATTTCCTGCAGCTTTTAAGAGTTAAAAGAAAACTTCACATGGAGTGATTTTAAAAGCACCCTAGAAATAACAATAAACTTCCAAAATGTTAGAAAATTACTTTAAAAATACCATTATAATATTTATTTATTATTTCAATTTAATGGATCGCCCTTCCCAAAGCTCAGGGCGATTCACAGCATATAAAACACACAGATTTAAAACATCATAAGACCTCATAAAAACAATTAAAAATCCCAACCCCTTGCAATCCCATAAAACCATAACGAATCAGAACACAGCTGATTCATGCAAGACAACAATAGTATGGCAGGGTGGCACCGGTCAAGCCCCAAAATCCTGCCTGAATAGCCAGGTCTTGCAGGACCTGCGGAAGGCCATTAGATCCTGCAGGGCTCGCGTCTCCACCGGCAGCGAATTCCATAGAACCGGCGCAGCCACCGAATACGCTCTCTGCCGCGTGCTAGAGAGTCTACACAGTTTCAGACCCGGGACCTCCAGCATGTTATACCCCTCTGAGCGCAGTGATCTTCTGGGTACATATGGGGTAAGCTGCTCCCTCAAGTACACTGGCCCCAAACCATGTAAGGCCTTGAATGTCAAGACTAACACATTGAAGGAGACACGGAATTCAATTGGCAACCAGTGCAGCTCGCACAGGAGAGGTGTTACATGAGCAGATCTTGTGGCTCCCAACAGCAGACGAGCTGCCGCGTTCTGCACCAGTTTGAGTTTCCGGATCGCCGACAAAAGTAGGCCAATGTACAGCGCATTACAGTAATCGAGCCTTGAGATGACCGTGGCTTGGATCACCGTGGCCAGGTCGCGGCAGGAGAGATGGGGAGCCAGGCGTTTCGCTTGCCGCAGGTGGTAAAAGGCTGTCTTGCAGGCACAAGCAATTTGTGCCTCCATAGACAGCTGGGAATCCAGCCGGACTCTCAGGCTCTTAACTGAAGACTGCGGGCATAGTGCCACGCCGTCAGGTGTCGGCAGCTGGAACCCCCCGGGGGGGCCCAGCCACAAGATCTCCGTCTTCGCCAGATTCACCTTCAACTTACTGGCTCGCAGCCATCCAGTTATGGCTTCAAGGCAGAGTTGGAAATTATCGGGTACAGATTCTGCCCAAGCATCCATCCTCAGAACGAGCTGGGTGTCATCAGTGTACTGGTGACATTCCAGCCCGAAACTCTGCACCAATTGGGTGAGTGGTCGCATTTAGATGTTAAATAACAGTGGGGAGAGGATGGCCCCCTGAGGGACTCCACAATATAAGGGGGAGCCCTCGGAGACTACCCCTCCCCACTTCACTCGCTGCAGGTGGTTTTGGAGGAAGGAGGACAGCCAGTTGAGGGCTGTCCCCCTCACCCCTGCCAAGCGGTGTGTCAAAAGTTGTTAATCGACAGTATCAAACACTGTCGTGAGGTCCAATAACACGAGCAGCGCCGATCCGCCTCATTCCAACTGGCAACAGAGTAGGTCTGTGATGGAGACCAGGACAGTCTCTGTCCCATGCCCAGAACGGAAGCCGGTCTGGAAGGGGTACAGCCAGGTTGCATCATCCAGGAACGCCTGCAGCTGCTCCATTGCTGCCCTCCCAATTACCTTGCCCAGGTACAGCAAATTGGACACTGGGCGGTAATTGGAGGGGGCCACGGGATCTAACCCTGGCTTCTTCAGCAATGGAGTTACCACCGCCTCTTTTAACTCCTCTGGGAAAGCTCCTTGCTCAAGGGAGCAGTTGACTATATCCAGCAGAGGGCCACGTAACCCCTCCACGCAAGATCGAATTAGCGTGGAGGGGCACGGGTCGAGGGAGCAGGTGGTAGGTCGAAGAAGCGCGACAATCCTGTCAATCTAATAAAAGTATTTATAGATCTTGAAATACAGCCCAAATCACAAAAAAATCTAGTAAAATGTTAAATAAAAAAGTGCACCTCAAACTTGAGCAGGTTACTTTGGGTGCTACAACTTTGTTTCCCAGAATAAGGATAGCTGATGACCATATGGACTGGGGCAGTTATAGATTGGGGGGGGGGCTGTGGTCCAAAAAAGGTATTCTAGCAGGCTCAGAAGTGCAAAACCAGCACTTTAAATTGGGCTCATATGTGTTTCAAAATGCACTTTCAAATGTCAAAGTTATGAGTTGTCACATGTTAACATCCACCTCCACTGATATTCAATGTAGCCATACTCTGAACTAATAGGATACGTTCAATTATTTCATTTTTTGTTGTTTTTTATACTTTGTTGATATGTTGTTTTCTTGGATCAATCTGAACACCTCAGAGCATAGAACAATCCACTAGTATAAAATAGTGGCCAATGGATGAGAATGATGAATTATAGTCATATCCCCACATGAAAGAGGGGGGAAATGAAATTTCTACTTTATAATGATGGCAGTGATAACATCTGGACATTTGTGTGGATGTTTTATTGGTTAAAAAACCTCGATTTTGTGCAAGATTTTGCTAAGAAAAAAGTCTATTTTGACCGAAGGTTTAATTTTTTCTTTCTCTTGCCCAATTGGAAGAAGGCTTTTGTAACTGCAGTATTTTAAAGGATGAAATAATTGAATTGTGATATGTTTAGTACAGACACAGAGAGGGAGAAAGTACTGAAGCCAAAATTACTTCTTTTTAGACCTCATCACATTATGTTTTGGTTCTGCCCTAGGACGCTTCCTGAATGGAGCCCGCTGGAACTCATCACATGACGCGAGGCTACTTCCAATGAGCCTCTGTCCTGGAAGCATCTTAGGATGGAGCCCTGACAAGAAGGGAGGCAGGGAAAGTGCAGGAGGAAGCCAGACAGCATCAGTTTCCCTTATGGAATGGAGAAGGGGGCGATTGGAGGCACGGGATGATGCTTCCCCTGCTGCCCGCCGAATTTGCCCCACTGCTCCAGAGACGACCCCACTTTTCCCCAGCTTAATGAGGCCTTTTAACATTTTATCAGCCTCATCACAATCATTTTGTTTTTGATATCCCAAAAAAATTACTTAGCTTAGCTTAGAAATTGTAGCTCCAAAAATCCCCCTACCAGCATTTTGAATACTCAGGTAAACCATTTTCAGCTCCCTTATCACTTTGGTGTCAGACCTGCTTTTGCCTTCTTCCATCAGAAATGATGTCATGTCTCATTTATTCTTTTTATGGATTTAGGTATGAAAATTGTTAATTAATTCCATCTCATCTAATTTCATTTCAACTCTTTCCAGAGCTTTAACGAGAGACCACATGGGTAGAGAAGAATATTCTAATAATGCTCTGTGGAGTATTTTTTTTAAAAGAACTTCATTAAAACGAGTGCAAACTCTTCATTGCTATCTGGCTTACTCTTTCTTTTGATAACTACATTTTCTAGATAATAATGCTGTACAAGCAAGGAACAATAAGATTGGTATTTTGAACTTTTTTTCCTCTTAATTGCCTTCTTCCTTTGATTAAAATATATCTAATCCCATTTTATGGTATGCCCACCCAAAGTGGTCTATCACATTTAAAACCACATATTGCAATTAACACAATTTATGAGGTCAGGTTGTTGGTTTGTTTGGGTTTTTTTGCAATATGGCTGGCTACACCCCCCCACACACACACACACACACATACTTTGAAATCCTGTCAGCTATCATAACACAAAACACTATAGGTGGGCCAAACACAATTGTACAGCTTGTATGAAAAGCTTGTTCTCCCTAGACTGTTCTGATATAAATATGGGGAAAGTGATAGTTTGAATAGGTAGAAAAACCTACAAAATTAAATGATTGGGAGAGAAAAAAACACTAAGAAAAACCCCGTATTTTTTCATGGATACAAAATCTGCTGAATTAAACACATTCATTGAAAATAAGCTATAAAAAGGAGAGCAAATTTTCCACTTCTGAGAGAGCCAGAAGACAAAAGCATATCTGCTAGGGAGGATTCACTTTTTTCTTGTACAATATCTTGCCACATGTTTCCATTCATGCATATAATTTATATATCAAATGTATATTTTATAGCTCAGTTATTTATATAGTGTAAGGCCAATTCAAACATGGGGTTTTGCTTTATAAAACAATGGTTGGAACTGTGCACACAGAAAGAGACCATTACTACTTTTGGGATTTTTAAACTGTTGGGTTTAAGTGGAAGCAGGTTACTCAGAATAATAAATTCAAGCTACAAGTTTTTTTCCTATACCAGTGAAAGAACAGAGAGGCTTGTTTTATTAATATTCTAGCTTTTCCAATATTTATTATTTGTTATACTGAACTCCTTATTAGATAAGGGAGAATCTAGGTGAGGTGTAGATAAGTATACAATCAGTTTTATAGTTGCCTAACTGAAATGTGGCCTCAGATCTGAGCACAGCAATGATGTGGGTAAGAGCTGCTGAACTTTCCCCTAAATAAAGGCTTGCACTGTTCCTCTGATAAATATCTCACTCCAACCTCAAGAAAAAAGTCACAGGGACAAACAGACGTATTCAATCCTAATAAAAAATGATTAAGCATTGAATATGCAGGGTGAGATGCTACACTGGAATAACAACACAGGGAACCACAATCTTTTTGGAGTAATGAAGTCACAACTTTTGTTGTTTATAGTTGTTAGCTTGGTTGGTGTTCCCATATGGGCTCCGGATCCCAGCCCATGTGGTGATTGATAAGCCAGCTGTTCCAAACTTGGATAACAGTAGAGGCTGCCACACACTGGAAACTGTCGCCTTTACCCCAGACCCATGGGAAAGGAAAGGGAATGAGGGTGCTGCTGAGGCACCCATCTACCATGGATCTAGACTGGCCCCATAACTGGGAATTTATGACATCCTCCACTTCTGATCCATGCCCCAAGACAGTAGGATACTGAATGTGAGATTCCAGATCCATGCCAATTGCCCCCATAGCTCTGATGATAACACATATACAGCAAGGGAAAAAACCAAACAAATGGTAGGAAGGTGGGATGCTTGTTGGAAGAGAACTGTAGAGTGAAGCCCATAAAGCCTCCTTTTTAAGTTAGTGTTGAGTACTTGTTGGAAGAGGTTTTCCTTCAGGTTCAATCCCAGCGGCCAATCAGATTAACCACATGTTTAAATCTGATTGACTGCTTTTCATGCCAAGCTTTATCGCCTCCCTGAGCACATGCCATGCCCGCAGAAGGGAAAGCTGTGCCAGGGAGGGGAAATGGTGGCCAGACTCAGCAACCTGTACCATAATAGCCTCACATGCTAAGTTGTGAGGGACATTTCTTGGTATTGCTATAATTACATTCACATTTGCCTCCCCTCCTCAAACATGAGATATTTTAGTTAATTTTAAAGAGAAAATATTGGAAGATGGTGATGCATCTCTTTGTACCTAATATAGTAGATTTGCCCTCTAGCTACCCTAGAGAAGATGGCGCTGTTAAGTTTTGAAAAAGTCACAAAGAAATAGATTTTCCACTTTCTGTCAATACATTTTTCTATCCATTTTTTCAATAAACTCTCTTATAAATATTTCTGGAGATGAAGCTTTTAAATAATAAGATTACAAGTAATGACCTTTAGATTCCTGTTTCTATTATGTCAAAAGGGAAGAACTTCTGTGGGTTTTTAGTTCATTAAAGGCCATTGGTATCAATAATTTCAAGATATGCAGTGATTCTTGTGTCCTTTGATTAAATGTGCACACAGAAAAATGCTCTTGAGCCATTTATCAGAATATGAAAAGGATACCAGAAGCCTGTAAGATAAAGTTTTTAAGAAAGAAAATAGCAAGTAGACTTTCAGGAATAACATTTTAATGAGGATCTTTTGTAAAATGGTTCCCAAGGACAGGAAGAGAAGATTAAACTGAATTCAGGATGCCACAAAAGTAGAGAAAGTGTCTTTTACTGGGTGCGATATAGTTTGATATGTGTTGTGTCCAACATTGTCTTTCTATCAGCAGATGAGACACCATTGGTAAATCCAATTTCCCCTCTCCTTCCATACTGTTTTATTAGCATATGCTAGATTTAACCCTGTATCTCTAGGGCAAATCAAATGAAAACAGTAGGGAGAAGGTTTCTTTTATGTAGAGTTGGCCCTCCACGTTTGTGTATTTGATTTTTCCAGATTTCCTTATTGTCAGATTTGATTAAAATGATTTCTTTAAAAATTGATAGGTCTTCCAGTGTGACTTCATGGCCAATTTCAACTGGACTTCTTAGAAAGAACATTTTTAATGAATCCATAGCACAATGCTATGGTCAATTTCTAGCACAATCTGACCATGGAGTTCCACTGGAAAACATAGAAATTCCTATATAGTTGTTGTATCAAGTAAAAAAAGAAATTGTCTTGTTCTTTCCCACTTTTGCAGGGACCTTGCTCCTCTATTCCCAATTAATGTGAAGGGCTGACTGCATGCACAGCCTTTTCATCCAGAACTCCAAGGTTTTTATTATTATTATTTCAGGAGTTTACCCCGCTCTTCTCAACCCCCGAGGGGGGACTCAGTGCGGCTTACAGTACGGCACAATTTGATGCCTACATAATAACAATATAAAACCCCAAAAAAAACCTTCAACAGTTAAGATACATTAAAATACATTAAAACAGTTGCCTTAGCATCATACACATTCATTCCAGATTAAAACCATGTTCACTCCATAAAAACATTGGTTTTCCCTTCAATGTCACACAGCCTTCAAATGTGAAATTTGGAAAGTGTTTCCTTCATCATTTTTGGTTACTTTGAGTATGAGAAAAAAAGAAGAGACATAGGTTTAGCAAGCCTAAGGATCCTGTCACCAGAACGTGCTTTCTTGCAGCTCTTGCATATTTGAAAATCAAATAGCACTGTATTAGGGGTTCGGTTTCCAGACTGCCCGCATAGTTCCAACCCTTAGGCTCCTGTCTTTCACTGTGCCCTTTCTCCCCATATAATCCTTTCCTGAATTGGGTATTTGGACCTCAGGGTGATCCCTTATGTGAGTGAGCCTCTGGATGTGTTGGTTTGTGAGTTTACAATGGTAAGCATTACCTGAATCTTTATATGGCTTGATAAAGACAGTACAGATTGGTTGCCTTCAGCCAGGCTTGTCTAGCTCTGCTTTGGCACACTAAAAATCTGTGGTCATGACAGTAGTTTTCCTCTGTCTTCTATTGGTATTAATCCTGCTGCTCTTATGTGTTTCAAGGCATAGCTAAAGAAAATTGTGTAGAGGAAGCAAAGTAGAAAGAGAAAAACACAAACCCTTTTGCCTCATTAGGCTTCTTTGAAGACAGTAAATTTGGAAGAAACTAAAACATGATTCAAAATGAAATTATTCAACAACACAGAGATCCTTTGTGTAATGGGCCCATTGCCAAATCCAGGGGCCATAGGAAAGAGAGCATACCAAAAGAGAGTTTAGAAAATCAATATCCACTTAAACTGTACTTTTAGTTTTTATTGCAGATATGACCTATCTTTCTCTTTATGTTTTTGGCAAAGTTAAAGGGCATTTTAGCCATAATCTCCTTGTTTCTTCCTTGCTGGTTTTGAAGGAAGAGTCTCTATGCAATTTGTCTTTGAGTGTCCACCATATGTTGCTTTCCTTTGTGCAGTCATTATAAATAAGTGGCCTGTAGTGTGCTTGAAGTAGCAGAATAATTTACAAAATGAGGAGTGCTCACTGAAATTTGCATTGCGAGATTTAGAAGTAAACTTTCTTATTCTAGTATGTGTTTAGTTTAGAAAAATATCCATGTTGGAATGAATGCATGCTGCCATTACACAGAGGATAATGTTACGCTATTACAGCACATAATGCCTTCAACTCCCCTTTCCACATTGGCAGACAGGTGGACTACGAGCAGCCATTTAGTGGGGAGAATGGAAACCCAACATGTGGGGAAATGTTGCCAGTTGCCTTAATCAGCCAGGCAACCTGTCTCCCTACCTCTAGCTGAGTGGAATGATAATAATGTTCTTTAAGGTCCCCAAAGAGAGCTTAATAAGCACATTCCAGACTGTGATGAACAGACAACCTACCATGCTATTTATGTTTTGTTAACTTTACAAAGTGCTAGCATATGGGAAATTTGATTTGGGGGGTCTCAGGCTCTCTGAGCAGATGGAGTTTGGAAGTACTTTGAAGACAGCACACCAATTACCTAGAGGGTCTGAAGGAAGGATGACTGAAGCATCAGAAAAGGCAATGATTTCAGAGCTGGATGTAACTATTGAGTTGTCAGTAACTCTAGGCCAAGATACAAAATGGAAGGTAAATAACAAAAGAGGGATGGTAGAATTCTAGAAACTAATTCTTGCCAACCATTTCCAAGTTATTAAAATGAAGCAGCATGAACATTATTTTTATTCAATTTTGCTATGGATCAAAATGGGCTCATTTGTCTGGTTGTGAACTGATATCTTGTAGTGAAGCACATAATTACATATATTTCTTTATTTCATCATTTTGAAAAGCCCTACTGACCTTCTCCTCTTATTGTGTATTTTTTCAACTAACAATAACAAATGATACCTTTTTCTTAGCTAGAAGGATATGATCAAAGACAAATAACCTTTATCCTTTCACCTCATTTTAGATTAAATGCTTGCATCCAAAGAACCTTCAGAAAATGATGCCAATTGCTACATACATTCCCTCTTGTTAATATGGCCAATTTCTGACTAGATCCCTGATCTTTCAAGAAAGGCATTTTTTTCAGCAACTTGTGGAATGTAAAGCAGCTCTAAATAATGTTACAATGTGACAATAATATAAGCATCATTTACACTGACTATTTAATGCAGTTTAAAGCTAGCCTTAAATTTTGGTGGCCTAACAACAAACTTAAATGAAAGAAAGTCCTTAATGTGCACTACTGCATTGTGGTTTGTGTAATCACCATCTGTACGCAAATTGGTTGAGGGATTTCCTATGTAGTCATCTTCACATTGAAACCACTTTCTTCATTACTTGGGGGCACCGTTCTGCTGTGGCTACGGTCCTTCCTGGAAGGGCATTTCCAGTTGGAGAAGCTGGGGACACCTGCTCGGACTCCTGGCCATTGACCTGTGAGGTCCCACAAGGGTCCATTCTGTCCCTCATGTTCTTCAATATCTATATGAAACTGCTGGGAGAGGTCATCCAGAGTTTGGGAGTTTGGTGCCATCTCTACACAGATGACACCCAACTCTACTGCTCTTTTCCATTGGAATCCCCTTGGAAACTGGACCAGTGCCTGGCTGCCGTCATGATCTGGATGAGGGCGAACAAGCTGAAGATTAATCCCAACAAGACAGAAGTCTGTGCTTGATGGGGTTGCACTCCCCCTGAAGAAACAGGTCCGTGGCTTGGGGGTACTCCTAGATTCAGCGCTGACACTTGATGCTCAGATGTCAGCAGTGGCTGGGAGGGCCTATGCACAATTAAAACACATGTGTCAGCTGTGACCGTACTTCGTGAAGTCTGATCTGACCACGGTGGTCCACATGTTAGTTACCTCTAGATTGGACTATTGCAACACCGTCTACGTGGGGTTGCCTTTGAAGATGGTCCGGAAACTTCAATAGGTCTAACATTCAGCAGCCAGATTGCTAATTGGAACGAATTACAGGGAATGGTCTACCCCAAAGTTTAAGGAGCTTCATTGGTTGCTGTTCATCTTTCGGTCCCAATTCAAGGTGCAGGTTACCACCTACAAAGCCAAAGGTCCCAATTTAAGGTGCAGGTTATCACATTATTGGCACACTGTAACATTATTTAGAGCTGAACAGTTTGGGACCCGCTTACCTTCATGACCGCATCACCTACCATAAACCTGCAAGATCTCTTAGATCCTCTTGGGAGGCCCTCCTTTCACTCCCACCTTCATCACAAGTACAACTTGTTGGGACAAGGGAGAGATCCTTCTCCACTGTGGCCCCTTGGTTTTTTGAACTCGCTACCTAGTGAGATTATGCAAGCCCCTACCCTGGCAGATTTTAAGAAAGATGTTAAAACTTAGCTCTTCTGTTGTGCCTTTGGTGAGTGAACATATATTTCAAGAGTCCGGGTCGAGCAACCACGTCCCCCCGGCAAGGGTGCCGAACCAATTTGGGTTCGCCCGAAGGGACTTATGGAACCAACTAGGTTCCTGAATGCCCTGAGGGATTTGGAGCCTGTCAGCGACTCGCTCGATGAGCTAGTTACCACCTGGAACTGTAAGTTATCTTCTGCTCTCGACGAGATCGCCCCTAAACGCCCTCTCAAACCCCGCAAGCGTTGTTCCCCATGGTTTACTGAAGACCTTAAATCCATGAAGCGGGAAAAGAGACGGCTAGAGCGCATGTGGAAGAAGCTCCGTGACGAACCATTGGAATCAGCTTATGAGCACTTTAGAAAGGCGTATGAGCATGCTGTCAAGGAGGCGAAAAATTCTCATTATGCCTCCTTGATAGTGTCTGCAGATTCACGCCCGGCTCAATTGTTTCAAATAATTCGGCAGCTGACGACGGTCCCTACCGTCCCAAACAATGATGATCAGGCCCTCTCCGCCGAGGCTTTTCAGAATCATTTTGCAGACAAGATTGCGATGCTCCGCCGGGACCTCTCTGCCACGGTTGATACAGTACAGGAGCTGGAGACTCCGTGGCCCTCCGCCGGGTCCACCTTCGACCGGTTTCGGCCACTGGACACAGAGGATGTTGACAGGATTGTCGCAGCTCTTCGACTTACCACCTGCTCCCTCGACCCGTGCCCCTCCACGCTGATTCGAGCTTGCGTGGAGGGGCTACGAGGCCCTCTGTTGAATATAGTCAACTGCTCCCTTGAGCAAGGAGCCTTTCCAGAGGAGTTAAGAGAGGCGGTGGTGACTCCATTGCTGAAGAAGCCCGGGTTAGATCCTGCGGTTCCCTCCAATTACCGCCCAGTGTTCAACCTTCCGTACCTGGGCAAGGTAATTGAGAGGGCAGCAATGGACCAGCTGCAGGCATTCCTGGATGATGCAACCTGGCTAGACCCCTTCCAGTCCGGCTTCCGTTCCGGCCATGGGACGGAGACCATCCTGGTCTCCATCACAGACCTACTCCGTTGCCACTTGGACCGAGGCGGATCGGCGCTGCTCGTGTTATTGGACCTCACGGCAGCGTTTGATACTGTCGATTACCAACTTTTGACACACCGCCTGGCGGTGGCGGGGGTGAGGGGGACATCCCTCAACTGGCTGTCCTCCTTCCTCCAAAACTGCTTGCAGCGAGTGAAGTGGGGAGGGGTGGTCTCCGAGGGCTCCCCCTCTCACTGTGGAGTCCCTCAGGGGGCCATTCTCTCCCTGCTGTTATTTAACATCTACATGCGACCACTCGCCCAATTGGTACGGAGTTTTGGGCTGGAATGTCATCAGTACGCTGATGACACCCAGCTCATTCTGAGGATGGACCCCGGGGCGGACTCTGTACCCGATAATTTCCATCTCTGCCTAGAAGCCATAACTGGATGGCTGCGAGCCAGTAAGTTGAAGGTGAATCCGGCGAAGATGGAGATCTTGTGACTGGGCCGCCCGGAGGGGGTAGAGACCCAGTTGCCAACATTCAACGGTGTGGCCCTTTGTCCACAACCGTCTGTAAAGAGCCTTGGGGTCCGGTTGGATGCCCAGCTATCTATGGAGGCGCAGATTGCCTGCGCCTGCAAGATAGCCTTTTACCATCTGCGTCAGGCAAGACGCCTGGCTCCTTACCTCTCCCGCTGCGACCTGGCCACGGTGATCCAAGCCACGGTCATCTCGAGGATCGACTACTGTAATGCGCTGTACATTGGCCTACCCTTTTCAGCAATCCGGAAACTTAAGCTGGTGCAGAACGCTGCAGCGCGTCTGCTCTTAGGAGCCTCAAAATTCGACCACGTGACTCCACTCTTGCGCGAACTGCACTGGCTTCCGATTGAATTCCGGGTTGCCTTCAAGGTGTTAGTTCTAACTTTCAAGGCCTTATATGGTTTGGGGCCAGTGTACCTGAGGGAGCGGCTTACCCCTTATGTACCCAGGAGATCACTGCGTTCAGAGGGGCTCAATCTTCTGGATGTGCCGGGCATTAGGGTTTATAGATTGGCAAGCACGCGGCAGAGGGCGTTCGCCGTAGCGGCGCCAACTTTGTGGAACTCTCTCCCCGAAGAGACACGAGCTATCCGGGACATAATGGCGTTCCGCAGAGCAGTAAAGACGTGGCTTTTTAGACAGGCATTTGCCGCCTAAACCAATGCCGCACCATCTACCATCTTGCTGCGTTGCTGCCAGTATGCTCCTGTTACTGCTATAGTTCGGCTGTTGTATGTTTTAATTGGGGGTTTTAAATCTGTTTATTGCATTTTATGTGTTTTATGTATTTATATCCTGTGAACTGCTCTGGGCGTCAGAGAGAGCGGTATACTAAATTAAATTAATAATAATAAATAATAATAATTTTGTCTGTTCCAATTACAGTTTCCATCCTCACTTTTCTCCCGTCCTTGATGAAGGTCTAACCCCATTGTTTGTTCCTTTTGAGCTCCTCCCTCAGAAACACATTATCCCACTACTTATCTCATCTAGGGTTTTATTAATTTTATCCTAGTACATCTGACCCACCCACTGTGTTCTATTTCCCTATCATGTTATTTTGTAACTGTTTATTTTATTTTGTTATTTCATGTATTTATTTTGATGGCATTTTCTGCTTCTTTCTATTTTATTTTGCTGTACTGTAATTTTGGGCTTGGCCTCATGTTAGCCACCCCAAATTCCCTTCGGGGGGATGGTGGCGGGGTACAAATAATGATGATGATGATGACGACGATTATGATTGGTTTTAAAATGCATCAACTGCTCAGTTTAGGTGGGGCTTTAAACCTTCTTTTTCATGAACAAGTTTTATCTGAGTAGGTTCCTTAAAAAGATTTTATCACCCATAAGGCTACAGTAGAGAGATAGACCACTGAGGTAGCCTGAGGACCAGTTACTGAACACCAGAACTATCTGCATGCCCCACTTTACACAACCAATAAAGCAAAAATGTTTTTAAAACTGAAACCAGAAGTGGCTGGAAATCTATTTCCAATTTGTTGGGTAAATCACACTCTTTTAGCCTCAACAAAAACCATGGCAAACCTCCTGTGAACAAATCTTGTAAACAAAATGCTATCATATGTTCACTTTGGGTTTCTATAAGGTAGAAATGTTCAAGGCACACAAGAAAAAGTTAGGAGAGTAGAGAGCCCTGCATCCCGTCTAAACGTAAAGGTACAATTTCTGAAAAATTCCAAGATGAATTTGTTTCAGGAAAATAATCTCCCAATTTGGAGAAAGTACTGAGGGTTCCATAGAACCTGTGATCCACAAAGATGAGCTTGGGACCACATGAACCCTCAAGATTTCTACATGTAGAATTTGATTTACATTCATGAACACAAACATTTTGGACTATATAAAAACAATGTTCATCCCTGAGTACACAAAGATTAAAATTACAGTTGTGTATGTGCATATCTCTCAGGGTCTGGTCTATCTTGTCCAGTCTTCAAGGCAAGAAGGAGGAATTTCAAAGATATGAAAAGTGTGTGTGTGCGCGTGTGTGCGCGCACATGATATTCTGTTCAACTGTGTGTTGGTGCTTAATGTAACATGCTTTTTTACCACATTTTATTTCTCCCCCTTGTAACATCATATTGACTTGCTCATTGTGACATCACAAGTTGTCAACCATAGGTGTGAGGTTTTGGCCATGTGAGGTTATAGGCCAGAAACATCTGGGGACTCCAGCTTGAGAATCACAATCTTAAGAGACATGGCTTCATCAGGACATGTCTTGTGTGATTGGAAAGAAACTTTGAACCACAGAACATTGAATTAATCCAGAATTCTACCATTTTTGCATCTCCTTTTTGCTTCTTGTATCCCTTGCCACTTTAGAGCAGTTCAATAAGAGTTTGGGAAGGAAGGCATGGCGTTTCAGTGGTGTGGAAGAGTAGGACATACTCATTGCAAAAGTTACCACTTGTTTGCATCCATGTTACCAAGTGATGATGATGCAATATATGATTAAAATGGTAGGCCTTGAGTTTTAACTGATCTGTACTTACTTTGTTTTGAAGCATGTGCTCCATACTGCTTCAGAATTATGACTATATCAGATCTATGAATTCAAATTCATGTCTATGACATATCCAGCTGTGTGGTACAACCGTGCTGAAGTATCAGAAAGCAAGAGATGTCAATAGAAAGATAGTACACACCATCCTGAATGGTTAGACTGCTTAAATTCCACTGAAATCAATAGCATTTAAGCAGCGTATCTGTATGTAGGATTTCAGCCAGCATTCAGTTTAGGAATATTTGGAGAACCAAGCTTCGGACTTTTGGGGATGTGATTATAAGAAAACACCACTTTCAAATGCAGTCAATATGGCAGAAATTTATGTATTTATTTATTTATTTATTTATTGTATTTCTAACCCACCCTTCTCAACCCCCAAGGGGGGACGACTCAGGGCAGCTTGCAAGGCACAACCAGATGCCGACACAATACACAATATAAAACCAGGATTAAAACATCAGCATTACAACATTAGCTAACCAATTAATTTAAAATTATATCAATGCAATCCACATTCAATCAGTCAATCAATGGTGGAAGCCGTATTTCATATCCGTTGTTAAACAGTCTGTTCCAAATAAAGTGCTGCAGTTACTGTGCAAAGGCCTGGTCCCACAACCACGATTTTACTTTCTTCTTGAAATAAACTGTAAACTCCAAAGTTCCTTAAGTTTAAATACAAATTCCACATTCAGATTCTTCATCTTTAAAAAGATGACAGTTTTAGCCAGTATTACATAGTATACTCACTAACTCAGTGCATGGTAAGAATGAAAGAAAACCGATATTTATAATTCGAACAGGGCTGTCCAACAGGCGGCCCGGGGTAAAAAAATGGTGGTCGGGGGGGAGGCGAGGCAGGGAGGAAGAAGGGAGCCAGCTCCTCCTCCCTGCACCATCCCCTCTGTCCCTCTCTCCGTGCCGCTGCTGCGATCCGGTTCGCAGCGGTGGGGGGGGAGGGAGGGGAGGAGAAGGAATCCGTCCTCCTCCTCCTTCCCGGCGCCACTGGTGTCCCAATCGCCGCCGCGGGGCGGGAGGAGGAATCCTCCCTCCCTCCTCCTCCTCCTTCCCTCCGCCGCCGCGGCGATCGGGACACCAGCTGTGCCAGGAAGGTGGGAGGGAGCGAGGGGTGGGCCTTCTCCTCCTCCTTCCCGGGGCCGCCGGTGGCGCCGGGCGGGAGAAGCATCCTGCACAGCCTGCCCCCTTTCGGCGGGGCTAGGTGACGTCGCCAAGCCCCGCCGAAAAGGGACTCCGCGCTTGGTGACGCCGGCGTGGTGCCGGGGTCCTTCCACCTCTTCCTCCTCACTTCCCATGTCAGCAAACCTCGCCGAAAAGGGATGCCGCGCATGCGTGCCAGGGCGCGCTTGGTGACACCGGCATAGCACCGGGTTCCTTCCACTTCTTCCTCCTCAGCGGTGAGGAGGAAGAGGTGGAAGGAACCCGGTGCCACGCCGGCATCACCAAGCACGGCGTCACCAAGCGCGGCGTCCCTTTTCGGCGGGGCTTGGTGACGTCAGCAAGCCTCGCCAAAAAGGGGCGGGCCGCGCAGGACGCCGGCGTGCTGACGTCAGGCGTGCTGATGTCAGCACGCCATCAGGAGCGCTCCCGCCCCCACGAGTGCCCTCGCCCCCCGCTACGGCCCCCCAGGTCATCAGTGACCAGAACTCCGGTCCCTGGGCCGAAAGAAGTTGGACAGCCCTGAATTAGAATATTGTGGAATCATGTTCAATCCTAGAAAATGCATGTTTACAATTAGTTGTATACAGTGGTATTCTCTCAATTTCAGAGTTGTTTCCTCCAAGTGAAAAACAAAAAGAGATGAACCTTCCTCTTGGTTGTACATCACATCCCTGCCTATCTTCAATACTTCCTCAGAGGGATTGGAAATATTCCAAAACACATTTTGGTGAACATGGAAATAATCAAAATCCCATTACTTATGTCAACATTTGCTTGTATTTAACTGCATTTCACCCACTATCACTTCCTAGATAATAATTTTAAACAGCTAAAAATTCAATGTATGCCTATTAAGACAATTGAAAATATAATTTGGTCTAAACAAATAGACCACCACCAAAAACAACAACGGAAGATACATGTCTGCTGTTGAGATCTGTTGTAGACTTATTGCACACAAAACAGAATATGTATTCATATATGTAAATTTCATCTTTTAAAATATATTCATGCAGAAAATAGGCAATCTGGATCATAGCTTTCCACCTGAGCACCATTTTGCAAAAGCGTTCACAATATTTTCTTAGAAGAGAGGACCCAGTCAAATGCAGTACAGGTCTATAAGCCCTATAGGTAGACAATGAGCCTGACAACTAGAGAACTACTTGCATGACATAATTCCTAAAAATGGCCTATGCTTTTATTTGGCATATCTGGCCAAACTAGGTAGAAATACTTCATTGTGTATGAAATAGACTATAGCTTTGAGATAATTTTTTAAAAGAGGAAGCAAAAATAAATGTAAAGTGTGAGATGAAGCATAGCCATGGGTACAAGGAGAGATGTGTGTTTCCTCCTTCCCCAATGAAGTCCACTGCTTACAATATTTTTTAATAAGGGGGACACAAAATGAGAGCTGGTGTGAAGAAGTAGTTTGTGTGTTGGAGTAAGGACCCTTGCAGACAGGCCCTATATCCCAGGATCTGATCCCAGGTTTTCTGTTTATCTGTTTATCCCAGATTATCTGGCAGTGGGGACTCATATAATCTAGTTTAAAGCAGAAAACCTGGGATCAGATCCTGTGATATAGGACCTGTCTAGAAGAGCCCTAGGACTCTGGGACATCAGGGTTTAAATTCCCACTCAGTCATGAAAAGCCACTGGGTGCTTTGAACAAGCCAGGCTCTTTCAGCCTCTATGGATGGCAAATCTACTCTGAATAAATGTTCCAATGCCAACACAACTCTCTAATGGAATTTCCATAAGTTCGAGTTTTCAGGAAGGCACATAATATTTATTTATTTATCTATCTATTAACTTCATTTATACCCCGCCACCATCTCCCAAAGGGACTCGGGGTGGCTTACATGAGGCCAAGCCCAATAACACATAATAACAACACAACAGCAATTATAAAACAATACAATCAATAAAACTCAACATAAGCAATAACAGACAAATTAAAACAATTTCGGGCGAGCCAAATGTGAATTACATTTTTTAAAATAAATAAGCATTGGATGCAGACAGAAGTAGATTGTATAGCAGGGAGGTTTCAAGGACAATGTGGGGCAGACACCCAACAGGTAATTAAAGCGCTTCTGAGGACATTTGCAGGATTGCACACAGCAGGGTGTTATTTACTTTATTCAGGGAAGGCACATTGGAACAGCCACATCTTCAGGCTCCTCCAAAAATCTGCCAAAGTGGGGGCTTGTGTGATATCCTTGAGGAGTGCGTTCCAGAGTGGGGGGAGGGCACTATAGAGAAGGAACACAAAATGGCTCATAAAGACTTTTGGCAGGTATTCTAATTTGAAGCTAGATTCATCTATATGAAATTATTTTAATACACAAAGGATATATTCAAAAAACTCATTTATAAAAATATATCATTATTTTCTTGGGGGAGGGATGCAGGAACCAGTTCTGTCTTCACCTCTCCTTTTCCTTCTCATATGAAAAGTGTGTGTATGTGTGTGTACCCTTTTTCTGTGCCTGGTTCTCATTTTCCTTGAAAAAGTATATATATTACTTGAAATAGGTGATAAGACATTTCTCCAGTTTCATATATTTCTTTGCTGGTTCTTCCATTTACTTAGACATTTATGTTGCTATTCATAGGTTGCTATCATGCATTTCTGTTCATTATTACAGGCATTAGTCTGGTTATGATGTATTTTGACTGACAGTTAAAATCAAGGAAAAAAGAATATATTTTATTTTTTAAGAAAAGATAAAAGTATAAAGTGTAATGAAATGTATCAGAAAAGAAAAGTCTCTACCTTAATAGTTCATAGGCATATGCGTCCTTCAGCTATCCCTATTCTTACCTTTCTCGTGAGAATGAATGACAAGGTGCACAGAGTTGCTTCCTCACTATGTCGCTCCTTCAATATTTAAAATATCTAATGTGGTAACTAAAATGGTAGTCATATATGTGCTGTGGCTTACTGAATTTTGAGTAAATGTGAACATAGAATAAGACTATTAGCTGATTTGTATGGCCGTTTTAATGAATCAATCAACTTAGAGCAAGAGTCTAAATAAATGTGCGCATAGTTTTTCAAAAGTAACTGCATTTTCTCAAGAATTATCTTGACCTATTTTCTAGCAGTCTGATATAATGAGAAAAGTAAATGTTGTCATACAGAGTCATGCTATGGAGATGCATGTTTAGCTACTAGGAAGAACTCATTTTCCTACACCTAAGATTTTATATATGTTTTATGTTAGGGCAAACAACAGATGTTGCATGCCATATGCTTTATGTCCAGTTTTGCTCTGCTGTTAAAGGCATCATCTCCCCCTTTTCCCCTGAGGAGGTTGGAAGTGGGAAAGAACTGTGATCCTAATTAGGGACAAAAATGCTCACAAACAATGTTATATAAATGGTCATGACTCTTGCGGCATCAGATTCCACACAGAAATCCCAGTCCATATGTGCTACCTACATGAGGAACTGTATAGGTATTTTGAGTGTTGAGGAAACACAACAAAATTTACAACAACATGGCAGCCAAAGTGGAATTGAAATATTAGCTATGTCATTTGATAGAATCCCATATGTTCCTCCCCATCTACTCTCTCCCTTCCCCCATCACATGGAAACTTTTTAATCATTACAGTGGGGCCTTGATTTCCAGTGGGTTTTGGTTCCAGGACCCCCCATGAATACCAAATCCCATGTATCTAGTGGTAGTGTTACTTGTAAAATTGAGACCTGTTACTCCTATGCTCAGGATGTTACTCTACATTCCTCTCTAGGATCTTTTGAAGAGAAATACACAGCAACTGTTAAGGCTTCTGCAGAGGTAATGTAGCATAGTTACATGTAGCTTTTATGGAAGCTCCAGGCACATAAAGGAATATTTATTCACTAAATATTACATCTGGGGTTACAGATTTACCCACTGTTGGAGTTCAGGTGTACACTTTAGCAATGGTACAATAAAACTGAAGCTTTGGACTACTTTAAGCCAAACCTCCTCCATGGGATCCATAATACTCCATTTTAATTAACAAGTAGTTTGGTTTTGCTACAAAGGCAAGATGGCTTAAAACAACATTTGCCTCTACTACGCAGCAGTCTATGTTATTTTATTATATGTGCCCGCATGCAAGACATTACTTAGATGTTATGTTGAGCCAAGAAAATAGCACACTAGGTATTCTTAAGCATACAAATGGTTCATCTGCTTTGGAAGTAGAACTGCATTCATTTGAATATGCCACCATCAGTACTTTCATAACCTGACCTTGAAAACAGCATATCTGCATGCAAAATAAAATAATTAAGTGCTTATAACAAGCTGTTCCCATGGGAATAATACATAACTATCCCTAGCATAATGGAACAATAAGGATTTTCTTTAAGACTTTGATACTGCTTTAACAAGCATACTGGAGGTATATTTTGTACTGCTTACACCAAACATGTATACAGATATTGCCAATCTAATCCTGATAAGGATGCCACGTAAAAAAAAGACTATCACATAAACATATACTTGTATAAAAGAGGGAATTCAGCAACTGAAGTTTGCATTTCTATTTCTGCAATACTATTAAAGGTGCAGGATCCCTGTAGTCTTCCTTATCTGGACACATAGAACCTGATATATTTAATAACATTTTATTAAGTTGTTTAGTCTGATAAGGCAATCTTCAAGGAGACCCTTGCCCAAGTTGTTTTTATGAGCTCTCAAGTCAACAATGGCCTATAGTAATGCCTTCCTAAGGTTTCCAGGTAAGATTTAATCTGAGCAGGTGGCTCCCCCAAGACCTAGTAAAGGTGGAGTTTTTGAAGCATCCATAAAGAGAAGCCATCTGGGAACCACACAGGGTTGCCAGGTGTCTCCCTGAAAAATAAGGGACACTTGGGGAAGTGACTTTCAGGTGGAGGGGGGCTTCCAGGGGTGGAACTTCAGGGGGCTTGGCAAATGAGGGCCCTATCCACTTTCCCTCCCCCTCCCCCTCCCCCAAGCTCCTCATCGGCAACTGACATCCCTTCACCCCCTCTTAGTCTTCAGGAGACAAGAAAGGACAGGGTGAAGGGACATCAATTGTTGAAAAGGAGGAGGAGCTCAGGTGAGAGGGTTGGATTCAGAGTCCACACCCTTCTTGCCTCCTTCTGGAGCTGAGAAGGGGGAAGAGGGACATCAAAAGGCGGAGGAGGAGGAGGAAGAGGAGGAGAGGGTGAGGAAAAAATGGGGTATGGACTTTAAGTCTGCCCCCTCCTTGCCAATTGACATCCCTCCACCTCCTCCTAGCCTTCAGGAGACAAGGAGGGGTAGAGGGACATCAATTGCTGAAGAGGAGGAAGAGCTTGGGTGAGAAGGGGGATGGATTTTAAGTTTGCACTATTCTTACCTTTTCCTGGCAGCCAGAAGGGGGCAGAGGGATGTCAAGAAGAATAGGAGGAGGAGGAGGCAGCGAGGAGGCAGCAAGGAGGGGACGAAGGGACATCAATTGCCAAGGAGGACAAGGCTCAAAATCTACCCCTCCTCACCTACTTCTCCTACTCTTTGGAAATTGACATCCCCTGCCCCCTCATCATATGAGGGGCAGAGGAATGTCAAGTGGAGGAGAAGGAGATGATTATGTAACCACTGTCTTGACCTACACCCGGGACAGCAAAATAGTTTGAAACACTTGTTTTTGTAAATAGGAAGAGGGAGTAATTTAGCATTGCCTAGGCTTGAGACTCTTGAATGCACACAAGATGGGCTGGAAGGAGATCAGGTTCAATTATCCTTTTGTAAACCTTCAAATATACCTACTCTTTCATATGTTTCAACAATACTGGGGTTGTCAATCTAAATTTTTCATCCTTTTCCTCTTAATCCAAATTCTACCCTCTACCCCACTTCCAGTCATGTCCTAATTCCCAGTGCCAATGGCTCCAACCCACCAAGTGCAATGGTACATGAAGAATAGTAGTTTTATGATCTAAAAAGGCTGGAGAAAGTTTTTAATAACTCTTTTTTTCTGTGATGTTAGTCTCAGAATCAGAGATAAAAATGAATAGATAGTAAGATAGATATGGATAGATAGGCAGTCACTTAAAATGAATATGTTGTTGTTTATGTTTTGGTAATGCTGTAACCCACCTCAAGACGCAAGGAAAGGTGGGCAAGAAATAAAATTATTATTATTAATAATAATAATATACAAAGATACCTAATATAGTCCAATGTAGTAAGGACTTTACATAAATAACAGAAGGGAAGATTAAAAATATTGTATGTAGTTAGTTACTGTATTCCAGTTCCATTGATCTTGCAGCCTACTCTGCATATTATGCAAATTGTTTTCTAACGATTAAATTCACATGTGTGTCTGAAGAGGGTTTATAAATCTATTCACCTTTTCTGACCCACATGTTAATTTAATAATTAAAATAATTTACATAGTATGCAAAGTAGGCTGCCTAGATCTTTGGAATACAGTGACTAGATATGTTCTCCAGTGGCAAAAATAAATAAGATGAATTGGGTGAGTTATTTTGCTCATTGGCTACATAATAAGCTAGTTATGGACTTTATCAATGAATCATAATTTTCATTCTCATTGATGATTTTGCTTAGTTTCCTGGAACCCTGAAGATCCATTACAAGTGAAGATTGGTAAAATTAAGCTCAGTGTAAGGCACATTTATGTATTTGTAGGATGATTCCATACACTATGGCATATGAATTCGTTTGGTTATACAGTACATGTATGGCTCTTGATATCTATGTTCACAAATTCATATGAAATTTACATCACATGTTTAATAAATAATATTATATATTTCTAATATCCAATATATAACTTTTCCATATACAAAAAGTATTGTAGGTTTCATTCATTTAAAAAAATGTTATTTTCAAATTTTGCTAACATGCATTAGAGGTCTAATTTGATTTGGCTGACATATTTTCAACTTCTGTTATCCATTAATTGTTTCATTATTCATATTTTGTTTTGTTTGCAGAACACTTGTGTGATGTAGGCGAGTTTCTTTGCCATGATCTTGTGACTTGTGTCTCTCGAAATTGGTTGTGTGATGGAGAACCTGATTGTCCAGATGATTCAGATGAATCGATAGATGTGTGTAAGTAAAAAAAACCCTAGTGTTTTTCCTTTGCACCATAATATTTCTGATGGTGAAGTTTAGTTATAAAAGATAGATTGTGGGATGTCTGTTGTGTGTCCAAATGAGCCTTCTTGATGTACCTGGTTAAAGTCATTATAAAAATGTACATTGAAAGCTTTTTTGTTCATCTCTTACTTTATAATGAACAATGACATCCAAGCATATGTTCCATATTTCCATTCTGACCTAGAAGATCAGCTCCAGATGGAAGAAGCAAAGGCAGCAAAGGAAAGAGGAAAAAATGGAATAGCAAATGTCATTTGCAACAAAAGTAAGAGGAACACAGACACCTCAAAGGAAAATGGAAAGAAAGAAAATGAAAAAAAAGTAATGGGCGACTGTAGCAAAGTATGAAAAATGTCAGGGAAAGCTTTAATAAAACATGTTTAATCATCATAATAAAAAAATCTTGTTTTCTCTGTAGCTAAGAGATATTGGAGGACAGAATAGAACCCTGCGGGCTCCTCTCCAGTATTCTGGGCTACTGATGAGATTATATTAAATCTTCATAGTCCCTTGTTTCTTGAATGAAGAACAAAATGGTGAATTCTGTTTCATGTCCCCGAGATAATAATCTAATGTAAAAGTAGGTAGTAATAAAATTGCAAAGGTTTTGAGGTGAGTTGTGCAGTAGAGAATGGAAAGAGGTGATGTCAAAGGCTAGAGGATATATTGCACCACATTTCATGTATCAGATAAAATTGATACAGAGTTCTACACATTTCAAGCAGTGAGAGAAGAAAATGAAAAGCTTCAAAGGATCATTATGTAATAGCTACTTTTTTTGTCTCAAACAAATGCTTTCTTTTGTTTCTTAACTGCAGTTTAATTGTTTACAAGGTCATTGATCAGAAGTGTATGAATAAAATAATAATAGTAATTAAATAACAATAAAACACTTTAAGGATGTTGCAGATTAATTGAGCTTGGCTTAAAGTGAACATCAGAAATAAACTTTTCAAGTCCTAAAATATATAATTATGGAGCCCCATGAGCATATCTACATCTTCTGGCCTCTCACTCCCCATCACCATAGTCGACCCACACTATCCTTCATTCAAATGAACCCAAACACACTTGCTACTTTTGATTTTAGCAGGAAGAGAAATGTTTATATTGTCAATTTTAAAAAATAATTATTTTGTTTATTATTTTACTTCTCATCCATGTACCCTGCCCTTTTCACCCCAAATGGGACTCAGGGTGGCCTCACAACTGGCAACAATTTGATGCCCAACACACAAATTCCAAAAATAACAATAACAATTTATATAGCAATAAAACATAAATTATTAAAACAGCAATAAAATTACTTACTGTTTTCACCTTCTCCCTCATCATAACTTGTAGTAGAACCAGAGAAAGGTATTTTTTTAAAAAACAAAAAGGTAGAAAAACAAGGCCAACAGGAGTGAACTAATTTTTGTATCACAAGTAACTTTAAAAAGAAAGATGGGTTGGGGCTACGTATGTATTTTACTATGAAATATTGCTCTCATTAACATCTTGGGCAATGGTATAGGTTAATTTGTTTGCCCATAAAAAGAAGAAAAGAATGGTAATCTAGGAATTTGAGGTGGTTGAGATGCAAAGAAATGGTTAACATATAGTCCATGTTCCATTGTTTTTCCTGACTTGTATTAAGGGCAAGATCACAGCCAAGAGACTCTTCCTTTCTTTAGAGGTTTCTCACAATTACAAGCTATTTCATTGCTGGCATTGATCATGTTCATATTATCTTGACCATTGTCATTTGAACATTCACATTCCATGTTGCTTTCTTGGCTGTGAGTGGGATTAGTTTGAAGAGGCAAGGGAGCTAATCAGACCTAGCATTGTCAGTGGTTCTCAAACTGTGGGTCCCCAAGTGTTTTGGCCTACAACTCCCAGAAATCCCAGCCAGTTTACCAGTTGTTAAGATTTCTGGGAGTTGAAGGCCAAACATTTGGGGACCCACAGGTTGAGAACCACTGGTATAGATGTAATAGAATGTATCAAAAGAGTGATGGCAAGTAGGGTAAAACATTTAGATGCCCCCATGTCTTGAAAGCACCATCCAGTGCTAAATATAAGCTTCAAATATGATCAGGATAATTTATAAACAATTATCATTTTATAATCAGCTAATGGCAATTTGGGAGGAAAATGGCATTATCAAACTTACTAGACTTGATTCAGCTGAAGAAGGGCAGAGATAAAATAGCCTTTCAATTTGCAAGCCTGCCAATGTAGTGTATGTCAAAAAGTATTTTTGTGTTTACCGGGTTTGTGTCCACCTTCCTAATATGTTAGCTCTTGACTGATGCAGTATGATCATCTGTATTAAAACTTTCTCATTTTCCTATCCAGTAGAGTTCGTCCATCATCAGTGTCTTTTTTTTTTACTTGAGAATATCTTCTTCACACTCATACTTTTTTCAAATGAGCTTGGGATCAGCATCAAATCCTTCTTATCATACCCTCTTCAGTGAATGTAACCACTTGATTTAATCTGGACAGACTCTACTGGATCAGAAAATGAAGAATATTGAAAATGAATACCCTCAAAATGCCAAGCATTATAAATAATTTATCTTTTTTTAAGGTGGTGCTGGGCCTGAGGGAACTATTACTAAATATTAGGCCTGGTTAGGTTCATTGTAAGGCAATGAATTTCATTTCAATTTTGTTATAAATTTACATTAGAAACGTTTTCAATGCGCGACAAGCAACCCAGAAGTGACATTTCAGTTTTGAAGCCGCAGGCACCATTTTTGTTCAGGTTTTGTTGTATGATTTCCGCCCTTTTTTCTTAATGTGCGTTGGTTCCTTCCCAGGTGGCGAGGAGTGGAGGGCATCCTTTCCACTCCTCGCCGCCTTGGAAGGCACCAATGCACATTAGCTTTAATGCACGTTGGTGCCTTCCCAGGCGGTGAGGAGTGGGGGGCATCCTTTCCACTCCTCGGCACCTGGGAAGCCACCAACACGCGTTAAAGCTAATGCCGCCGAGGAGGAAGTGGTGGCTGGGGGGGGGGGGCTCTCAGCTCTTGGTCTGGCCGGCGGTGAGCACCACGAAGTGGAAGCTGAGGGATGACCTGGGCTGTCAAACCCAGTTTTGGCAGGTTTATGTGCATTGCGCATGGGCATCCGCCATTAACGAATTACTAACTAATTTCATTAGTTTTTACAAAATAACTCCACCAGATACAAAACGCCAGTGCCCTCTACATCTGAAATAGGTTTTGAACCATTTTTAATGGATCAAACAGCCCTACTAAATATCAGTAGCCTAATGCCTTATGTAGTAAAACTACAAGAAAACTATAGTCTTAACAAAATTGAAGCAAAATAAAACATCCCTGAAATTATAGAGACATGTACCAAACAGATTTTTAATGGATTTGAAAAATGTATTCAATTCAGATGGGGTTTTAAAAATAATGTCAGAAGCAAATTGAGAATACAATTGTAATACATTATAATTGTGACCAGAAGCTTACCACTTCAATTGCCTCTGCTGCTGCTGCTGTGAGAAAGTACTCCATTGTGCATGTGGCAAGGCTCAGACTGGATTGTAGTAACTGCTCTGTGGTTTCCTCTTCTTCACACTCACATGTCATGGACTCCACTTCGTAGCCCCATTTCTTAAGATTGGTTCTGTATCAAGTGATATCTTGTTTTTAGTACCTTCCAAGTTGCCTAGTCTTCTGTGTGCCCAGAAGGGAGTTTCTCATTAGGTGTCAGCCACTGTTTGAGGTTCCAAGTTTTAGCCTGCCACCTTTGGACTCTTGCTTGCTGAGATGTTCCTGCGAATATCTCTGTAGATCTTAGAAAACTATTTCTTGGTTTAAGGTGTTGGCATGCTGGCTGATATCTGAACAGAGGATGGGATGGAGATATCAATACCTTGGACCTTTCTTTACTTGCTGCTACATCCTGATGGATATCAGATTGTGCAATACTGGCTAAACAGTATAATTTCTCCAGCGGCATATGGTGTATACATCCTGTGATAATGTGGCATACCTCATAAGAGCCACATCCACTGTTTTAACATGGTGAGATGTATTCCATGCTGGACATGCATATTCAGCAGGAGAGTAGCAAAGTGCAAGGGCAGGTGTCTTCACTACATCTGGTTGTGATTTCCAATTTGGATATGCTATTATTTCTAGCTCCCACTGTCTGTTTGTAAGTTAGAGCACAGTTCAGAGTAACTCCCAGATATTTTGATGTGCCACAGTGCTCCCATGAAATTCCTTCCCAGGTAGTCCTTAGAGTTCAAGATGCTTGTCTGTTCTTAAGATAAAAAGCACACGTCTGCATTTTATAAGGACTAGGAATCCCTGTAATAGGCAGTAAGAACACCTAAAGATTTGGAGAGCTTCTGGTCAACCATTTCAAAGTTCCCTGCTTGAGCGGTGATGGCACGATTGTCAGTATAGATGAAAATCTCAGTCCCTTCTGGGAGTGGCTGATCATTTGTGTAAATGTTAAACATTGATGGAGCAAGCATGCTCCCCTAGGGAAGGCTGTTTTTTTGTCTTCATCATCTGCTTCTCTGGCCCTGGAATTCAACAAAAAAGCTGCTGTTTTGTAGCAGATTTCCTATGAAACAAGTAAGGTGGTAATCGTTTGTGATATTTTTTTATGTGGCTTGGAGTTGTAGTGGCTTTTGGTTAAATTCAATAAAAGATTGCTTGGTTGTTATACACATACACATTAGGACTGTTTCTGAATTTCAGATACTTCTGAATTTTGGAAGTTTTTTGCCTACTTCTGACTTTTGAAGTGTCTTCTGATCACTGCCTCCCAAACAGGGAGTAGTGTTGCAGTTCCAAATTTGTTTGGAATTCCGAATTCCGAATTTTGGATGTCATTTCCGAATTTTCTTGCTGATTGCTCATTGGCTGATGGCTAACAGCTGACTCTCTCTTCTGCTGATTTTTGGGCCATTTTTAAAGGCGGTCACCATTTTTGAAGACTTTTGAATTTCGGAAATTCTTCCGAATCATTCCGAAAAATTTTTCAAAATATTTGGAAGTTAATCACATTCGATTTTTTGAACGAAATCAACATCCGATTCTGAAATATAAGCATTTTTTTTGCCTTCGGAAACAGCCCTAATACACATAGTAGCCGAATTAAATTTTAGTTCTAGTTAAAATAAACCCATTAAATCAATAGGAATTTGGTAAGTCAACACTTAAGTAAATAGAATATATTCACTGAATCTACTCTGTCTGGAACTAACATTTGGAAATTAACCAAAGTTTGTATTCTAAGCTTCTTTCCATTTGCATGGGATTTCTCTTTTCTGTAACTCCTTCCCTGTTTTTCTTGAGGTTCTTGCTATCTTCCCTTCTTGTACTTCCTTTCCTCAAGCTACCTGTCCTTGTGACATCGTAAGTTTCCCCAATCGTTTACTTGCAATCTTCATACAAAGTGTATACAGGCTATATGTGATTTTTCACTGAGTCCATCGTGTCCCTTAATTCCCAGTTTTTCATCACTATATTTCATCCTTTTATTTCTCTATCCCAACCATTATTCTCATTTTATTTTCTGTTCCATCACAGCTCAGCCCCTTGTTCCTAAGTGACTTTTCACAACTGCCATAGAAGCTAAACTATTAATTCTGCTGTTGACATTTTCCCATTGCTTTTCCACTTTTTGTTTTATAACCATACAGAAGTTCAGCCAATAAGACCATGCTTACAGACAGAAGGTAAAAATAAAAATGTATATGCATTATCCTATGAAATACTTTACACTCCACAATAATTCTGTTCAATAGTCTGTGACTTTGAACCAGTATTTCCAAAGTTCAAAACAACTACAGAATATGCTACATTGCTCTTTATCCATAGATGATAAGATTATTAACTGCCAATACACCAGAATTTGTTTAAACTCAGAAATCCTTTCTCTAAAAAACTATCAACAGCTGATGCACTAGAATTTATATTAAAAAATAATCCTTTCTTCAAAAAGGAGCATTATGTTGAGACAGACGGGCATGTTAAGCATGCTACTCACAACCTATTGCATGAACAGGATGAGGCTGTCTTGATCAGGAATAAAACACTACAACAAACAAGAAATTGTCATAAGTAGAATGATTATACATAATACACACTAGGCCTGGATATGTCTGGTCGTTATCCTTTGATATCATTTTTATTTCATTTTAAAATTAAAATTGAACCATTATCGACCCACTGTAAGCAAACCAGAAGTAAATTACCTAAATCGAAGCTGCCGTCGCCATTTCTTCATAAAGAAATGCCATCTCCGTAAAGGGTTTTCCCTTCCCTGGCCCACTGCAGGACGAGTCCTCCTCCGTGGTTGGAGCTGAGGCCTGGGAGAGCTGCCTGTGGGCGGGGTTTTATGACTATGTGGAAGGGCCTTGCTTTGAACTCGGGGCCCTTCCACACAGCCCTATATCCCAGAATACCCAAGGCAGAAAATCCAACAAGATCTGCTTTGAACTGAGTTAACTGAGTCCACACTGCCCTATAACCCAGTTCAAAGCAGATATTGTGGGATTTCCTGCCTTGATATTCTGGGATATATAGAGCTTGATTGTGCTTTCCCTCCATGAAGGCAGAAGGGGGTTGGTCTAGATCTTTAGATGCCCCTACAACAGAGAGAAACACTGGGTAGGACTGTATGAGAAAGACGACTACATGGTCATTAATCACAGTATGTGTGCAGATAAATGCAGGTAAGCATATAGAAGTGTATATTAAATATTAATCTGTAGAAATAATGATTAAACAATGCAAAACATGTAAATATAGAAGCAAATCAATATAACCACAGTGACTATTGTTGGCCAAAGCAGTTCATTAATATAAATATAAAAATACACATGAATATATAAACAAATGCATTGGTCTCCATTGGTTTATGTAATTCGCATTGAGGTTTGGCCATCGGGTCTGTCTCTCACCTGCCTTAGTTTCTCCCTCCAGTTCCAGCTGTGTGGAAGGGTCCCCAGAATATCAAGGCAGAAAATCCCACATTATCTGCTTTGAACTGGGATATATGGCAGTGTGGACTCAGATAACTCAGTTCAAAGCAGATAACGAGCGTTGAACAATCCAATGGGATTAAGATAAAGCCGGATGTTTCCTCGTGAGTCAGCGGGAACTGGAGTGAGAAGGCAGACGTGGTGTGATGGCCAAACCTCAATGCAAATTACATAAGCCAATGGAGACCAATGCATTTGTTTATAGATTCATGTGTATATTATTTATATTAATGAACTGCTTTGGAACAATTGCTTGAGACTGCATTGTTTGGACTACCACATCAAGCACATTATATAAGATACAGATCTTGGGCAACTCCTCTGGTAATGTAACTCCAGAGCATATTTGACTCATCACATTCTACAATGTGTTGTTCCATGATTATTGTGTAATATCTTTATCATTGCATTGAATGCCACATGCTTTGAGTATCAGAATATTGAATATATACATTTCTCTTAGATACTGATATGTTATTGTTATGATTACATGGTTGGACTGGTATTACATTAGAGTGTTTAGCTTGAGCCCAGAATTGCGTATTTCATTGCTGTTTGTCAGTGGTTCTCTAGTAAGCAGTCGCCTTCAGCGTTCTAGTCAACTCCATCCCTCCTTGCCAGCTGGGAACTAACCCATGTTAGCTTTAATGTGTGTTGATTCTGAGCTGGCGAGGGGGCGTGGAGGGCATGGGTATTGGGTCTCCGTACCCACCTACAGGATTCTTTCCATTTTCTCATTATTTGTTTTAGGTGCCGCATACACTGTGCCTTTCTATTCGAGTGGGTGCATATGTTATACTTCCATGTGTCATATAATTGTATATAGGGACTAGGGATGGCTTTGCCACTTCCTTTGTGACCTAGCTCAGTGGAGCATCACTCCCTTGAATGGCTATAGGGGCCACCCACACCCTGTGGTAGTGGCACCCGGCTCGGTGGGTTATAGCAGCCGTTTATAGCATATTTTGCATATCAGACTACCGATGCGATTTCTATATTTACTGATTTTTATTGTTTAGTTCAGCTTTGTGTGTGTTATTGTGCCTTGGGCAAGAACCCTTGTGTATCGTGTTTGGGCATGCACTCCACCACTTCTCGCCAGCTGAGAATCAACCTGCGTTAGAGATATCGCGGGTTGATTCTGAGCTGGTGAGGGGTTGTGGAGGCGGGCATCACCTGTGCACTGCGCATGTGTGGGCGCCATTAACGAAATAGTAACAAATTTTGTTAAGAAATACGGCTCAATTTCAAAACAGAGCCAGAAATTTATGCAAGAGTATCACTTTCGAAACGGAAGCGGTTCCTCCCCCCCCCCCCCCCCCAAGTTTAGAAACAAATTCTTTTTGGATCAACCACCCCTAATATAAAAAATAAGTAACATGAATTAAAGTTATGTAAAACAAATTTGCACAATTAACAGATGAATATATAGTGAAAAGATGTTTTAGTGGACAAATGTTGGAAAATACAAAGCCGTACACGTTTGATGGTTATAGCTGCAAATGCAGTTAACACTAAACATGTGTCAGGATGCAGACAAAAATCTATCCATGTTCTGACCAAGATAAAGGTTAAGATTTCCCCTGACATTAAATCTAGTCATTTCTGACTCTGGGAGGTGGTGCTCTCCATTTCTAAGATGAAGAGTTGGTGCTGTCCATAGATGCCTCCAAGGTCAATTGGCCGGCATGACTGCATGGAGCACCATTACCTTCCCACAGAAGCGGTACCTATTTACATGTTTTTTTAACTGCTAGGTTGGCAAAAGCTGGGGCTAACAGCAGGAGCTCACCCCACTCTCTGGATTTGAACTGCCAACCTTTTGGTCAGCAAGTTCAGCAGCTCAGTTGTATTATCCACTGTGTAACTGGGGGTGGGGGTGGGGTGCATGTGTTGGCCAAAGAACCCTTTAATCTGGTCCTCTGCCAGATCTGCATGGGGTGTCTTAACTCAGGTCATCTCCACTGGCAATCAATGTTTAAAGCATCCTTGTGATTCAGTTGGCTGCTACTCCCTGCATACACCCAGAACACCAGTGTGGACCTCTGGGAAGAGGCAAGCTGTGCTACTACTGGGAGGCTCACTCTTTGCCAATCCGTCCTACAGTTATCCATGAGTGATGAGTCACTTGGGCTAATTATGTTCAGAGTTGGTCCTGTAATTAGGTGCGGCTAAGGTTATCCTTTCAAGGACCTGTTCTTATGTACAAGTTACAGATTTTGGTAGCAGTTATAAGGGTTGGTTTAGAACCCAAAAATCGCGGTTCTAAAAACCAATGGGGGGATTTTTTTTAATGCTTATCGTAATGACTTACAAAAAAATTTCAAAAAAATCTTATTTGATATGTTATTACTTACAAAATTTTGTATTTAGTTCTAAATTGTCCAAAGCAGGGAAACAGGATTGACACTGTTTTAAGCACAGGCAAATCAAGGGGCAACATTTCCCTTCTTCTCTGGAGTGCAATTCACTGGGACCTATTATTATTATTATTATAAAATGCCTGGGGCTGCTTGGAGGGAAATATAATGAATTGATATTATTAATATTATTATTATTACAAAAGGCCTGGGTTTCCTTGCAGGGAGATATATTGAATTGATATATTATTAATATTATTATTATAATAAAAGGCCTGGGTGTCCTTGCAGAGAGATATAATGAATTGATATATTATTAATAATATTATAATAATAATAAAAGGCCTGGGTTTCCTTGCAGGGAGATATAATGAATTGATATATTATTAATAATATTATTATAATAATAAAAGGCCTGGGTTTCCTTGCAGGGTGTCGCACCGTAAGGGCTTCAGACGGCCACTTTCCTAGGGGCTGCATTTTGCCCGCTTGACTCCAAGAAACTTTCCAGCACAGCTGGATTAACTCCCGGCTCCTGCCGTGGGCCTCTTTGCTGTTCTCCTGTGCCTCCCAGGAAAGATGCTATGGTAAAGGCATGTCAAGGCCAAACTGAACCCACCAGACTGATAGCAGAAGCGGGTGGTCGGAGCGCCAAGCGCTACTCCCCAGCCCAGGTGGTTCGAGCTAACGAGGTGCCGCATTCTTCAAGACTGAGGTTCTCAAAACAACCCGAGGCCCATCCATCATCCGGTTTGATGTTCGACGCACTGGGCCCTATAGTCAGAAATCCTATAAAGGCTGGGAGATCCTGCATGCCAGCATCTTGTACCAATGACCGCTATTGCCATAATGCTATTGTGAACCGGGCCTTTCGGCCAGCTACTAAGACCCTGCCAGCCAGCCTTCCGTGGCTGCCTCGTTCCAGCACCAAGCCTCGTTCCTACTCATCGTTGAACTCTGTGGAGAAGCTGTGATACTTTTGCATTGACTCTGCCTGCAGTACCTAAGCCAGCCAACCTTCTTGCGCCGGTTGGGGGCTCAGAGACTATCCATCACATCCCGCGTTTGTTCCTGAACTTCCTTCGCTTGAGATCCTGCCGTTGCGGATACTCAACCCTTGCTGATTCCAGTATTTGCTGCTATCCGGAGGCTGCATATTAAAGGATTCCTGGACTATCTACTTACCTTGCTACCTTATATTCAATAAAGCTTGTTGTACCTCAGCTGCCTTGTCTGTTGTCCGGGGAGGTCAAGTGCCAAGGGGCCCAAGGGGGCGACAGTTTGGTACGAGATCCCTTACTCCCTGGACAACCTAAGACCCAGATGCGGCAGCTGCTGGAGCAGCGCCCCCCCCATGGCCCGAGGACCCTCTGCAGCGGACTTCCAGCGGCTTCAGGCCGAGCTCGCTACCCTCCAGCAGCAGTTCGCCACGGTGATCCAGGCTCAATGGCAACCCAACCGGCGAGTCCTGGTAGCCCTTCCTGTCCGCTTCAGCGGGGAGCCTGCAGCTGCTCGCACCTTCCGTGGACAGGGCCAAGCGTACCTGGTGGCTCAAGCAGCCAACTTTGCCAATGAGGCGGAACGCGTGGCCTTTGTGTATACCTTGCTGGATGGCCCCGTGGCGTCATGGGCCACCACCATGCTTGATGCCAACGCGTCCAGGGGTTTTTGGATCACCTTCTGGAGACCTGGGGACACCCGATCAACCGAGACCTGGCGGAGAAGCAGATGCGTCGCCACTACCAGCGCAGCATGCCCATGGGCCAATACACTGCAGAGTTCCGTGTGTTGGCTAACCAGGTGACCTGGAACGCAGATGCCCTACGCTCTCAGTTCTTGGAAGAACTGAGCCCCGAGATTCAGACGGAAGTGTCCCGGACCCCCGACATCCCGCTCACCTTGGAAGGGGTGATCGCGATGGCACTGCGGTTGGACGCACACCAGAGGGCCCAGCAGATCTGGAACCGGAAGGCTCCGGCCCCGCTGCCTGCGAAGAAGCCGGGTCCCGAGAAGCGCGGACCGCCGTTCCCGCGTCCACCGCCCCCCATTCCCACCGCCAGGCTGGATGACAAGCCCATGCAGCTGGGGCAGACCCGCCTGCGGCTGGATGATGCTGAAAAAGCCCGGTGGCAGCGCATGAACTTGTGTTGGTACTGCGGGACCGCCGGCCACTTTTCCAAGGAATGTCCGTCCAAAACTAAGGGGAACCCGCGGCTGGCAGTGGCGGAAGAGAAGCCCAGCGGCCCGGAGATTGCCCCCGTGCCACAGGGGGAAGGAGAAGACCGTGTCTAGAAAGGCTTGCTAGCTCGGTCGGCCCCCACCCCTCAGAGCCTAAGACAGGAGTGCTGTTCCTGATCATGATTACCCTATGGTCCCTCGACAAAGGCCTCGTCTGGGTGCACGCCATGCTGGATTCCGGGGTCACCAACGATTTCATCGACAAAGACCTTGCCAAGCACCTGGGCCTGGATATCAAGGACTTAAGCCAACACCGTCCCGTTGAAACCATTGACGGACGGATTCTCAAGTCAGGCCCAATAAGTCAGTGGACCCCGCCTATGAAGATGACCATTGCCAACCACCAAGAGGAAATCCCGTTCCTCGTTTCCACCTTGCCACACTTTCCTGTGATCCTGGGGGTGCGGTGGCTCACCCAGCACGACCCCCAGATCTCTTGGGCCCAACGGGAAGTGCGCTTCCTCACTGCTTATTGCCAAAAACATTATCTCCGGAGACAGTTGGGCGCTGCAATTGAGGCAAGTACTGTGGCAACCTTGTCTTGCAAGTACCAGGACTTTTGGGAAGTGTTCAGCGAGAAAGAAGCAGACAAGCTCCCGCCCCACCACCTGTACGACTGTGCGATCGACTTGGTTAAGGATGCCCCGATCCCCCGTGGAAGGCTGTATTCCCTCTCGGCACCGAAGCAGAAGGCTCTCCAGGAGTTCCTGGATACCAACCTACGGAAGGGATTCATCCACCCCAGTCAATCGCCGGCCGGTGCCCCTGTACAGTTCGTGAAGAAGAAAACCGGCGAGATGCGCCTGTGCCATGACTACCGGGCCCTCAACAGCATCACTGTCCGCAACAGGTACCCCCTCCCCTTGATTTCAGAAATGTTGGAACAAGTGCGGGGAGCCAAGGTGTTCACCAAGTTGGACCTGAGGGGGGCTTACAATCTTGTGCGGATCAGGGCTGGGGACGAATGGAAGACGGCCTTCCAGACCAAATATGGAGCCTTTGAGCCCCTCGTGATGACCTTCGTCCTTTGCAATGCTCCATCCACATTCCAACACTTCATGAATGACATCTTTAGAGACTATCTAGACCGTTTCCTGCTCTGCTATTTGGACGATTTGTTGATTTTTAGCCCTGATATGGACTCTCATGAACGTCACGTACGGGCCGTGTTGCAGCAACTCCAAGACCACGGCCTGTATGCCAAGCTGGAAAAATGCACCTTCGAGGTGGAAAGAGTGGATTTTTTGGGACATTGCATTTCGGCCCAGGGCATTTCTATGGACCCGGTGAAAGTAGAAGCAGTGGTGCAACGGGAAGTGCCAGCAAGCCGCAAAGACATCCAGCGGTTTATGGGCTTCGCCAACTACTACCGGAAGTTCATCCCGGGATTTGCCAAGTGTTCCAAGCCCATCACTCAGTGCCTGAGAGGAAAAACCCCATTCCGCTGGTCCGCCGAGGCGGAAGCGGGGTTCCTGCAACTTAAACAGCTGTTCGTGACTCAGCCAATCCTACAGCATCCCGACCCGGCCAAGCCCTTCTGAGTTCAAGCTGACGCCTCCAATGTGGCAATCCGGGCGGTCCTGTTTCAGCCCCAGGGGGAAGACTGGCTGCCGTGCGCTTTCTACTCCAGGCAGCTGGCCCCGGTGGAAAAGAACTATACCATCTGGGAGAAGGAACTTTTGGCCATCAAAGCTTCTTTCCAGTTATGGCGGCATTGGCTGGAGGGGGCGCAGCATGAGATCCAGGTTCACACTGACCATCGGAACCTGGAGCACTTGAAAACTGCGCAGAAGTTGAACCAGCGCCAGCAGCGCTGGGCCCTGTTTTTCGAACGGTTTCAGTTCAAAATACACTATGTTACGCCGACCTACACCAAGCAGGCCGACACCTTGTTCCGGAAGCCGGAGTATACCCGGGGGATCGAAGACTCCGGGGAGGGTCAGATCCTCCGGCAGGAAAACTTTGCCGCCGTCGCAGTGGAAAACGCACCCCCGACCGTCTCGCCTCCGGTGAGGCCCAGTTCTGCTTCACAACCCCAGCAAGCCCTTCCCCTGGATGAGCAGCTTCATTCTGGGCAACAGGAAGACGCCTGGGTCCAGGATCAACTGGCAAAGGAGGTACAGTACCCGTTCAGCGTGCAGAATGAACTCTTGTGTCACCGAACCCAAGTCTATGTTCCCCGGGGCCCGGCGAGACAGACAATCCGAAAGATGTGTCACGACAGCCAGGCTGCAGGCCACTTCAGCCTGTATAAGACTATCCAGTTGTTAACCAGAGACTTTTGGTGGCCCAGAATGCGGTTGGAATTTGAGAAATATGTGGCCACCTGTCCGGTGTGCTTGCGGGCTAAGCAGGTGGTGGGCAGACCCCAGGGACTGTTGCAGCCTCTGCCCACCCCGGGGGGCCCGTGGGAGATGTTGTCCGCAGATTTCAACACTGATTTGCCAACTTCCCAGGGGAACACTACAATTCTCGTGGTTGTGGATAGCCTTACCAAGATGGCCCATTTCATTGCCTGCCCGGGCCTACCATCCGCTAAAGAAACTGCGGACCTGTTCTTGCACCATGTGTTCAAGCTCCATGGATTGCCTAAATGTTTGGTGACAGACCGTGGCAGTCAATTCACGTCCCAGTTTTGGAAGGAGACCCAGCGGATGCTTGGAATAGAGGCGCGGATGTCCTCGGCCCGCCACCCGGAGACGGACGGGCAAACCGAGCGAACCAACGGGACACTAGAGCAGTACCTACGGTGCTATGTAAATTACCAGCAAGACAACTGGGCCTCCTTGCTATCCATGGCCGAGTTTGCGTATAAGAACTCCATGCATGACAGCACCCAGCAGACCCCGTTCTTTACCAACATGGGATACCACCCGCGGTTTTACCCTGAGCTGGTGGAGCCCAAGACTGTCCCGGCCACGGAGCAACGGCTTCAGGAATTGGCAGCCGTGCAGCAAGTAATCAAGGCACAACTAGACCAGGCCAAGGCTGACTACAAGAGAACGGCGGACCGACATCGCCAGGAGGGGCCAGACCTGAACGTGGGGGATCGGGTGATGTTGTCCACCTACCACTTGCCCTCCCAGCACCCCTGCCGGAAGCTTAGTGCCAAGTTCATTGGACCTTACAAGATTGTGGCTAAGCTGTCCTCGGTCGCCTTTCGGCTCCAGCTACCTAAGGGGATGAGGATCCATCCTGTGTTCCATTGAGCGCTCTTGCGCCTGGCCAACGAGGTTCGTCCGGAAAGGGGTAAGCCTGCACCACCTCCATTGCTAGTAGATGGGGAGGAGGAATACGAAGTGGCAGAGGTTTTAGACTCCCGGATTTTCCGGCGCCAACTGCAGTACTTAGTGGACTGGGAGGGGTACGAGGCTAAAGAGAGGTGCTGGATTCCAGCGGTGGACTTACATGCCCCTGAGCTAATGGAACAGTTCCACCGGGCCTACCCTCACAAGCCAGGGCCGCTGACCGGCCAGAGAGGGGCCTGGCGTGAGAGGAGGGGTAGTGTCGCACCCCAAGGGCTTCAGACGGCCTCTTTCCTAGAGGCTGCATTTTGCCCGCTTGACTCCAAGAAACTTTCCAGCACAGCTGGGTTAACTCCCGGCTCCTGCCGTGGGCCTCTTTGCTGTTCTCCTGTGCCTCCCAGGAAAGATGCTATGGTAAAGGCATGTCAAGGCCAAACTGAACCCACCAGACTGATAGCAGAAGCGGGTGCTCGGAGCGCCAAGCGCTACTCCCCAGCCCAGGTGGTTCGAGCTAACGAGGCGCCGCATTCTTCAAGACTGAGGTTCTCAAAACAACCCGAGGCCCATCCATCATCCGGTTTGATGTTTGACGCACTGGGCCCTATAGTCAGAAATCCTATAAAGACTGGGAGATCCTGCATGCCAGCATCTCGTACCAATGACTGCTATTGCCATGATGCTATTGTGAACCTGTCCTTTCAGCCAGCTACTAAGACCCTGCCAGCCTGCCTTCCGTGGCTGCCTCGTTCAAGCACCAAGCCTCGTTCCTGCTCATCGTTGAACTCTGTGGAGAAGCCATGATACTTTTGCATTGACTCTGCATGCAGTACCTAAGCCGCCCAACCTTCTTGCGCCGGTTGGGGGCTCAGAGACTATCCATCGCATCCCGCGTTTGTTCCTGAACTTCCTTCGCTTGAGAGCCTGCCGTTGCGGATACTCAACCCTTGCTGATTCCAGTATTTGCTACTATCCGGAGGCTGCATATTAAAGGCTTCCTGGACAATCTACTTACCTTGCTACCTTATATTCAATAAAGCTTGTTGTACCTCAGCTGCCTTGTCTGTTGTCCGGGGAGGTCAAGTGCCAAGGGGCCCAAGGGGGCGACAGAGGGAGATATAATGAATTGATATATTATTAATAATATTATAATAATAATAATAAAAGGCCTGGGTTTCCTTGCAGGGAGATATAATGAATTGATATATTATTAATAATATTATTATAATAATAAAAGGCCTGGGTGTCCTTGCAGGGAGATATAATGAATTGATATATTATTATTATTATTATTATTATAAAATGCCTTGGCCTCTTGCAGGGAAATAGAATGGATTATTATTATTATTATTATTATTATAAAATGCCTTGGCCTCTTGGAGGGAAATATAATGGATTAATATTATTATTATTATAAAATGCCTTGTCCTCTTGGAGGGAAAAGTAATGGATTATTATTATTATTATTATTATAAAATGCCTTGGCCTCTTGGAGGGAAATATAATGGTTTATTATTATTATTATTATAAAATGCCTTGGCCTCTTGGAGGGAAATATAATGGATTATTATTATTATTATTATTATTATTATAAAATGCCTTGGCCTCTTGGAGGGAAATATAATGGATTGATATTATTATTATAATAAAATAGTTGCCCACCTCTGGTCTTCTCTAGTGCTCTTCTCACTCCCTCACTCCCAGCTTTTCCTCCTTCAGTTTTCCAAGCCACTCTAGAACCTCTGTTTTTCCTCTATGGTTTCTGTTGATTCTGTACTTTTCCTTCTTCTCTACTTGTCTTCTGACTCCCTCCTTCCCTTCTTTCAGCCATTCTTATGTCCTTCTCCTCTTTCCTTCTATCTGGCCTAATTTCCCTGGGGTTTAAACTGCTGTTTTCCTCTCAGTCCTCCAAGCTGTTCTAGGAGTCGCGCTGTGGATCTCTATTGTTCTGGCTGCTTTTGCACTTCCTACAGCAAGGCCTTACAGTTAAATTAGGCTCCGACCATGCAAAGGCCACGATCTGACAGTGAGTAATGTCTTGAAAGCTATTTTGGAGGGGATAATTTTCCTGTTAGGGGGGCATACGAGATAATTACAATAATAATGAAAATTTGGGCCCAGGAAGTGCGTTAAACAAAGTCCACTTCCGGTTTGGCGAGGGAAGTGCGGAAAAGCTCAAAATTAGCATTTTGAACGGATCTAATACAAACTAGTTTATTTTCTTTTTCCAAAAGCCCAACACTAGCAGTTATTGTTACTGCAGTTTTATTCCCAAATAGAGATACTTGTGCGATTTTCTGCCTCAGCTGAAATATTAACTTGGTTAACCTTGGTTACTATGAAACTTGACTGGCAGGTGGGTGAAATGCATTTTCCTTCCAATATATGAGAGTTTAAACAGCCACACATAATTTCCATCTGGGTCTGTGTGTTGTCTGGGATTTACAATACTTGCAAGTATTTCAATATTCAAACCTCATCAGCTTGACTGGGCATCTCAGTCAATGGAGGGTCCATAGTCTCATCTGATGCACACTGGCATAGATGCTGTGAAGTTAATGGAACTAACTGAGAATTTGGCACATAGCATTTTTCAGCTTCACTGACAGAATAATCTAAATCTTTGTGTTGAGCATGGTGTGTGTGTACCTATTCACAGAAATGTTGCAGTATTTACATAAAACTAATTGTCCTAACAAGCATTCTTGCCTGTGAATAATTGCTGCCATGAATTAATGTTTGTTTGTTGTCTTATTTGAGAAAACAGTGCTTTTATCTTTCTCTCTCTCTTTTGGGATATGTTATAGGTCTAGAAATAGTATTAAGAAATAACTTTAAATACAAAAATTTCTGAATTTTATGAACTAGACATATGCTTCCTTTACCTTCACCATTGCAGATAACATAACACATTCATGCTTGCTTTGCTAGCTTTCTTACCACTCATATTAGCTTTTGCTGAAGAGCAAATATTTGCCTTTGTGGGCAGATGCTGTTGGATTTTGAGCTGAAAGGCTCACCAATAATCCTCTGAAATGCCAAGTGCCTCAACAGCATTATTTCCAATTCACAAACATGTATGGTTTCCTTGGTTTCCTTTCCCTTTTCTCCGATTAATAATTTTAACAAAATACTCCATTAGACACATATTTCTCTTTAGCAGGAAAGAGGAAGGTTTGGAAGTGAAGTGAAACAGTATATACTACACCAAATAATATGTTTTCTATTCTAGATTGGCTATATATTGGATATGGTAAGGACTATACTGAAAGTTCTAAAGACTACCATCTATGAGAATATAAGTAAATACATAAGAACATAAGAACATAAGAAGAGCCATGCTGAATTGGGCCTCAGCCCATCTAGTCCAGCATTCTGTGTCACACAGTGGCCCACTAGTTGTACACAGGGATCTCTAGCAGAAAGGAGGGCAAAACCCTCACCTGCTCCCGACCCCCCACAACCAGTACCCGGGGAAAATCCTGCCTGCCTCCATCAACACAGAGGTGGCACTTGAATGTCCATTTCAGTAACTACTGATTCCCTTGGTATCCATGAATCTGTCTAATCCTGCCTTGAAGCTGTCCAGGCTGACAGCTGTCACAACCTCCTCTGGAAGTGAGTTCCATAACCCAATGACCCTCTGGGTGAAGAAATATTTCCCTTTATTAGTCCTAACTTTCCTACCTTGGAGCTTTAGGGAGTGCCCCCTAGTCCTAGTGTTGGGTGACAGAGAAAATAATTTTTCTTTATTCACCTTTTCTATCCCATGCATGATTTTATACACTTCGATCAAGTCACCTCTTAAACGCAGTCTTTCAAGGCTGAAAAGACCAAGGCGTTGCAACCTGATTTCATAAGGGAGCTGCTCCATCCCTTGGATCATTTTTGTTGCCCTTCTTTGTACCTTTTCCAGTTCCGTTATATCCTTCTTGAGGTGCGGTGACCAGAATTGTACACAGTACTTCAGATGTGGCCTCACCATAGATTTGTAGAGAGGCAATACAACATTTGCCGACCTATTTTCGATTCCCTTCCTGATCATGCCAAGCATAGAATTTGCTTTTTTTCACTGCTGCAGCGCACTGGGTTGACATCTTCATTGAGCTGTCCACCAAAACCCCAAGATCCCTTTCCTGGTTTGTCTCAGAAAGCTTTGATCCCATCAGTTGATAAGTGTAGTTGGGGTTCTTTGCCCCGATGTGCATGACTTTACACTTGTTTAGGTTAAAATGCATTTGCCACTTTGTTGCCCATTCACTCAATTTCGAGAGATCTTTCTGGAGCTCTTTACAGTCAGTTTCATTTTTAACTACCCTGAACAGTTTAGTGTCATCTGCAAACTTTGCTACCTCACAATTTACTTCTACATCCAGATCATTTATGAATAAATTAAAAAGTAACGGTCCTAAAACTGAACCTTGGGGTACACCACTTCTCACCTCTTTCCATCCAGAGAAGTGTCCATTTATTACCACCCTTTGTTTCCTACAGTTTAGCCAGGTTCCAATCCAGGATAAACATGAAGGAAAAGCTAATTAAGTCCAACATTTTGTTCATACAATGTCTATTCAGTTGCCTATTGAAGAGTTTGATGCTGGAGCATGTGATGGCCTCCCAATTTCAGATGTTCCTTGCTGACATGACTTATCAACATCCATTTACTTGTAAATCTGTCTCCAGGCGTACTTATGAGACTCAGGGCCTCATCACAAAGGCCAGGTCAATCTGTCACCTCATGTGCAGCTCCCTCTCTGCGATGCTTTTCACACATCACCTTTCTGTGGAGGAACTCCATTGGAGTCAGTACAACATGGGAATCCCCCCATATTGTGGGGGAATCCTCCAGCAATGCTTTCATCTCAGTTGGGGGCGGGGTGTCTGCTGGAAGTTACACTCACACAACATTGTGTGATGGCCGGCATGGGGCTGTGTTCAGAAGGCAGGGTAAAAGCCTCCTAGGATGCTTTTATAGGTGTGATGAGGTCGTCAGACAACTTGGGTCACCTTAGTGGATGATCTATGCCAGAAACTGGAGAAGGTACATATGCCAACCCCCACCACACCTGCACACATACACAACAGCCTCCCTTTAGATTTCATCATGTAGGTGTGATTTGTTGATATTCTTTCAACAAGACATTTTGGGAAAGCTGAAGAAATATTTCATGACAACAGAAATGCTTGCTTTGAAAAATTAGAAAGGTAAGTTATACAATATTTTTACGGGATAGTGAGGAGAATTCACTAATTGTTATTAGCTACTGATTGCCAAAAAGGTGTATAAGTAAAATAAAATAGATAGTATTAGTGAGCTACTGAACACCAAGTCATTTTTTTTGCTTTTGTTCCTAGCCTAGCTACTTAAACCTTAAATTTAAATTTATGATTGCATTTTGCTTTAAATGGTTTGCATCTCTCATCTGCTGTTTACACCTAATTTTCTGATATGTCTATGTGTGCAGGGGAAAAGCATACATAGTTAACACCTAAAATGATTTCTGCTACTGTTGCTCAGGAAAAAGTGTTATGATGCACTAAGGTACACTTAAGCACAAACTTTCTGCTGGCCTTTCTCAAGAAGGTGAATTTCACCCTTGAGTGAAACCAAAAATAAATCTGTTTTTAAACCACCTTCTCCTCATCTTAGCAAAGAGCAAGACCTATGGAGGTCATTTCCCCCATCACTAAAGTGCAACCACTGCAAGGAGAAATGAGAACTACTCAAATCCCAAAACGAAGTCTAGAATTGTGCCGATACAGGTATCTGTGACTTGTCAGGTATGCTTATTCCCTACAATTTATCTGTCTTTGGGAATAAAATGTACAGCTGCACATTTGGAAAGGAAGGATTTAGACTGCACCTTATTTTGCATCACCAGCAAAGTATGGCCATTGGGGAACATCAGCTTTTCTTCCACTTTAGCCATGGTTAATTATCTTATGCCTCTTTTGTTTCCAGTTCAGGTTTGTAGGGAGGAAGTTAATTTAACTGAAAGCTGATGGCAGCGGTTCACTTACTTGAATTCAATGCAAGCTTCTACCTCCAGTACAAGACAGGAATATGGCCCCTGAAGTATAGTGCCTGATGCCCAAATGTCAGGAATAATTAGATCACATTAAGGATTAATTGCTAGCTAAATTGCACTTTCTCTGCATTAGCTTTTTTATTATTAAATTGTGCCTATTCAGAGAAATAAATTGAACTCCTGTAACTTTTTAAAAAGAGGAACAAATTAGTCCTATTTATTTATTTATTTATTTATTATTCGATTTTATATTCCGCTCCTCCCTGCAGGCTCGGGGCAGATCACAACAATCAATAAAACATACAATAAAACATGCAATAAAACGTCAGATAAAACATAAAACATCAGATAAAACATAATACATGGCAAAATGCCAGTGAGTTACATTTTAGGAAAAATACTCAAATAATACATACCTAAGATGAAATGTTGCTTTCCTTTTTTTTAAAAAAAAAGTTTAGCCCAAGGCAATACTACCTTTTCAATGACTCAGCCATACAGTTTCAATAGTACCAATATTTGCCTTCAGAGAATTGGTTCAACCTATGGCACTGTAATAACACTGAAGGGAAGCTGTGTTCTGCATGACTGTTTGCATCCTAGGAGGAAACAATTCATGTTTTTATTGCTTTCCCCAAATGCACAAATGAGGATATAAGTAGATGAATTCTTTGAGACCTTGTCCATTAGACCTCTTTCTTCAATGCTTCTGTTAAAGTTTATTTCCTTTGATTTGTTTCCTCTGGTGCAATGACACCATTTTTGCCTTTAGATGGGTTTTGAGTCACAGTTTGAAGCAAAATAAGGGCACTCCATAAAGCAGTGAAAGGTGAGAAACCTTTGCCAATCAGATGATGTTACAATCACAGTCAAGTCTACTGGCGTATCAGATATTCCCACCTCTATAGTCATTACAGGCCCCTTCTACTCTGCTCTATATCCCAGGATATGATCCCAAATTATCTGTGTATCCCAGATTACCTGGCAGTGGAGACTCATACAATCCAGTTTAAAGCAGATAACCTGGGATCAGATTATAGGATATAGGGCAATATAGAAGGGGCCATAGATCCAGCAATAGACACAGTATGAGGCCAGCTTTACCATGAAGAAATGAAACCTTGATATTTGTTCAGACAATGCTTCTGCTATTGAAAAATATTAGCTAGCCAGCAGTAAAACTGTAATGTGGATTCATAACATCAACATGAAAAATCTTTGCATATTCTGTTATGCACCCCCTGCTTCCACAACCATTGATATATTCCAGGACCAGCACTTACCTTGGTTTGCAAGCAGAGGTTACTGGAGATTTATGGTAGTCTGTAATATTACTGATTTATTTTGAAATATGCAGGTAGAGCATAGGGAAGAGATACTTAGGCATTTCTGCTCACTGTAAATCCAGTGTTCTGCATCAGGTCCCCAGAGAGGTAGTACAACATTTTCCCCTGCAGCTTTCTCTCCTTGTATTGAAAAATAGACATCTTTTATCCTATTTTCCACACTCAGATAGGATTTTATCACACAAGTCTGGAATCTGTGTTGGAGGCTCCCTAGACATGAATAAAAACACCTACTACCGCACGATGTCATCCTAATCTTGTCCCAAACCAAGCTTCAAGTCATGTCAAAGTTGTATTAACTGAAAATGGTTTGCATCCATCTTTCAGCTTCTGAAATGTGCTTTAGAAAGCACATTTTATAATGTAGTAAGAAAAATCAACTTTAACCACTTGTTTTCAAAGATGTGACAACCATTGTGGGCTGTTTTTCTTTGCTACAAAGAATACTTAGGGTAATCCTTTCTCACCCTGATCATCCTGTGATGGTAAATGATTCTTATAACACTTTAATGTATGGAACTGGTATGATTAAGACCAAAATTTGAAACAATGTGAAATATTTCTCCCTCCCTTTCTATGTTACTCATACATGTATGTGTGTTCTATTTTAAAATAATAATGTAGGATAGGGGATAATGCAGGTTAATGCAAGATAAGAAAAAAGCATGGAAAAGCAGGAGGGTTTAATTTTGGCAAATGTTCCCACTGTGTAGTTTTCCCCCACTCTCTAATTTTCCTGCTATAAATCCCTGAAAATGACACTGTCTGCTGTTGCACCCTTAGGTAGAATTATCAGCTCTCTCAACAAAAAAATATATGAAAAAAAGGTCACACATCCCCTGTCTTCCCACACAGCATTCCCTAATCTATTTCAGAAAGAGCAGCTGCAGTCACTATTCTTTTTTTGTTTGTTCAATTTAAATTACAGAATTTATGTTTATTATCATTTCTATGCTATGAAGAACATTTGTTAAAATGCAATAACATAAGAAACAAGGAAACATGGAATAACATAAGAAACAAGGAATCACATTATATGTTATTTTACTTTCACTTTATCTTTCTGTTTATCTTTCTCCTTCTTGAAGATCGTAATGTTCACATGTTGGTTGGCTTATGGTTTCTTTGATTATTCTATCTCTCTTTCTTTTTAAAAGAACTTCTTATCCTTGACAATGCTATCTTCAGACATTTCCATAACCTATAGCTATCATTGCAGGTAGACAGTCATCCTTCAGTAGTGTCATCAAGCAGGGAAAAGTACTCATTTTTTTAAAAAAAATCATAAAAATTGAGAGAAAAGGCATTTCATTGATAGCAGAATAACTTAGCATGATATGTTTGGAAGGAGACTATTCAGGGTTTGAAGTGGTGACCTTCACAGAAATGTTGCCAGATGTAATATGGGCATGTTCTTTTTTTGAAGATGTGTTTGGTTTTTTTGAAGAGGCGCTCGGCTGGATGCCACACACTCTCTCTTTCCATGGAGAGTGTGTGCATGGTGTGCAAAAGTGCCTGTGCTTGCCAAGACCTGCAGCCAAGCACCTCCTCTAGAGTAGAAACAGCAGGTAAGAAGAAGAAGCCTCCTTGCCAGGAAGGAGATCCTGGGTGGGAATGCCCCCACAACTCAATAATGGGCTGACAGAAAATTGATCTTTCAGCACCAGAGAGCAAAAACATGTATCCGCCCTCCCGATTTTGGGAGGCTCCCAAAACACGGATCAGAATTATGGATTATGAGAAGGGTTATGGGGGAATTGAACTATTCATTTAATATGCTTTTTAAAAATTTTGTATACTGGTGTATGTTTTATTGCTTAATGTTAATAGTTTTTAACTGTTTAATTTTTATTGTTAGCACTGGTTTTAACCAACATTGATTTTTTTTGCCTGAATTGTAAACCACCTTGAGTCTCTTCGGGTGAGAAAGGCAGGGTAGAAATGAAGTAAATAAATAAATAAAATAAACAATAGTGATACAAGTTTCATTCCCTATAGCCTGCAGCTATGAATTTTCTGCAAGAGATGATGCCCAATTTATGTGCAGTTATCAAAAAGGAGGCTTAGTCATATGTGACACAGATTATAATATATGTTTTCTAATTCTAATTTTCTCATTGTGATTTCTGGACTTTAAAACCTTGATTTGGAAAATTACTAGATGCCAACCGAACAATTTCTGTTTGCAGTTTTATAACCTTTCTATACTCTTTTCCAATACTTCCCACACAAAACATTTCATTCTAAGTAATCTAAATGGAATCTTCTGGCTTTGGTTTTCTGTTTCCCCCCCTTAAAAAGTGACTTAAAGTTAAGTCACCTAAGTGTTTTTAACAATAATCTTTGTATCATTCTGCTTCAGCTTCTTTCCTTACCTCTCCCCATTGCACTAGTTTCAAGATACACTGGAGAAAAGACTAGAAAAGACATTTGTTGTAATCTACACTATTTTCTGTAAGCCAGTAGAACATCAGATAACATTTTGGTGCCTAAATAAATTTAGGACTTCCCTTGCTTATAGTCAAAGTCCTTTACACTGACAGTGGGTCTTCTTTCCCTTCTCAAAATTTTGCTTAAGTTGCTACACAGGGAGTATAAATCTTCTCATTCAAGCTAGACCCCCAATAGAGAATAAAAAGGGAGGGGTACTCCCCATCACTTTTCTATCTCTGTGTGATACCTGAAAAATGCAACACAAAGGAGGTTCCTCCTCTTCCTACCACTTTCCTTTTCTCATGCATTTGACTTATATTCTTGTCCCCCAAGAACATTTGATGCCTAAATCATAGTTCCTAAAATATGAGTTACTTTAAAAGTATGTCATTTGCTCCAAAGTGTGTGATACTCCCCCCCGCTTTTGTTATATTTTGTACAAACAAAAACATTGGTGTAAATTAAACAGTTGTATTTTCCTTTAAATCATATGATGCTGGACCAGACTTTATCTGAACTGCTAATAATCCATGCAGGTTTAAGCCTTATATGTTTCTGTTGTGTACCTTCAAGTTGTTTTTGGCTTGTGTTCACCCTATCACGAGCGTTTAGTTTTCTTGGGAAAGTTTGTTTCGAGTGGGTTTGCCATTGCCTTCTTCTGAGATAATACACATGACCCTCCAACAAAGATTGGGGGGGGGAGCAATTTGTCTCCTCCCTCCCGGAGAAGAGATTGGTTGGTTTTGTGGAACCATCCAGAAAAGGGCGTGGGGCTGGCCTTACTGTAGGCCAACTCCATTTCCCTCATTCTGCTCACAAGGGGCACCCACCACTCCTACCCATTGACAGTATAATTATTGGTCACCCATCGGGACCGGGTAGGAATTTTTCCCCTCTTATGTTCTGGGAGGGTTTTTTGCCCACCCTATGTTGTTATTAGGTGCTAGCTGGGATGGTCGGTTTATAAATAGGCTTAGCATAAATAGATTAGAAATACAAAGGTTGGTGTATACCTAAGGCAGCCCGTAAGGTTGTGGACCATTACGAAAACACTCACCTAGAGGTTAACTTTAGGGGGTGAGGTGATTTAGAATGGCACAGAAATGGGAAGAGTCTGGTCTCAATGATTGAGAGAGATTTCTCTGAATGTTTCCCTTACAGGTTGCTTGGGTTTAAATCTCCAGGGGACCCAGGTATTACACCCTGAATAGCTGAGGGGTAGACTATATAAGACGCTACCTCGGCTTTGCCACACCAAGTTGAACTGACATGTAAAGTTAGTTGAGTGAAAACTTAAATAGGTAACATTCAACAAAGTTGCCCAAATTTTAAATCCATATTACGTTGTCTGTCTCGTTATTTCAGTGGGTTGGAAGACAAAAGGGATATGACATACCATGAATCTAGCCCCCAATTAGACTATCTCAAAAAAGCTTTCATGAGTCATTTTGTGTTTTTCTTTAATTGTTATGTGCCTTCCAATCAATTCTAACTCCATTATAGGGTTGAATTGGCAAGATTTATTTAGAGATGGAAAGGATCTGACTTATTTGAGTCTCCCAATGGTTATTCATGGTTGAATGGAGATTCCAGTCCTGGTCTCCCAGAGCCCAACACTCAAACCACTGTACCATTTTGTCTTTCTGAAGCCAAAATACTTGGTGCATAGTTCAAGTCTATAATAGCATATACTGTTCTAGAAAATATTGTCTGTGCCTGACTAGGTTTCTACATTAGACTGATATTTTTACATTTTAAAAGGATATATGGATGAGAATTATTTCTTGTGTCCACTTTGCCTTTTTTTGGCACAAACAAATAATTGTACTATTTTGGTGGGTAGATTTAAAGATGTCAATTCTATTTTGTGGTGAAATAAAGCCACTTCACCTTGAGCCTCAGTTACAGTTGAACCTCTTACAAATGCTCTTAGTATAATAATGACATGTTTGGCCTTTGGACATTGTGTCATCAAGAATGCAGTCTATTTAAATAATAGTTGGATGTTATTCTTTATTCAGTACTTGGGGATGTGTTAAAGAGTAATGACTGTTTTTCCTTTCAAAAATACTGATGAGAAGCATTGTCATTCACAAAGATAGTTTTCTCAAAGAAATGGGAAATCACTCTTTTAAAAGAGCTGCTGCAATTTAAAATAAAGATTTAGATGTTTTATTAGGCATACAGCTTGAACTGGTATTAGCCAGTGAAAGGGTGTTTGACTATGGACAGTGAAATAATACAGGACAAAAGAACTTGTGCACAATGCATTATGTAGGAAGCATTGAATGCCTCGTTCTATTGAGCAGTAGAGATTAAAAATGAAATGCTGTTTGAAATACTTGGCATTGTACCTGAATACATATGAAAAAAGAAACTTTGAGATTACTTTTTGAAAAATCTGTTCTTAGTCTGTTAACCCATATGCATATGTGGGCTATGGAAAAGCTTTACTCCATGCTTACAAGCACAATTTACATAGCATGAAAGGCACGGAACTTTCTCAAGAAGTCCATATATAACAATTTCCAACTTGAATATTAGGAAATGTGCAGATTTTGGAAAATGTTTATCAAAATTACTTAAAATTAATTCTTACCCTACCTTATACAGATAAAAGTTTTAGTTTACTTCTTTATTTTGTATGTTGTTGTTCTTATTCAGATGAGATAATAATCAGAATCCTAGAACCACTAAACAAATACAAACAATTTTACATATAAAATATAAACTGTAATTTGATTTTACTTTCTTGATTCTAGTTATGAGGCTCTACTTCAAGAAGACTGTATTAGCATGAGCCAGAAATTTCCAGTTATATTCTGAATCTACAAAAGGAATCCTCAGCATTACTTCTTTTAATAGAGTCAGATACAAGGTGGAAAAAATAGGATTCGATTTCTTACCACAAAAATAGAAGAACACTTCCACAAGGTTTTTTAAAGTTAATAGTTATTTATTAACAACTAATAATATTCACATGTGAAATGAAAACAAGGTTTAGGTAAGCCTTATGTAAGTAACTCAAAACAATGTGAACCTTCTAGAAAATACTTGAGGCTTTCTTTCAAAATGCATGTCAGCATGGCTTTCTTTTGTCAGATTGCAATTTTCACATGATTTCAAGCCATCAAAAAACAACATATTTGCTATTCCATATTTATATTAAAAAAACAACCAATCACTTATTGTGTTACATCATCCCTGGTGCTTAGACACCACATCATGGTCTTGCATCATATATTCAAACTCGTGGTGTCTTCTTTTGGCTTCTTGCCAAAATTCTGACACAGGATTGTAAGAATAAGTCCAAATGCAAAGCAAAACGAGGATGTTGCCTAATGGCACTCCATTGCTTTAAGTGGCATATGTATTTCAAAAGACATCAATATCCTGGCAAATCTAATCATGTATAGATAAATGAACGACTAAAACTGGAGCAGAAATTGATAAATGGGTTGGACCAATTACATGTTGTTGCTGTTCTTTTTAGAACTCATACTGAGAGATATAAGCATGGTAGGCTTCAGGAAGAAGAAGAAGCAAAGAAGGCATGTTGCACACTAACAAATATGTAAGTTTCCTCTTTCTAGAAGTAAAAAGGCTATTCATGAAAGGAGAAAAAGATAAGATCTAATCATATTCTGCTTCTTGTAGAGTATTCTGTGGATCAATCCATCAATACACAATATCTAAACTTTACCAGTATACATTTTTCTTGTTTGCAAACCACAAGGTTCCTATACACCCCCCCCCCCATCTTTATTATGATCATAGACCAACATAATGAGAGTAAGGTACAGTCTCATAGAATCACTATACATTAGAATCATTATAGTCTAGGCTAAAAGCTAAAATGCAGAGGTGTATAAAAAGGCTAAAACACAGAATACTATTTAAAAGAGAAAAATGACTAGAGGAAGTGAAAAGGAAAGAGAGTCTGGAGGTAGGTGTAGGAGCATCCAGGAAGTTTGGGGGAGCATATATTCTTATGGGTAGTTTCAAAAAAATGTCTGTGTCTCTCTCCAGTTTTTGTATACCTCCACTGAAAGCAAAAATAGGCATGCATGAATGATCCCGATTATGTTCCCCCTCTTCCTGAAATTGCTGCTAAATTCTAACCTGTAAGGAGAATGCTGTATGACTATTATGTGTGGAAATGACAGGTATTTGTGGAATACCTAAAATTTTCAAACATAAGTCCTCTAAGAAGCTATTTTGTATTTGCCATTGCTTCTAGGAATTGCTAAACATTATTCTTGGTTTTCTATAGCATATATGAATGTTCTTTTCTCTTTATGGCTTTCACGTTTTTATATTTTCATATATACAACATTGCACATGATTTTCATCTAGGAAAAATCTCATATTGGTTCACATTTAGAACAAACAACATAATTTGGGGACAAAGATCAATGTCCACTCTCAGTGGAGTGCCTCAAGTGCCAGAGACTTACATTGCATACAATAGCATATTCTAATTAAAATGCATCATCAATTTCAAAGGTGGTACTTACACTGAGTGCTGAAATATGGCAACAAAAAATCCAAACAAATTAAAGGTGGCTTCAAAATCCAAACTGAGGGAAACCAAATAATTGCAGTCTGTAACAATGCAAATAATACACACAACTGTTTTAGCCAACATATTTCTACACATTGAAAAATATGTAGTAGAATTTTTCATTTGAAAGGATCTACAGAGGATATATCTCAATAAACATACTGTATTCACAGGAATTTATAAAGCATATAAGAGATTATTTAGTGATACCAAAACATTCAAGCTAAGAATCATTTCTGTAATATTTATTCTCCCTCTTCAAGAAAGTATTTAACTTCAAGCTCTATATATCTGTGAGATGCTCATATTTTGTCAGGAGATTATGGAATCTAATGAGATAATTACCAGAATATTTTTCCCTTACTTGAAAAAGTCCAGTTGTTTAACAGTTGAAGCAATTTAGCCAGTAATCTTGAGCACAATGCTGCATATTCATATTTTTCAGAAATAAGTTGTGATTAATATATCTGTGAGATGGCATGCAGTATTGAAGGAGTAATATGGGGAAAATGCAGAGAAGAAGACTAAAATAGGGTGACAACTGAATTTAAAAAACCCCATCATATCGTGCCTAATATATTAAGATACAAGGAGGATGTGAGCTACGGATTTGGATCTGGCTTTACAGAATAAGTACAAATGAAGTTGTGTGAAAATAAATGCAGATTCTCATTATTCAAGTTTACTGGAACTGGAAATAATAGATTCAAATTAAAACCATTTTGGCTGCTACAACACCCAATTTGAAAACCAAATACCGAACTTCTATCAGAGCAGGACAAGCAGCCACTGGAAGGAAAAATGTACAGAAGAAAGTTTTTTTTCATATAAAGCCAGTGGGAGGAAAGTGATGCTAGTTCAACTTATTCTAGGATCCTACATATATCTCTTCACCTTGAAAATGTGTTAGATACAGAGCCGAAAGCTGTGTAGCTTTCATCAAGCTCAGGAAGGTGTTAATTAGATAATATCATATGAAAGAGCATCTTCAGCTATCATTAAAATTATTCAGATGGAAGTTTCTACAGTTGAATGTGGGAGGAAAATTGGGACAAAAGGATTTGCAAGATGGATGAGAGAAACAGGCAGTGCAGTTATTCTTATTCCTTATTCATCAGGAGATTTTCACAAAATGAAACTGAAAATTGAGAATGGCAAACAGAAGGATATCGGAAAGTTCAGAGTCCTGTTCATTCTCTTATGGAAACTGAAGAAGTTTCTCTGTTCTTGGTTGCAGTAAAATTAAAAAAATAGCCTTCAAAACTTTGGTTGGCCTGAGGTTTCAGGATTTGAGCTGGGTCATGCATAAAAGATAGCATCTCAGTTTAAACATTGCAAGCCAGTTTGAAGCAAACAAAGCCCTGGTCATAGTTGAAAAAAATGGTTTGTTACTAGGTTAGGAACCTTAAGTCATCTCAGTCCCATGTGTTCCACCACCGTTGAGTCCTCTTTCACCCACTCACACTCAGGCAGGCAAAAATATAAGAATATGTCACTGACATGGCCAGGACTCTAAAAACTTGTCCTATAACCCCTAGTGGGAAATGAATCCATTTCCTTCATTTTTGCATTCTGTTCCTGTTTCGTGGATGTACAGAAGAGAGGAAACTAATGTACAGAAGAGGAAACTAAAGGACAGAGGTGTTCTCCAAGAAATTGCAATGCTTTTGTGATTATTCATACCGTAAATAATCACAGCAGTTAAATGGTCACAAGAGTTACAGTGAAGAAGGGTTCCCAAGGGTCATGTAAAATGTTCCAATCACATTAAAGGGTTTGGTAGCTTTTTCCCAACAACAAGCTTTTGTGCCCTGCTAGAATTATGTCTTTATGAGTTGTGGTGCCAAATACTATCCTGCCATGTTGACTGTCTGCTGGAAATCCCGAGGACAGTCATTAATTTTATCTACACTTCTTGCTTTCCCCTTGTCTACTATAAAAACCTAAAAGTGTCCCTCAGTAGAGCTTTGTGTTTCATATAATCCTTGTCTGCATTATATTCTGAGGCTCTCACCAAGTCTGATATTAGATAACCTTAACAGGACTGCTTTGCTGCCCTTCTGGGTTGTCTATGTCAAACCGAGCTAAACCACGAACAATTAGCTGACAAACTTGACCCACTCTCATTCCTCATTTGAAGCTTCTAGGGAAATAAAAAAATAAACCTTTTCAGAACATATATTAATATTCCTATACAAAAGTAATATTCACTTGCATGTAATAATAAATCAGACCATTGTACTTTGTGGTTTCAAAAATAAAATAGAATTGCATATCTATAATATTTCAGTGGATGAAACAAACTCCTGTTTCAAGTTATAAATAGATATTTTACATTGACTTTGATATACAGTGTGCATACAAACTGCTTTAGAAAAGCTATACACTATCAAGATCAGTTGTTCTCAACCTGTGGTTCCCGGGTGTTTTGGCCTACAACTCCCAGAAATCCCAGCCAGTTTAGGATTTCTGGGAGATGAAAGCCAAAACATCTGGGGACCCACAGGTTGAGAACCACTGCTCTAGAAGAATCAGGAACCCATCATTTATTATGATTTTGAATCCGCATTCTATTGCTTTCCCACAATGAAATGATGAGACAAGACCACTGTGTTGGAATAACTTTGGGTAACCTTTATTGTTACTTATTTAAACTTTCTTCATGAACTGCAACAAACTAAAAGTGGAGGTTGAACGTGATGTTGGATAAGCTGAGGCAGTGACGAGGCACCTGAGTTCCCTGAGTTCCACTTGCATCACATTCAGGGCAACTATTTAGGGAAGCTGCATAGAGTATTTCAACCCCAAATTGAGAGGATTCAGTTGGATTAGAATTATCCCGCAGCTCCAAGGCCATTTCTGTTCAGCCCCACCTTGGTTAACCAAACACACAGGTGGGGGTTTCTATTCCTCGCCTTCACCAAAATGTGTTCCTTCAGTGCACACTGAGATGTTAAATTGCATCCCTGTTTCACTCCTGGCACCTTATTTAAGACTTCACCCGATGCCAATTACCCAGAACCTCAACTGTGTAGGGTATATGAAAAACCCTCTAAAAGAGGGAGGGGGAATCCTACCTGGCCCTGAAGGAGAGGCAGCCTTAAGAGCAGTACTCCACCCACTATTTAATTCCAGGCTTGCAGGAAGGGGAAACCAAATTTAAGTAGTATGAAAGCAAATTTTGCTAGAATATGTTTGATTGTCTTTACAAGCATTTTAATCTGTTTTTAAACACAATTTTTCCCCAAAATTTTTTTGGTATGTTTTACAGTCTTTACACAGAGCATTGTTTAGGTCAGTTGCAAACCTCTGGAAGTAACCTCTCCTTCATGCTCTGTTTTCTAATTCTTGTCAGAGAAGTTCCAATTCAAAAGTGCAGAAAAGAAAGCAAAACCTTTTATTTGAAGCAATCCACCCTGAGATGACAATATTGTAACTGCAGAAGAAGGGCAAGCTGTTTATTCTGTCTCCAAGGTTCATGATCTGTGCACTCTAACTTCAATAAGCTTTGCTGCTAACATGTCAGTTAAAAAATATGGGAGGAACAGTCTACTAGGGGAGAAGCTGAGGGAAATGCAATTTCTGACACATTTCTGTGCTTTTTATTTGGCCAATTTCTCCTCCTTTTACCTTCCATTGATTCAATGTGAATTCATTATGCTAAGTCTGGAGTGGTAGACTTCAAATAACTTCACACCTTTTGATGACATATTGTGGAGTATGAAACACTTTTGAACTCTTCAGTCTCTTCTGGCATCCCAACAAAACTTCTGTTTCAGGTTTTTGTAAATCAACATTGAAGAAGAGGCAGTTGTTAATCTTTTGCAGTCTCATAGTCCTTTGTGGTAGACCAGGAGTGAGTCTACATGGTCATGAAAACCTGGAATTGCCTTGAGTTGACCCCTGGCTGCCTTCATAATGAACTTTTAATGAGTATCATGGCTTATACCAGATTAAAATAGCTTTGTCCCACTTCAGGTAAAGTCGTAGGATGTTTTGGGGTGTGTTTGAAACTCCAGAGTGTTACATGGCTTTGGGATAGTGTGGACAGCTGGACTGGCTCATTGTTCACATGGACATCACAGTCATCATCTTTTGTCTGTGCTAATCAGATGAATTATACTCAGGTTACCATAATCACTGTTCCCAGCCAACCATAGAGCTCATATATGCCCCATTCTCACATCAACAGAGGTTCCCATTATTTTTGCATGACCAGGAAGAATGATGATAGCAGGGTGGCTGCCATGGCAATGAATTTGCACAGAGGTGTATGGCTAGCTGAAAGAGGCAATAGCAACATGAAAATCTAGTGAGCTTGATGCAATCTTGGATCACGTTGACACTAATCTGTCACTGGAGCAGGTTCAACAGATGCTTGTGGTTCCCACAGGGGTCATTTTGCTCCAAATTCTGCTCCAAATTGTTGCTGGATTTATGGCCTAGTGCTGCCACACCCTAGATCTCTATTCTGCTTTTGAGAAAATCCTATGGATACCCACAGCATCACTTACTCTGTGAATCCTAGTTGTTTTTCCTGTGTGCTGTGTTTTCTGTTTCCCCTAATACCTCTCTTCCTTTGCCCAGGTGAAATAGACATTCATGGAACACAGGAAGAGGAAAAGGAGCCAATAAACAGGTTAAATGAGGTTGCATGTGGGGTTGGTTCTTCCTCTTCCTACATGCTGTGAGTTTCTACTTCACCTGGACAAAGGAAGGAGGATAGTAGGCAAAAAAAGAAACATGCAGCATGCCTGCCTCCTCAATAGGATTTCTAACTCACCCCCTGAGAACAGATTGCCATTTGAATGTCATTTGAATGTTCAAATTGTAGTTATAGAGTTATAGAGTAGGCCCTTTGCATCCTCTGTGGTTTTATTCCACCCTCTGCCCCTTACCCAGTGGGTACCAAAACCATTGGAAGCTTGGTTCTATTCTATAAAATGGCATAGCAAAATTGTGTGTCTTATATAGCATAATAAAATATTTTCTGTAATACTGTCATGTATAGTTGAATCCATCAATGCACAATTCATTTCCAAATATTTGCATTACAATTAAAGAAGTACAGTACAACACATACAGTAATAGTCCTGATAGTGCACTTTAACTTTTAGCAAAAATGTGGAAAATGACAATGTGTTGTGCTATTTTTCATGTACATATAATTCTGTTTCCCTTTGTACTGCATAAGAATGCATCATGTTACCATATTTTACACACTGGGGTATTTAACAGGCATGAGAAAAAAGTTATGAAAATGAAATGATTCGTAAGAAATTCGTAAGAAATGCTACTTTCGAGTATTTCCGCACCTGGAACGCCAACCAGGAAGTGGACTTTCTTTTTCGAACATCGGGGGCCAGGATTTTCTTAAGTGTCGTTATTAGGTCGTAAGGGGGGGGGCACCCTCCTTCTCTCTCACCACCCTCCCGCCTCCCTTGCCAATAAGTATCATGGCAAGGCAAGCCCTAAACTCACTCCTTCTTTCGGCCGGAAGCCCGGAAAAATGTAAAAACAGAGGATTACTCAAGTAAATCTGCAAAGCAGGGCACTTTGGATGAAGGGCCCTTCTTTGTGGATTTACTTCTGAGTAAACCTCTCTGTTTACATTTTTCCAGGCTTCCCTGCCTCTCCTGCCTGCCAGGATCTAAAGCATCAAAGAGTATTGGGGTGAGAAACCAACCTAATGTATAATAGAATGAATGCTACTGTAAGTGCCTAATATTATAAGTAATCCAACTGGTCATACCTACATTCCATGCACATGCAATAATACAGCAGTAATAACAATAACAATAGAGCCCATTTGCACCGCATGAGGGGACCAGTCAGAATACTTCGGTTTGAATTTTACCTCTTCTTATACCCATTGTTATTACTGCTGTATTATTGCATGTGCATGGAATGTAGGTATATGACCAGCCTGGGCAAACTTGGGCCCTCGCTCCTCGGGATCGGGGTGAGAGAGGCAGCGAGGAGCGAGGGGGCTCCTCCTCCTTTTCTTTGCTGCTTCCAAGAATAGAATACCCCCTCCCTCCCTCCCTCCTTCCCTCCCTCCTTCCCTCCCTCCTTCCCTCCCTCCTTCCTATTTGGAGAGTCCCATCTAGAATTCAGTGTGATTTATTCAAGTTTTGGCCTACAACTCCCAGAAATCCCAGCCAATTTACCAGCTGTTAGGATTTCTGGGAGTTGTAGGCCAAAACCATCTGGAATGCGCATGCGCTGGCATACGAACTACTAACGAATTTCGTTAGTAATTAAGTTACATTTTTGAAATTTTTTTGTAAGTCTTTATTTTACTAATAAAAAATCCCCCCCAAATTTGATTTTAGAATCGCCATTTTTGGGTTTGAAACCATGCCTAGTATTTAACACAAGTTAAATGTATGTGGTACATATTTGCTTGATTACATTCAAAGCTGTCATCCTATGTAACAGTACATGGGAGTGAGTTTCATTTAATATAGGATGGCATATATCTGAGTGAACATTAAAAATATTATGCTTAAATTAAAATTTTGCTCCTTGGTATGCTAAGAGTTGATCAATTTGTCAAAACCAAGTTATTTTTAAAATATGCTAAAATACTATCTCAAATGTGGAATATCCAAATACTATTTATTCTGATATAGCAATTAGCCATTAGCAAGTTATTTAAAAATGCACTGACTTACTATTTTGCCAGAGTATTTGCATATATTACTACACTTTTTTCATAATAGAGGAGTTATATTTGAAATTACCTGCCTAAAAGGCATATGTCTGAAGCAATGATTAGTAATGGGAAATATCTGACTTACCTGAAAGGGGTGGGGGAAGACCTCCATCTTTCCATTCACAGCATTTCCCCACTTCTCCCAGCATTTCTTTGTTGTGAAGGTGGTTTGCTAATAATTATATTGTAATTCTTTTTTTCACTCAATAAGGGTTAATGGAGCAAAAAGCTGTCTTTTATGGAGATTTTTTTTGCAGTAGCAGAATTACATTTCAGTGAATTCTTTCAAGTAGAATGCTTCTCGTTGACTTATTTTTCAGTTCATTGAATTTCTTTTTCAGTGGGAATTGCTCTATATTCAGACAAAGTATATTCTTTTAACATGGTGCTGCTATTAATTTTTTTAAAGGGAAAAATCTACAAAGAAAATTGCTTTCTATTATAGAGGGAGGTCCATGTTAGTACTGGCTTCTTTAGAGTCATTTATTTCCATTGCTGCTAGAGAATGCATGAAATAAGCATGGGCTGCCCATTGTAACTGGAAAATGTGTTTTAGAAGTAGCTGTATCAACATCAGTGATTTATAGAAATCATAGCATTGTTTTTATCATGGTTGATTTGTTTGCATGATTTTGAAAACATGGAATATTTTAAAAGCTTCCTGCAATATTCCTAGCACCCAGAATTTATAGAAATGTACAGTTATTTTGATGAGGAATTGTTGATACTTTCCCTACATCACCAGTCTTCTGTGATAAGAGTTAGAAACGCCTGTGATTTCTCAAAAGGCTTCTGCTAAACTGAAGAACTGAATGGAAAAAAAATACAGACATCTAAAATAGCTTAAGGGACAAAATGACACCTGGCATGATATATTGCTTAGGAAATAAATTTAGGAATACCCAGGTTATGTATGAATAGTGTGGCAGTAATGAACATGAAATAATGGAAAGCATCAAGTGAAATCAAAACGCAAACACTTAGATCCAATACAGTCAACCCCACATATTCACAGAGATTATGGGCAAAAGTAGAAAAGACTTGAATATTGTAAACCCCACCTACCTACCTACACACATGCTAGAGAACCACCAAAATGCCATAGGCAAATTTTAATCCCTCTCTTAGTCCATCAACCTCTTTGTCCCACTTCTTTTCATAACAATCTACTGCCTCGCCTCTTAATCCTCTTTCCTTCCAACAGAGCCATCCAGACATACATTTATTTGCTTATTTACTTACTTTATTTTATCCCACCTTTTCTCTGATATAGGCACTCAAGGCAGCTTTCCAACTCATCAGTCTCAATCTCCTGTTCTTCCAACAAAGACATCCAGATTTTGTATCCCTTTCCTCCCAATCTACCTCTTTCAAGTATGTTATACTGCATTATATGGGCCTAACTGACAATATATTGCCAGCCCAAACTGCATTAAACAGTTGTTTAGATCCAGACTCAATCTCCTGTGCCTCCAGCAGTGCCCATGAATTTTCAGAACAAACTGTAACCCACTTCCTCCCAGGTTTCAGTCCCAACACCCTTCCACAACCCCAGGCTTTCCCTTGGCGGGTGGTTAGATGGCATTCAACCACCCCCCAGTCAGCCATGTCTCCCAAAAATTTGAGAGACAATGGTTTTTCCCATGCTCCTGAATCCTCTGTTGCTACTCAGTATATTTTTCTCTGAACAAACCTTTTCCATTTCTATTCATCCTTTCTTTTCCATTGTTACTCACAGCCTACTCACTATCTACAATATCTATTTGCAACTTTCCAATTTTTGATCCATTGTATCTGTTCAGGTAAATGCAGTAGAGTGCACCCAAATGCACTACATAATCTACTAAGAAAGAAAGACATATTAACATTGCTACCATGGATGTTGCCTACTGCAGTATGTAGCTTTTGATGAATGATACTTTTAATTAAATTGGAAGAACTCTATGGAGAAAAGGATTCTGTGAACAAAATTTCCAAATTAAAGAGGATTTAGGCTGTAGTGATGTTATTTTTTATTTATTTATTTTTTAAAAAAGAGAGAACACCTTGCTGGTAGGAACAATGTCTACCAGTCAAATCCTTCTGAGAAGCTTGCACGATAGTGAGTGTTTTTCAGAGCATCTACTGCTCTGTGGCATTCCCTCATAAGGTGGAAGTTCTGTTTATGAACTGATAGCAGGTAGACTTAATCTCGATATCATCTGGTCATTTAATATGAACAACTGAATGTGGCCTTTGCACAGAAATAGCATATTTATATACTGTTCTGCCATTTTTCTTCCAGGGTCAGGGTTTCATGGCTGTAAGGTTACTGAAATGCATATGAGGGCAGAAAGGTGATGATGTATATTAGGTGAGCACCAGTTATTTAAAGTAGAGACTCTGCAGCTGGAAATGACCTAGATATTAAGATGAATATTTACTAAATCAAACGTTTTGTCTTTCTCAACAAGTATTCTTTTGTGAGTGTTGTAAAAAGAATGTGTCTTTTGCTCCAATCTGCTACACAAATTGTTTCATTTTTAGTATATGTCTCAAGTTAAAACTAAAGCAAATTGCTCCATGTAATTATTACAGGAAAGGAGTCAGTGAACAACTTAACAGAATTTAGGGATTCATACTGGACAGAACTTAATATTTATTGACATTTTTATTTTTGCCGTGAGACTAAAGGGAAAATATGGAAACAAAAATCAGGTTGGACAAGTACAAATGAGAAAATATTGCTCAGAGCCTAAAGAGTTGTGAATGTCTAAATCCAAATTAAACAGAGTATGCAGAAGCTCAGCACGGATTACAAGGTATGTCAAAGGGAGCTGGTGTGCAAGTTTTATTTCATGCCCAGTGGGGGTGGAAAAGGAAGAAAACATCAAAATAGCTGCTTCAGAAGCTCATCAAAACTCCTTGTACATAAGAGAGGGTTCTGTCTTTTACCCACAATGCAATTCGTAATCAATGCTCAAACCAGACATGTCAGTCTGGAATTGTAATGCTGTAATTTTTAGTCACTACATATAATTTAGCACAGCAGGACACCAGAGGCATTTCACAATATAAAAGCTGCCTGGTGTTTAGAGGATTTCAACATTTATATGGGACAAACACACTGTCTCAACCTGGGATAATGACTTTAGTTTGAAGTTTAGCATTTCTCTTAAATTGAACAGTAGCTTTGAAATAAGAATGCTTGCACAGTTTCAGCTTTATATATCGAACACTATACTTCCTTCTTGCTCCTTGCATACTCTTGTCTTTTTATATACCTAGGCATCTCTGCATTGGAAATTTTACTTGGTATTTATTATTATTGTAGCTTTCAAAATTCTGCAAAATATTTGTAGTTTTTCACTTCTGGGTTGGAGGAGCACATTCTTTAAACATTTTAGGGAACTACTATTGTTAGAATTCATTATTGTTCATTGTTTAACCGTGTTATTATTTGCTGTACTGCTGTTGTTTTTAATTGTTTTTAACTGTTTTTTTGCCTGTATTTTATTGTGCCTTTCGGCTCCTGTAAGCCGCCACGAGCCTCAGGGAGTCGGCGGCATAGAAGCCCAAATAATAAATAAATAAATAATCTCAAAAACATGAAGAGGAAGGATTTTTTACTTGCAGTTTTGTGCATCTTGCCTCTTCACCTCCTCCCCTCCCCATCTCCTTCAAATGATGAGGCAGGAACACTGCAATTTTTTAGCCATGTATGTTGTGCATGTTAAAGAGTCGATCTGATACTCTTATTCTCTGTGTTGAATACAGAAGCACCTTCTCCAGAAAAATTGCTTGTTTGGAAGTGTAAAAAGCAATGTTGGGTATCTTCATCATGCACAAGATTATTTGAGATGTCTAGAATTGCTTCTTACTAGTTAATGTTACAAGTACTTCAAGAGGTTTCTATTTTTATACAAAGTTTAATAGAGCCCTTCTATTCCTTATAAATAGACCAAATGAAACATCACAATCCAGTCAAAATAATATACATTGTGCCAATTTTTTTGTTGGTTGTTAATGTTTTGATAGCTAGCTACATAGTAGTGCACAGTAGTGCTATGACACTAAATAGTGGTATAAATGGAGTTTTAACTGGAATTTCCTTATATGCTTATCAGGAAAGCAATAATTGTGGAACACTAATTCACTTTAAAGTTAGTGAATAATTATCTAAAACAATTGTAATCTCTTTCACATTGGGTGTTTGGAGGAAGGTTCTGGAAAAGTAGGCCTATAGTGTCAAATATGCTCTATGTTCACTTAGATTTAAGCTGGTTTAGATTCATTTACAGGAGGTTTTTCGCATACATTGGACTTTATAAATTGTGAACAGCCTGCATTTGGAAAAGGGCAAGTGAAAATGACTCTATGGATTCTTCTGGATTGCTCATGTTTTGTTTTTAACTCGTGTGAAGTTGACTTTTGAGCTATGGTGTCCCCATCAGTGAATGAATGAACTCAGCACTGTGGCTTCCTTGATTATGCCTATTCACCTGTAGCACAGCTTTCCTCTTTTTCTACTGCCATCTGCTTACCAAGAATTATTGTATTTTCATTATATGACCAAAGGGGAACAGTCTTAGTTTAATCACCCTGCTTTCTAGAGAGAGTTCAGTCTTGTTGAGTCACAGCTAGACAATGTAGAGGTGTGAGAGAAGGACTTCTTGAATTGATACATTCAATTATAGACCAACTAGGAATTTTTATTTGACTGTTTATTTGGTGTTAGAAATAGAAGCATCAGAATGAGACATAACTGGATACTCTAGTAATAGAAGGAAAAATGGACTTGGAAGTAACCGTAGCCATGAACAGACTATGAAGAATCATTATTCTAGTCTGCAGGAAATAAAATTCTCTAGATCATATTCATTTGACAAACTACATGTACAGAAAGTGATTGTTTCCTGAGACATTTGACTGAGCCAATTTTTAATCAAACTGTATAGAATATTCTTTGCAATGGAAAATGCAATACAGAGAAGAGAAATAGAGAACAGTTTCCAATGAAGTTTTGTTTTAAAAATTCTGGTTCCACTTCTCTTGAGGCTCATTTCATGAATCTTTTTTTACATTTCACAGGGGATTCCTGGAAAAAATTATTTTCAAACTTTTGAAGAAATCTTAATAAATGGGCAAACCTGGAGGAGCATGTCTTACACAGAGATAGAAGAACATGAAAAAGGGAAGATTAAACCTCTTCCCTTGAAAGTAAAATACATCAGTGTTTCACAAGACTTTTTATTATCCATTTATCTTATAAAAATGACTATCTTGTACTTCTGGCATATGACTAGGTTCAACTTTTAAACATTATCCCGAAGAAACTGAGGAAAGTTCAATTGCTTGGCCTTGTAGTGGCTTAACTTCCAAATGATTCTTGAAAATATGGGGAACAATTCTGTATGCCATAGATGAAATTATCATAGCTCATGTCTACAATTCCGTTCTTATCAATCATGAAACTTCAATCTTATACTCCATGTTGCAAGGGAGAGGAGTATTTGATGCACTCTATGAATAGAAGCTAGAATTAAAGCGGCCTGGTGTGATGTGGTAAGGCTTGACACAGATATTTTCTCCTCTCCAAATCTGTGGTTTAATTGTCATGTTGATAAACAAATTGCCTTAGGTATTGGGGGAGGGGGCAATAAGAGTTTGGTGTATAATCTTGCCACTCCCATGTGGTGAAGAGTGGAACTCTGAAATTGCCTCTTTACATCTTGAGATCTCTGGATTGTGATGGAATCTACCAATGAAACCAAACTGAGGAGTTTCCTTTTTTCTTATAAAATACAGAGTCTTGGAAGGGAATGCCATCAGTGGTTTTTCCAGTAAATGACTGGCTGGGAAGAGCAACCCATAGTTCCAAATTGTCCTCAGGGTCAGGTGTTTCAGTCTTAAGAGATATACTGAGGAAGTAGACATGACGTTACATGGTTTCAGCTAGACCTGCTTCAGCTCATCCCCAGCCACAACTCAGTTAAATAGACTATAGGTCAAACAAATAGCATGGTCTTTGTTTAAACCAGTTTTCTGTGTCTCATCACATTATTTCACGGTTGGACACCAATACTTAAAACATATAAATAATTAGAGATGTGTAGCTTGGCAAAAACAGTGCTGTTTTCCATCCCATTTTTGGGTCCCCACATTCCATTTAGCAGGACATTCCCAGAATTGGGAGGAGGTGCTGCTGTTTTTGGTCCAGTAGGATTCAATCCATTGCCATAAATGGGGAAACTTTAGGTGCTTGTTTCTCAGTCATGTTTAGGCCTATCAGGATGAAACCTGTCTCACTTGTAGGCCTCATTAATTACTACCAAGGTTCAAAACATTTAACCAATCCACTGATTTTGGGATATATATTTGTAAAAAATTAACCATAACATTTTTTTTCTAAACCAAACTACAAGAGGGGGTTCTGGGAACTGAAACTTGAACCAATGTCCACTACAAAAGGGGAAGAGAATTGACACTGTCAACCAGGCCTCTTATTGGCTAAGTAAGAAACATGAAAACAGAGAGAGAGAGAGAGAAACTCAACTCCCACCATGCTTCAGGAGGGAGTGCAGAGGCTCCTTTAATGCCCATGTCACACAAGGTGCTGCTGGGAAAGTAAGTTCCCAGTGCATCCCTCTCTGGAAAAGAGGCTTAAGGAAGCCTTTCCTGCCTTTTTCTCTCTTCCTCTCTCTCTCTCTCTCTCTCTCTCTCTCTTTCCAGCCTTATTCACCTCAAGTGGGTGCTACGCCAGGGGGGCGGGCTATGGGAAGGGATAGAGCAGAGTGCCAGGGAAGAAAGAAGAGGAACTGCTGCTGCCAAGCACCCACTCTTGCCTGATTTGCAAGATCGCCCAAATGCCGTGACTTCCACCCCAGATGGAGAGTCCTGCTCAGCCCCATCACCCCCACTAGCTGAAAGATCTGGCTGCTCATGATTTGTTCTAGTTAAGGCTTCAACTGAGTCCTGCCTGGTCTGTTTGTGGCAATCCAGGTGCCAGATTGTTCAATTTCCCTGAATTGTCAAACAGAATTGTGCAAACCTCTATTAAGAATTGACTTTACATGAGGTTTCTGAAAATCTGAGTCAAAATGTCAGACAGTTCACCTTCATAATGCCTTCATGTCTATCTGTCTTCACTGTCTTGGGAGTGGTTGCTACAAATCATTGTGCCCTTAGCAATTTTCTAATGGGTGGACCATTACTTATCATCAAGACTTTAACTTTGAAAAGTAATGTTAAAAGCTTTTAATTACAAATTAAATTCTGGCATGGTAAATCTCCTTCATTACACATAATATGTTTTACTTAGCTAGAGATTGATGTAAGAGGTGTAGGCATATCTATGTAACACATGTGTAGGGATCATAAGTGAAAATGACAAATTTTCACACCTATGCAGGTAAAACATTTTGCATGAAGTGGCTCTAAGTGCTTAAGTGCTTTCTTGGATTAAAGCCTAAGTGTATCACTTCCCAATCCTCTATGAAGTAATTGAACAATGCAAGAAAAATTGAAAGAGGAAATGTATAGAACACAATTTTTCTGTCAGGAAATGTTCAGAGATAAATCCATTCACCATATCATTTATATATTGGCCTAGGAACTGTTGAAACTGAAACGCAGTTGTAGTTTCAGGGTTACAATTCATGAGTTGCAAAAGGAAATGTTGCACATGTCCCCACAAAGATGGCTAAAGACTAATGAATACACAATTGGAAGTAATTTGTATAAGTTAAATTCTACAGAATACAAACTAGGGCTGGATAATATATTCAAGAGTATTCAAAAATGGCAGAAAATGCATTTCTTGCATTTGGGAAAATATCGGTGGGAAAAATCCTGGAGTGACAGAAATCTTCAGTGTGCTATATTTTCCATAAAACTTGTATTTAATATTTTTGAGCAGAAAACAGCATCATGTGCAGATTTTGAACAGGAGATCTTAATGACAGAATTTTCAATTCAAGAAGCACCATATTTTGCATAATGTTTTGCATAGGAAATACTACTTCCTCTGAAGAAAATATTATTACTATGCACATAGAAATACTACGTGCTAAATTTTCAGCAAATTAATCCAAGACTGTAAAGAATATTTCAAAATTGCAGTTTTCAAAGTCTTCCTTTCAATTGGATAAAAATTGCCCTGATTGCCCATTCCTTTCTTTGAGAAGAAAATTAGAAAATAATCTAAGACAAATCGTTTCTTACCCAAATCATCCTACCCCAGGCACCAAATGTATACTCTGGGTCTATATTGGGCTAATAAACAGATTTGCACACATAATTCCTTAAACACCACAAATGGTAGAATTAAGGAGATAATCTTGAAAACAGCACAGAACTGATGCATGCAAAATAAACTCCAATTTCTACTGCCCATCAATTTCTCCTGAATTTTGTCTTCAACTTCTTTTAATACACACACACACACATGCACGCACATGCACGCATGTGTGCACACAAACATGTATATATATATGAAGGAAGTCCAACAACTGTAACCTTATTTTTTCTTACATAGAAAAGAGCAAGCCGGACACAAGTCACAACTTGAACTAGAAATCAGAATCCTAATGATGATCACATTATGAGATTCTGTGATCTGTAGTTCCCAAAAAGTAATTTTTACAAGTTCTGCAATTGTCTTGTCTCTTACTTAATGCATGTCTGACCCATCAGATTTGGGGTGTCCTGCTATTTTGAGAGTTGGTGAAGGCATTCATTTTGTTTCAATCAATTCTGGTACATGAACGTGTAAATTCTTATCAACTGTTTTTGAAGGAAGTGACTATAGGCACAGAGCTGAACAAAGAGAAATAACAGAAAAGCAAAGAACAAAACAAGCAGGAGAAAGAAAGCAAAGATGGGAAAGAAAATCTCTCAGACACCAAAATGCACTTACATACACAGAGAGAAAGAAAGAAAGAAAGAAAGAAAGGAGAGCAGTTAAAAGTCTGTAAATACAGGTGTGATGAGCAAAAAAACTATATCTGCTAAAAGGACAAGGAGAATTTTGGGAAGGTACTGCCACTTAAAAAGAGAGATGTGGCATCCTGATACTGTACACATTCCAACTAAGATTCATTGATATCATCAGATTTAAAGCATCAGAGTTTATAGCTGGAACTAACTTTAATTAAGACTTTACTGCATTTCTTTCTTTTTGCTTCTTTATTTTTAAAACATTTTAAGAATCAACTGAAAAATGGCATTCCTCCCTTTTTAAATGAATATCTCATTCTGATACAATCTAAATGTAAATGCTCCTAGAATGCTTTATTCTAGCATTTTATCTCCTAAGTGCTCCCAAAGGAACTTCTGCAGCTAAAATGTTATATCTTAATGAAGGTAAAAAATTAATTAAGCAAATAGAACCTCTAACATGGAACATTTTAAATACTGTGTACTGATGCTTTCTTTATCTTTCTCTGGTCCTGAACCCAAAATATGCAAAAAGAGTTGGAACATGTTAAGCATCATGCTTGGGAGGGGTTGGGGGCATTCCCCAAAAAGGTGAAGAAGTTATTGTCCCATAAGTATGTTGGGGGAAGACTTTGTCTCTCTCTTTCTGGGAAAGCAGGGAAGCATCACATAATGAGCATGTCTATAATGTATTAAAATATACCAAGAACTACGAACAGGAGACATCTGTGACACTCTATCATCAACAGCCCTGTTTTGCTGCTACAAACCGACAGTCTTGGCTTCCCAAACTATAGATCCCAGGATTCATTAGAATGGAGCTATGGCAGTTAATTTGGAGAACAATAAAGTCACAGATGCAGTCAGCCTTGTGTAGCTATAGATTTATTATCCACATATTCAATCATCCGGGACTTGAAAGTATTTAAATATCTTTTAAAAATAAAATAATAAAACCTTGATTTTGCCATTTTATGCAAGGGATGTCATTTTACCATATCATTGTATATAATAGGACTTGAGTATCCATAGATTTTGGAACCCACTGGAGGTCCAGGAACCAAATCCCAGTGAATACAAAAGGTCCAATGTGCATTTACTTGGAAACTGGAAAAGAAGCAGTGAAATACGTTTTACCTTTCCTTTCTCAGTCTTTTTTTCAGATAATTTCTGCCCTCATTTATTGTTTTTCCATTGACATTCTGCATAGTTTGGGCCACCAGTGAGTCCTGCTGAGTCAAAATTGATAGGACAATTCCAGTTTTGTGCTAATGGAAGGTATGATGAATAGTAAAATAAGAAAGATGGCTTTATTCAGGCTTGTATTTCATTATAGGAAAATCCATACTGAAAGGCACACAGGGAAGGCGAAGGCAAAGTCTTTCCTGGAGCAATCAGTTATTTAATAGGCACTGTGAGCTCATTTTGAAAATCAGCACAGCAACTCCTCCAAAATCTATCGGGTATATTTCCCCGAATAATGCAGTCAGGAAGCATGATTAGAGGAGAAGTTGTTTGCGTAAATTTTGATGATTGTGGGATTCATTTCCAAAGCTCCAGACACTGGGAGAATTGAATAACAGGACTTAAAAATTAAAACAAAACAAAAATTGAAAGCAGAAGAAAATTCCAGATATAACTTCTGAAGTAAAGTACCGATTTAGAAAGATGCTGGCTACTTTCCTAGGTTCAGCTGTCACTGTGAAATAGTGTCATAATTGGCTTAAAGTTCTGCAAGCAAAAGTTTTTAATTTTTCTCAAATTCATTATGAGTATTATCTTGCTTTCATATAAAGGCTACGGTTTAGTATTCAACATGGCACCCTTTGTAAAACAAATATTTTATTTTTCATATTTTACTTTTCTATGACTGATCAGGGAGCCCCCAGTGACTCTGTGGGTTAAACGGCTGAGCTGCTGAACTTGGTGACTGAAAGGTCAGTGGTTCGAATCCAGGGAACGAGGTGAGCTCCCACTGTTAGCCCCAGCTTTTGCCAACCTAGCAGTTCGAAAACATGCAAATATGGTTGATCAATAGATATTACTTCAGCAGGAAGGTAACAGCATACTATGCATTCATGCCAGCCACATTTCCTTGGAGTTGTCTATGGACAATGCTGGCTCTTCAGCTTAGAAATGGAGATGAGCGCTATCCACCAGAATCGGACATGACTAGAGTTAATGTCAGAGAAAACCTTTACTTGTACTATGACTGATTAGAGGGGTACAAAGAGTAAACAGTATACAATTAGGGTGCTGTACTGTGTTTCTCAAGTCAGGATTAGACATAAAGATAAAATGTTTAGTTTTGTTGTTGTTGCTGTTGTTGTTGCTCTGATGTTAACTGAATTGAATTTACAAGTGATCCTGCCCTGTATCAATAATTGAAAAAGGCTAATATTTAATTCAAATTTTTTAGTGTCTTAATCCTTGCCAATATACAAAAGCTTTAAGTTTGGGAAGAAAATATTAGGAAGCATGCATTTTTCATGGCTCTTTGTCATTGTGAAATTAAAGTTGGAGACAATAGATAAGAAACATACACACCAGCAGACCTCTGCTGCTCCAGAGGGCAGAGCTGGAACCAGTGTATGGAAATTGCAAGACATCATCTCTCTAATATTAACATCTGTTTGGCAATGGGACAAGCTACTTTGGGAGGTGGCAGGTACTCCCTTTCAGCAGGTATTTCAGCAGAACCTGGTGGGCCATCTGTCAGTGTTTCTCTATCTGCACTGCGCTCTGATGAAACTACACTGAACAAGGAGCTGAATTATTTGCACTCCAAGCTTCCTTCCAACTACATTTTCTGCATAAAGATTTTCTTGAGCAGTTTTGTACAGCTGCAAGGTCATATGTAGCACATCACTAGAAGCCTCTAAAGTAAGTGACTACACAGCAGTGGATTGATAAAATTTAACTACGGTTAAATACAACTTTTTAGCAAGGGCAACAAGCAAGGAATTCTAATTTAAGTCTTCTGTTTCATCTTTCTAGTACCTCATTTTCCATGACACAGGCATTTCTGTTTCAGGAGTCAAGAATGCAGTAGTTTTCTTTAAATGTTTAATTGCACTGCTGCCTCAAAATCAGCATATGTCTCCTTGATATATGTTCATTCTTTTCACATTTCCTGAAGAAAGCCAGGTTATCTCATCCCAGAAACACATGTGCATACAGATATTGATATGGGGAGGTTCATATTTCCAATAGAATGTTAAAGTAAGTAAATAACAACAAATCTATTTTAATTACTTCTATAGTGGTTTCCGGACATAGTCATATTTCATATTTATTTATTTACGACATTTATATGCTGCCCTTCCCACCCCAAAGGGGACTCAGAGCCACTTACAAGTAAAATGTAAATACAATATATTATAGTATTGCCATAGCACAATATTAATATTATACATTACATTGTACTATAACATTATAATATAATATAATTAGTAATTTTACATGTAATATAAAATATATAATTATAATATAATATTATTATTAGTAGTATTATATTGTATTACATTATATTATCAATATTATATATATATACAATATATTATATCATGTGTGTGTGTGTGTGTGTGTGTATATATATATATATATATATATATATATATATATATATAAAGGAACAGTCGTCATGTGAAGACTACCTCAAACAGAGAAACCTTACAACGCAGAAACACAAAACTTGCCAACAGAAATAGGCCGGGGCTGCCAACGACTCTCCCAGCCTCTACATTCTGACAACATGATTGGCTGCCAATAAGGGCGGATTTGCATAACTGCTGTACTGGCCAGCCAACATGAACATTCCGACCCATAACTAACTGTCAGATGACTGCCAGAGCCTCCTCCAACACTTTCAAATCAGAAGACCATGATGGAGATCAACACCATTCAAGGGGAGCTCTTCTTCCTTTCCCAAAAGATCTTTAGTGGTTTGGAATTCCACATTAATAAGAGGACCATCCAGCAACAATGGGGTTTGCCAAGGAGGGTGCTCCAGCCCCTCTATATGCTGGCTCCAAGGGATGGAGGTCATCACCAAGTACCTTCTGATGCCCAGCACTGGAAGAGCTCCCTCAGATGGCCTGTCCATGAGGAAAGCCTCATCGGACATCGACCAATGGGTACAAAAGACACAGAGCAGGACATCTTGAAAAAGAGAGGAGCAGAAAGTAAGCTAGACATGAAGATCTTGAGAAAGGTGGCTAAAAAGGATACAGAAAGGATTTTTAACAGTCCCCCAACAGACACTGGACGCACCTGTGAAGATAGAGATCCCCTGACAGGACAAGCCCTCTCCAAGCTGATCCGTCCTGGCCATGGTACAAGTCAAACCCGAAGGACTGCAGGCAAAGAGCTGAGGCACAAACATAAAACACCCAATTCACTAACAACAATTCCAACCCTTACATACTCAGACTTTCTCGCATCTCCTAAATAGGGCACAGCAACGCGTGCCGGGTACAGCTAGTGTGTGTGTGTGTGTGTGTGTGTGTGTGTGTGTGTGTGTATAAAAGAAAAATCTGCATATGCTTCTGTTTTCAATTAACAGACTTTTGGGTTAGATTTGGTCAAAAGGTGGGGATCAATTGTCTCAGGTCTTTCCCCCAACTTTCACTGGGCTTGGTTGAAAGTAATTTGTCCTAGGTGACATCTGGGATGTCTATTGATGATTAATCAGCACAGATGTTTAAAATGCCTGATTTGTTTTGCTCTGTATAATCAGGGTAACCTTTGTTTTGGGTGGCACTCATTTACACATAAGGGTGCAGTTCAGCCGAGAAAAGGTGACTTTGTTCTAATGAGCAAATGGATGCAAATGGCACACATGCACACATATCTCATTCTCTTGATGTGACAAAAATAAGCCAAAGAGTGATGTTAATGGCAAGAGTATTCACACAGCAATCTTAAGAAAATAGAAAATGTATGTTGGGACATTTCATCCTTGAAATGGGTGAAATTAGGGTTGACATGGAGGAACACACCTTATTATTATTATTATTATTATTTGTATAGCCTGCATCTTTGTCACTGCCGATACAATTATGCTTTTAAAAAAAATGGAACCACTTAAGTCAATTATTTATTATCGCAGCCAAATTTCTTTTATTTTTCTTCAAAACGTACTTTACTGAAATGAGATTTTCTCATTGGCTTATGTAGTATCAGGAACAGCACAAATATGCTTACTGAAGTCTGTATGCGGCACTATTATTTATTTTCACATACACATTTAATTCGCAACATGGCATTTATCTCAGTGAACTTCTGGAATGAGACTTCTACCACAAATACCAATTGTGGCAACCCCTGGAACCTTCCTTTGACTTATTTTTCTTTTTCTCTCTCTCTCTGTAATTTTCTGCATTATACATTACTGATGCAGTAATGTTTTGTCCAGTCATTTTTCAGAGCAACCTACTGTAACTTCATTTCAGAAACCACATTGGTTAAATTCTTGCAACAAATAAATTTGGCAATTTACCTTTGCACCATGTACACTTCCCTGATGGTAATTTTTAATATTTTTAAGAATATACATAGAAGTAATACAAAAAAGTGTTTAGGTTTCATAACACACAAGTTAATTTTGGGAGGCGGTAGCTGCACTCCAACACACATCGACATATACAGAATCTACATTGACAGAACATAGCATTAATTTACTTTAACAATTCCTATGAACCAAGAGAGCTTGTTTGGAATAGTGGTTTGAGTTCTGAATTAGTGTGCCGGAAAACAGGGTTCAAATTCTTGCTTAGCCATGGAAACCCATTGAGTGACTTTGGGCAAATCACAAACTTTCAGCCTCAAAAGAAAGCAATAGCAAACCCCTTTTGAATAGATTTTGTCAAGAAAAAAAAATTCATAGGGTCTCCATACATCAAAGTCAACTTGAATTTGCATAATAATGACAATCTAACTTGCTTCTTTTATAAACAGCTAAGCTATCATGTAATAGTTTAGCTGTTAGACTCAGGCTCAAAGGGGGTTGGGCAGATGACACTCTTGTCCCCAGAGAAACCTTCTCTGACTAAATCTTGCCAAGGAATTCTCCTAATAGGTTCACCTTATGGTCATTATAAAATGAGATTGACTGAAAGCACACAACAACAACGAGACAGGAGTGTTAGATATAGAATCATTCTGAAATATTTTATTTGCTATTGGTACTATGTAGTTGAGTATTTTCACATTTTAAAATATATTTTTAACATATATTCATTGAAAATATTCCAATCAGTCTCATCCAGAGCCTTGTGAGACCAGTTCTTCTGTAACTGAGGATTTATTCTGCATAAAATTTGAGCATGGTTGATTTTCATAGAAAACTACATTTTCTGTGCAAGGATAATACTTATGCATTGGAATACTGTACAGGAAATGCTGTTTTCTGTGCAAAGCAGTCATAGTCCCAGAACAGGTCTCAAATTGTAAATAGTCATCAAAAACTGTGGTTTTCAAACTTCATTGCAGCAGGAAAAAAATTGCCAAAATTACTAATGAATAATTTTTGAGAAGAAATATATTGAAGAATTACATCCCTAACCTTTCAAAGACATAGCCATTTCTAAGACTATCATGAGAGGGGGGGGAGTGCCACCTCACATTTAGAAACTACTTGTTCTACTTTCTGGACATTACCCACAACAGGGAGCCAGAAATGTCATTGTGTGGCATTGTACTAGGAATGTGAAAGAATCTCATCAAGTGGGCAAGGTCATCTTCACATGCTGAAAGAGCAGAAATGACAAAACCTTTGTGAAAATTTGTCCATGTGTTATAAGAAAAATAGTAGAAAACATTTCAATTCAGTTTTCTGTGTTTGGTATAGACGGCTTCTGTGCAATACTAGAATACTTTGCTTTGGAAAAACCAAGGTTCAAAGGATTGGCTAACTAATCAATAAGAGACAAAGAAATGATTCAATGCTGTTTAAAAGATTAAAGTAGGCTCCTATTTTGACTTTGTGCAAAAAAAGTGTACAAAAACAAGTTTTGAAAAAGCACTAATGCTCAATCCAAACAAACTTGTTCACTATTGTAGGCAAGAGTAAAATGTGATTACATACGAGACACGGACAATCTTGTTTACTTTTAGCTGACAGCAGGAAAGAGGGATAAGCATAATATGTACTCTTAAATCCACCATTTGTTGTTGTTGTTGTTGTGTGACATCAAGTTATTTCTGACTTATGATGACCCTATGGGAAATGTATGACAAGTTTTTGCTTTTAAAACAATTAGAGAGTGTACAAGGTTACCCAGTGTGTTTCCATTCCTAAGCAGGGACTAAACCCAGGGCGGAGATTCATAATCCAACACATAAACCTGCATTTTAAATACAATTGTTGAAAAATTTAATAGTTATGTTTGTTTCAGATATATGTCAGATATGTATTTGATATATTTAACAGATGTTTCCATACTGTATCATTAATTCTGTAGATGCCACTTGCCAAGATATTTGACTGATACAACTGAATTATCATAATAACACCAGGATATGAATGTAGGAAGCTCACAATAGTATCCAAATGGCAAAAGCTACAATTACCCAAGTTATTGTATGATGGATAAAAAACAATATATGAGCCAGTGGCTATCAAAAGGAAGTCCAACTGGTGTACCTTCTTAATAACATGATATCAACGTTTTCATGTTAACATAGTATGTAGGAATACTTTGTGGTTCTCTACTTAATTTGTTTCCTTTTATATCAAAAATGATTTTTAAGTAAAGTATAGGACTTTATACTTAGTCTAACAGAAATTTAAGTAAAACAATTATCCTTGCATTACCATGAACCATCCCTTTCTTATTTTTCCAGATGCAACTTTTTTTAAAAGTTAGCACATTCTCATTTTTAAAATACAATTAATTAGAACATATGGGGTACTTGTACCACAGCATGCTCTATAAAAATTCAAAGGGACATAATTAATTGGAATACTAGGAAGCAGCATGTTTCTACAAGCCCAGTAAAATCCACGATAATCATTTTAACCTAATTTATTTTCTAAGTGTTTGAAAGATGAAGATGATTGTAAGAGCAGCTGGATCTCAAACTTTTTGTCTTTAAGGCAATATTTTCAGGGCTTTATTAAGGAAAACAATACAATGAAAAATACAAATGAAATGTGCAGAATGTCAACAGGAAAAATGCCAGATCAAATAGTAAAAGCTTTAGAAATATGTTGTTTGTTTGTTTGTTCAAGCTGCTCGCATTTCCATACCATTTTAAAAACATTTTCATTTATATTATTTAAAATCCCTGCCTGTTCTAAATTACTGCATCTGTTGTGAATGAATATAATTTTTTGTTATTAACTGTGACACTTAGACATTTCATTTTAATGGTGCCAGTCATAGTTGATAATACTGGACAGCCTACATGGATAGCCTAACTCAGTATGAGGCTAGAAGAAATACACTCGAAGAAATGATGAGAGAAGCCCCATCAAACTAGAGAGGGTTCTGCACTCATTTTCTGGAGAGTAGAGCCTACAGCTGAGAGGGCTGAGTAGATTCCACAGATGAAGCTGCAATCTCCTCTCTCCTCCTTTAATTGTCAAGACGGAGGAACTGAGAGAACTTCTGCAAAGGAATTATTAATCTACTTCAATTTCATTTGAGTCCCTCAATTTTTCCCCCAAATATTCTTATTCTGAATTCTGTATTGTTAGTTTCTTATGTATCAGCGCTGTATTGTTAGTTGCTTATGTATCAGCACTGGATCATTGTAATTCAAGAACTCCAAAAAACAGAGAACTTCCAAGGAACCAAGCGATACTGTTTTTTTATTCTGAAACATGAGTGAGAAAAAGTTTGCATGGCAATTGGTTCCATATCTACCTGGCAGTTATCAATTTGAGATTAATTCTGTCAATTGCTAATGCAGGATTTTTTTAAAAAATAGACATATTAAAATAATATATTAACTTGGTTGAAATAATGATCAGAAGCAGATGGTCCGACATGCAGTTTCTTAAGTTAAACTCCTAGTTTTCTGATTTTTTGGAAAGAGCCAATTATTCTGGAACATATTGAGTTACTGTAGTTGCAATGAATATGTGATTATGCAACCCTACGATGACTAACAGTAATAATCTAAGTAGGAAAAGCCATTTTAGCAAGCCCTAAGCATGTGTAGGATTAAAGAATCCACATGATACATAGGTCAATGTTCATAGGAGTAGAAATAATAAACCACACCATTCTTAATACAGGTAAGAATAGATGAGCCATTTTAACCTTCAAAACCTCAATATTTGCATGTGATATCTATGTGCATTTCTAAATGCCTTTGATACAAGAAGGACATGTTGAATTCAACTGCATCTTACACTGTGGGTTGCAGATTAAAGGCAGCCTGACAAGATTCTTCTCTGTAGGAAGGGAGCCTTTTGGCACTGAAATGGAGAAGAGGGGGGAAAGTGTTTAGGGGATTTCTCCAGAAACCCACGGCTCCCTTTTCATGTTCTGGTTCCATATCTACCTGGCAGAATCTGCTGTGGAAAGGAAGCTCTAGATAGAAATTGCAGGTTTCAGATTTGTCTATATTACCTAGGAAGGGGAACAGTGGGGAGTGAAGAAGATTGTTTTATCAGTATATCACTGCTGAGCTGCAAATTATAAATTTAGTATGTATGCAGCAACTAGTCACAGTGTCCCCTTGAATATCATTCATTGCATTTCTAATATAGATTTGGCTCCTGGTATGAGCTGGTAGTGAATGACATGATTAATCCCAATGTTCAGGAGCTTTATTCACTTAATTATCATCCATTCTGAGAGAAAGAGAATGACAAACCAAATTTGTGAGCAGACATAGTTTAGTTTTTGACTGAACTTGAAAGTGCTAACTAGTGTTGCATTAAGCCTAGCATTTATGATGCAACTATACAATCTTGCTCTGGATGCATTTCTCTAAATACATTTGAAGTCTACTTGCCAGACATAGACAACTAGGAAAGGGTGGCTCAAATGTTTTGTCAGAAGGGTCACTCCTGGCTTCCAGTCCAGCAAAAATGTTTCAAACTAGTACAGCTTGACAAATTCACCAAACAATCAACGAACAGACTATATAAATCAATGCTATATGAAGGAAGGGAGGCAATAAAAAGACAAAAATCAGTTTTCTGGGAAACCCATGGGTTGTTTTCTTAAAAGAAAAACAAAACAAATGATGGCAAACTGGAAAGCTTTCCAAAAAGATGGGGTGGGGGAGAGAAATGAAAATAAGGAGTAGTGAGTTACTAAGGAGGCAGCAGAAATTAGAACTTCTTTGGGGAAATATAACAGAAGGAAGAGGGGGAAAGGAAGATATGACTATTATTCTAACTAAAAACGGAAGAAGAAAGTGATAACTTATGAGAGTACCAATTGGATCTATGCACAGGGGAGTAATGGATGAAGGTAAGTTCAAACTTAGGAGAAGTTTACCTTTTGTAAAAGAAGAATACTTAACAAAAGAGGTGGTGAGCATTGTAGTGTGTTCTATATCACGCTCTATACTTCTGTTTCTCTCATATCCTATTTCATAGGTTGCTCAGTGAAGCTTGATAACTTTAGAACTGAAAAAATGGGTTTGCAAGTTGTTCCAGCATTTTTACATGTCCACAACATATAGAAGGATCCCACCTGTTGTTTAGATCTCCAGCAAATATTGGAGGTCTTTTTAAATATCTTAGAAAATGTTTCAGTTGTCATATACCACCAGTACATCATTTTATAGAACTTATATTTCAAGTTATAACACAACGTGAATTATAACTCATTATTCCACATTTCCTTCCATTGTTCCAACATTATATCGTGACTCACATTTTGTGCCCATTTTATTATGCATTCTTTAACTTGCTCTTTTCCCATTTCCCATTTCAATATCATTTTATACATTTTAGCAATTAAATGTTTATAATTCATACATAATTGCAACTCAAATTCTGTTTTACTTATTTCAAAACCAACTGACTGCTTGTCTTGTCCGAATCTCTCCATTAACTGTCAATAAGAAAATCACTGGAAGCCAAAACCCCCTGCAATTAATTGTTCTCTTGTTTTGTTTTTACATTCTCCATGTACATTTTCTAAGAGATTTTGATATGTTAACCATTTGTTCTTACCTAGTGTTTCTTTTCTTTAAAATGCTTCTTGTGCAGATACCCACCCTGGGATCTTTAGGCATAAGATTGATTTATGGGCAGCCTTTCTGCCTGCTCCCCCCCCCCCCCGGTGCCCTTCCCAGCTGGGAAGCACACGGGGGCCAGGCAGATGGTTGCCCTCATGGCCCTGGACCCTGCCATTTGGGCAGCTTTTCTGCCTGGCCCACGCCCCTTTCCCAGCTGGTAAGCACTTGGGGGCCAGGCGGAGTGCTGCCGGTGTGGCCTGGAGTGCAATGGCTGCCCGGCACTCATCCCCTGCCGAGCTCAGGAGGGGCAGAACCGTGCAGGGGGCTCCACATAGCCTGGCAGTCTGTGGAGCCTTTGCTGCCCAGCCCTCACCCTCTGCCGAGCTCATCATCATCGGTCCAGATTCCAGGTGGAAGTCAGAGCTGAATTGGTTGAAGGTACTGTAAATCCCATCATCCATGGTCCATACTCCCCAGCATATTGTTTTTGTGATCAATCACTATGCTTTAATTATGTTCAATTTATAACAATGAAAATACATCCTGCATATCAGATATTTCCATTATGTTTCATAAGAGTAGCAAAATTACTATTATGAAGTAGCAACGAAAATATGGTTGTGGGTCACCACAAAATGTGGGACTTTATTTAGGGGTCACAGCATTAGAAAGGTTGAGAACCACTGCACTAACTGTACTTATTTATGAATGTGGCACTGTTGTCAGATAATAAATGTCTGCCCAAACCTACCTGCCAAACAACAGCCTCACTGTGTGAGGTGGAAATCTACTCAGCTGGTAGTTGGAATATGGAATATGCTTCTACCTTGACCTTACCATGAGTGAGGCTGTGATAATCCAGAGAAAGGATGTCTGGCACAATTTCTTGTCATAGACTTGCTTGGTGGTGGCAGCAAGGTGGAAAAACCATCCTCCTGCATTCTAATCACAAGATGAGCATCTCCAGATGCTGCAATTTTATGGTGAAATAAGCAGGAGGGCTCATACCAGGAGATCCTACTTAAATACACATAAGTAACTAAGTAGAAAATGTAATGTGTAACATTTGTAAGAAAGCACAGTGCAACAGTGGGTCACACATGCCTTGTCGTGACTTGGTGGTTGCTGGGTTATATGGGTTACAGCAAATATATACTTTTTAAGTACATCTTTAACATTAATGAATGTTTTTAAATGAATTCAATGCATATGTTCATCTGCCAACCATTGAGTTTGAAAATGATACGGGTAGAGAAATCAAGGCAAGCATGAACTCCTTTAAAATGCCCTGCATGACTCCTCCAGACCTGTCTCAAACAAAGTTGGAGGCAATGGGTCAGATACATTTGAGAAAATATATTCAACTAGCTGTACCTGGCACGCGTTGCTGTGCCCTATTTAGGAGATGCGAGAAAGTCTGAGTATGTAAGGGTTGGAATTGTTGTTAGTTATGGTGTTGTTGGGGCCATGGCTGTGTCGTTGTGGGTTGTTCTGGTGAGTGGGATGTTGAAGTCCTGGGGAGTTGTTGGTGTGTGGTGTTGCTGGCATTCTGCATAGCTTGTGGATATACAAAGTTTTTTGTCTTTCCGTCTGCTTTGTTGATGTAGAGGTTGATGCTTGTGTGGGTGGGGTACTTTGAAGTGAGTGGAGGTACTTGAAATCCCATTATCCATGGTGTGTTCTCCTCTGAACTGCAGTCGGATGGAGTGTGGGTCATGAGGGGCATTGTGTGCCAAGTTTGGTCTTTATCGGTCTTAGTTCTGGGCCACAGTGGTCTGTGGGGAATGATGGGTTTTGAAGTAGTACAAATCCCATTATCCATGGAGGTACTTCAAGTCCCATAATCCATGGTCCACCCTCCTCCAAACTGTAGTAGAATGTAGCGTGGGTCATAGGGGCTCTGTGTGCCAAGGTAGGTTACTGTAAATTCAGGCCATACACAATGTCCCATGAGCTGAGGCCTAGTCAGGAACAGCAAGTTAATGAAGCCTTACTGTCAATTCAGGCCATACACAATGTCCAATGAGCTGAGGCGTAATCGGGAGAATCAAGGTAATGAAGCCTTACTGTCAATTCAGAGCGTAAACAGCATTCCATTAAGTGAGGCCTAGTCAGGGAAATTAAGTTAATGAAGACTTACTGTCAATTTTGGGTGTGGTCTGTGATTTGTAGGGGTGTAAATTTTCTGTGGGAAGTGAATTGGGTGTTTGTGTTTGTGCCTCAGCCCTTTGCCTTATCCTTCTCTGACAGTTTATTATGGGTCAGAATGTTCATGTTGGCTGGCCAGTACAGGAGTTATGCAAATCCGCCCTTATTGGCAGCCAATCATGTTGTCAGAATGTAGAGGCTGGGAGAGTCGTTGGCAGCCCCGGAGGATGCTGGGAAATGTAGTTTTTTTTAACTCGTTGTTTTGGGGGCCTTTTAGGTTTTTTGGGGGAAGTTTCTTTGCTACAAATCTACCTTGCTTGAGGCCTATTTCTGTTGGCAAGTTTGGTGTTTCTGCGTTGTAAGGTTTCTCTGTTTGGGACGGTCGTTCCATGACGTGGTCTCCCGTCTTGACTACTGCAACGCCTTGTATGTGGGCCTACTGTTGGCCACGACTCGGAGGTTGAGACTCATCCAGAATGCAGCGGCCAGACTCATCTCCGGGGCATCGGCCAGGAGCCATATTTCACCAATTTTAAAAGATCTTCACTGGTTACCCATTGAGCTTAGAGCGATCTACAAACTCATGGTGATAACCTTCAAAGCTCGGCAAAAAATGGGACCAGCCTACCTGGGCGATCAGCTGACAGACCAACGCTGCGAAAGACCCGCACGCGTAATAAATGGCGACCGGTTAGCTATCCCTGGGGTGAGAGAGGCCCGGCTGACAGAGACCCGTAGAAGAGCCTTCTCGGTGGCGGCCCCTATGATCTGGAACTCGCTCCCGCCTGCGCTTAGGGCCACACTGGCCCCGGCCAGATTTCTGGCTGGCCTGAAAACCTGGCTCTTCCGCCAGGCTTTCGGGGACTGAACTGGATGGATGGCAGAGCCTTCTACGGCTCATATCTGCTGTTTTAACTGATGTATCTATGTTTTTAAAGGATGTAAGTCGCCCGGAGCACCATTGGTGGAGGGCGACTCACAAGTAATAAAGTATTATTATTATTATTATTATATAATAGATTAGTACAGCATAGTGTGCTCATAAAAAGTGTTTTATGACCGCCATTACCAATCCACTATTGTGGGCAAACATAAGCATTCTAGTTACAGACTCAAGAGTGCATTCCATGCCTGTCTTTTTCTGTTTCTCAAATTTGGGGTGAGTAGGTGGTTAAAATTCTTTGTGAGTAATATTCTAATAGGAGTGTAGGCAAGTGATCTTTGTTGTGACTGGGCTTTCTCTCTCCTCTTTTCTCAATAACTGGCTGCTTTGCAGCTAGGCAAGATGCCATATATATCAAATAACAATTTATAAAATAATCCCTTCCATTCTGTACTGAATTTTCTATGAAGCTGTAACTTTCAGAATTCATTTATACAAAGCATTATGAAGAAGGTATTATAATTTTCAAATCTATTTTAAAGCATTTTAGTGAAAATCTCTGCCATTTCCTTCATCTTTGGGATGTAAATGGTGTTGTTTGACTGCAAGTGATCTGAAGAAGGATAAGAGGATAACTCATAATTTTTGTATTCCTTGATTGAAAAGTAAAGGGCAATTGTGCCATTGCATCACACAATAAGACACACTGAAATAATTATGAAAAAATCCACCTCAAACAGGTTTGGCTTTACAGTCTTGCCCACTTTCATAATCCAATAATTGTGACCTCTCACTGAACTTATTATTAATAGATTTTTTCTAACACCCCTCCTTGGAGCTTCAATCACTCATGTAAGCATTCTCATAATTCATAAGTCATCCTTGTCTGCTAAGATTACTCACACTGAGGGTCAAGCCGCTGCTCCTTCTGGATTGTGGGAGCACCTCGGGTCTCCATCTTCCCCGGCTGGTTTCCAATATGCTGCTACTTCCCTCAACATCTCTCCCAACTGGAATGCAAAAGACTGCAGCATCTGTTCCATGGCATCTACCTTTTGCTCTAGGCAAAAGGGGTCTCTCCTGGAATCCCTAGCCCTCTTGCTGAGGGTGATTTTCATCTCACTGTCACGTCTTTGTGCGAAGGCATCTGGGTGGACAACATCTGTGGCCAGCCCTCCCCAGGCTCTTCCTCAGTCTCGTTGTCGTGAGGGTAAAATTCCTCCAATTCCCTCGGGGCAGCCGCTCCCCATGAGCTGCTTTCTTGCTTCTCCGGGGAAGAAGGTTTGATCATGTTGCACCTCAGACTCGGCCAGCCCCCCCTAGATCACACACACACAGGCAGTTGCAATAATGTTCTTTTATTTAGAATGAAGGATAAAGAATAGTCCAAGGAAATAATAATAAAGCAATCCCAAAATAGTCCAATTTGAGTTCTGTAGCTATAAGCCAAAGTGGCTTAAATCCCAAAGAAAGCAAAGTTCCAAAGCAAGACAAACTGCTCCGGCGGTCATGTGTGGTACTTGAGGCAAACCGCAATGGCGGTCACATGAACTTGAATCCGGACCGCTCCGGTGGCCGGCGTGAACTTGGAGACTTGGACATGAGATGTGATCAAGCTAAATGTGGCTTCAGGTCTGACCAGAAGCCCGGGAGCACAGGCGAATAAGGAAGCTAGTCTCGATGGACCCATCTCACCCTCTTTCTTAGATTCCACGATTTCCTAGAAGCTCTGATGTTTGCCCTTCTATCAAACATCGGCTCGTTAGCCAGCCCAGCTGCACCGCTATCAGAGTGAGAAACAGGAAACTCCTCCGGAATGCCCATCTGGGAAGGGAGTAGGAATTCTCTCTTGGGAACCAAGGCCACCGGGCCTCTCATAATCTGATGCAGAATCCTCTTCCATGGAATCCTCATTAAACTCATCTGCAGTCCTATATCCCTCTAGCCATTCATCATCCCATTGCAAACTCTTGTTTGAAGACCCATACCCATCTGGCCATTCGTCATCTTCAAACTGCCCCTGATCAGCTGGGATCTGATCCTGATCAGCTGGGGGCCCCGGTGCCTGACTCTGACCACTGGGCTGACCAGGCTGGAGCACCACAGATCAGCACTTCAGTCTCTTCAGTATTCATTTTGCTCTCACCAGATGGAGTTATCCTCATGGAAATAGCAGAAGGATGGAGTTCTAGCTTTTTGTCAGCTTATGGAAGGCTTCTGAACAAAACCACGCCCACTCAGGATCTCCTGGGATAGGTAGTTTATTGTTCTTCTACTCCACAGCAAGCAAAGCTAGAACTGAAGATTCCTGCCAAAGCTTTCCCTCTTAACCCCCCTCAACTCGGACCCCTCCCTTCTCCCATCTCCATTTGCTCTCCACTGAAACTGCAATATACATTCCATTCCCACTGGAATCTTCCTTTTTCAGCCAGATGTCTTCCTTATCAGATTGTCTGGTGTGGCCAAGCAGTTTGTTGATCTAACTGCTTTGAACACAACCTGACAAATGTATTATTTTCTTTACATAAAACTATTTTGTGGGAATGCTCCAAAGCAAAAGAAAACAAAAATTGATCTTACATTGTTTCAGCTGAAACATTCCTTTTCCCACTGAGGATGAGAATGCATGTAGTTTTTTCTTTATATCCTCTATTAGAAGTAAATGAGAAAAATGATTTTAAAAGTTATTAACAATCATGAAATAATGAGACTATGTGAGAAGAAATGAGTTTTTCAAAGGACCATTTTATTTGACCTGCCATATTTGACGTCTCAGCTTAGGCCAGTGGATCAAATGCTTGCTGCGCTTACCCCTCTTTTAACATTTAATCTGCTGGATAGAAAATTAATGCAGCATAATAGTTTTGGAGTCAGACTGTGAAGATCAGGGTCCAAATCCATGAACAATCATGTAACCCCACTGTTTGAACTTGGGCAAAAACAAACCCCCTTTCAACAAATCTCACTTGTAACCTTGTGAATCCCAGTCTGTGAGAAAAGTATGATATAAATTCAATAAATAAATGCATATATGCATACTAGGGCTATGCGAGCAATGAAAAAAATGTTTCAATGTTCATTACGAAATAGAGAAAGGTGTGAATCATTTTTGGGGTGTTTCTGAAATTATGGACCTAAAGTTTCTTTTGTAACTATAGCAAAGTAAAGAATGTTTTTTTTACTTTTTTTGTTCAGTAATTGAGCATGTGGGGAAACTGCAGGGGCTCATTTCTCCCTCAGTTTTAGAGCTATTATGTACCATACATTTTCCACTGTTAGCCCACCACATTTTAGAACGTTACACTCATTCACTAATTTCAGGGGAATTTTAGAATTTTTTACAAACTATTTTTTAAGCTACAAGAGACATCTACTTGAATTTTATATACAATGCATAAAATGAACTCCCCATTAAAATCTTGTTGAGGCAGGATGTTTAATTATAGTGTAAAGCAGTATATTTACATTGTGTTAGCAACACTGTATTATTCAAGACTTTTAACAACATTGTATTATTGGGAATTGTACCTGTTCTTTCTCTAGAGAATTCAAGTAATTCTGAATGTTTACACAGTGGTATCATAACCTCAAAGAGAATAACACTAAGGTATTTTTGAGTTTTCAAAATGAAGATTACATATAATGAATGACAGTCCAGTATAAATTCTGTTAACATACCGGGAGACAGTCAAAATTATATAATCGCAAATGCAAAACTCTTACTGTGTGTGTGTGTGTGTTACCAATTATACAATGTGGTTAAGTGTGTAAAACTTCCTGAATCTGAAATGGAAATAGAGAGCCAATATTTTAAAATAAGAATTAGTTTGGAGAAAATTGCTTGTAAATGAAACTAATTAACATTTCCTTCCTCTACAGAATGTGCTATCATTCCTGTGAATTATATAAGGGTTAGGTTACTTCAGAAAATTGTATTTTAATAGTTTTCAATTTAGAGTTACCATAGTAGTAGCACTACAATGAAAAATTATAATGCTATTAGAAGTATCTAATATGATTTCTGTCTATTCCTTTTCCTACTTTGCCCTTTGATTAAAATGTAATTTCAGCTGATTACTTCACTGTTTATCAGTCTATTAATATATTTAATTTGATGACAGTGTCCCTGGAGAATCTAAATGCCACTTTATAAAACATTAAAAGTTCCATGCAGAAAATAATGATCATTTTATTCCACTGAAGACGTTTTTGACTTAGTGAACTCAATGAATAAACTGTTCAGATTATTCACAGAAGTCATATTTAGATAGCAATACTACTCAGATAGTACAAAAAGCAATACTTCTCTATCTCCTGCCCCAGTTCAATACCCAGCATATGTGTTGAAACACAGCTCAACTCAGAGAAATAGTCATTTCTTGATAATAGGAAGGAAAGATTAGAGCTGAATCCCTCAGATCTGGAGGATGCTAGGCTGTGGGAGATGACTTTACCTGATGACTTGCATCTTTTATAGCACTGATGTATAACGTTTGTTAGCTCAGGTGCAAAGAGTTTCAATGTAAGCTACTTTGGAAAAGTGGATCATATTTACACCAAACCTTGCTATGCAATGTGCTAAATGATATAATAGTGAATACCTTAAGCATGTAATGATATCCATTTGTGGCCTGGATGGGCATGAGTGAAGAAGAGGGCATGCAGATGTTGAATCCCGGTCTCCAAAACCCCAGACAACTTGGCTAATTGTGAGTTATGAGGCTAGCATCTTAATCACTTCTGGAAAGCCAATTTCCTTGCCTGTTTCAAATGATTCTCTAGGTTCCTTCAGCAAGTATACAAAGGAGATGCAATTACTTTTACAAGTACACAGATATGTTTTGTGAGTTTGCTGTTTTCAAGTCCATCATGATCAAATTGGTCTGCCTATGTGCAAGAAACAGTGTTAGGAAGAGTTAGATTAAGGATTCCTGCTCACATTTCCAAATGTTGTCTCAGCTGGACCACTGTCTGCACCGCTTTGTTCATGGCTCTGGTTCAAAATGATTAATAATGCAAACCTCAGTTGCATATTTTGATATCTTCCCTGGGTATTTCTAATAGAAATTTAGTATATTTGATCAGACTTGTCACAACACTTTTCACAGCATTTTGTGAGGTGTCCAGTAATCTGTGTTGTCTAGCTCTTAAGGTCAATTTCTATTGCAAAAAGCTAACATTATGGACACGCCATGGAGTTGGAAGGGCTAACCAGTCGAATCCCTACCATGCAGGAATACACAACCAAAACACTCCCAACATATGATTATCCAGCCTCTGCTTAAAATCTCAGAAGAAGGAGACTCCACCACAATCCAAAGTTGCACATATCACTGTTGAATAGCTCTCACCATCAGGAAGTTATTTCTAACATTTGGGTGGGGTTTCTTTTCCTAGAGTTCAAATCCAATGCTCCATGCCCTTATCTCTAGAGTAGCAAAAACAAGCTTGCTCATGTTTTGTCTTTTCAGCTTGAACCTTTCCTGTGTTTGTTGATAAGATCTAATAAAGATAGGTTGATCAGGTAAATTAAAGAGTGAAAAATTATTCTTTATGTTAGAAAGATGTTTCTGGCTTGAAATTTGTAGCACACCCCTCTTGAAGACCCAGAATTTGATGGGAATTATGCCATTGGCCAGGCTTGTAGCTGATAGTGGTGTTGGAGAATTTATATTCAATCTAATGTTTATTAAGTTGTGGTGTGCCCCCAAGTAGCTTCCTATATGTCATGCGCTCTGATATCTATGATGAGTGATGTCATTGGTGACACCTCTACTTCTTTTCATCAGAGTCAGCTGACTTTGATATATGGTGGCCACAGAAGTTCATGAGCTGATACTTCCCAATTAAATTACTATAGTTCAGACAGGGGAGTCCCTTGACCAAGATATGGGAGAAGCTAGTACTGCTGACAAGAATGCTTTACAAAAATTACATGGCACCAATTCTAACAGAATTCTGTTAGTTTCCTGTGTGTTTCTTATCTAAATTCAAGGTATTATCTAGCTTCTGGTCAATGGACGTTTAGCATAATGGCAAGTTTTTTTTTAAAAAAAATGTGTTTTTAAATGCCAAGCTTATATATATATATATATATATATATATATATATATATATACGTGTTTTTAACTATACCCTGAACTTGCTTCTGACATAATAAATAACTAAGGCATTATTGATGGCATTTAAATGGCATGGAACCTTGAAATTGGAAGACCTGCCCCCCTTTCCACTTCTATTTGCCTGAATATTGAGATCTGCTGCAGAAGTACTATGTGAAGATCCCTTAATCTTCTGTTATGGATCCCCTTGGAGAACTGTTTGGTGCCAGCTTTAAGTTTATTTTGGTACTAAGATAAAATAGAGCTTTGTACCAAAGTTTTCAGGGTGTGAGGATTTTTCAGATTATTCAAAATGTTTTCTATAGTTTAGATTGTTTTTGAAGTATGTTGAAATGCTTCTTGGCTTTTAAAATATTTTTTAATTAAGGAAAAGTTTTATATGCCATTCCTTAAACATACAATTTAGAGTGGAAAAAAACATTTCTAACAAATATATGAATAAATTGCTTAGAGCACATTCTTTGCTCTTGTAACTTTACTTCTTTGAAAATACCCTTCTGCCATCTTTTTTTCTTTTTCTGCCTAGCTTTAATATTCTGTTTTGCAATCTCTTTCTGTATTCACCAGCTTTCCATGGTTACTGTTCTTTTTTCACAACCTTATGTGCCAATAGCTAATTGGTAGTGGCCCAGTATTTAACTGCTGAATGTTTTAGAAAATTTAAAAAAATGTGATGCTTTTTGCAGTTGTGGTTTTAATTCTGCCTCACCAGTTGTTTATTGCTGTTTTCTTAACCCAACATATTTAATACAATATATTTTGTATTTCAATTTTTTCTTTATTTCATTATTGGGAGAATTTGGAATACAAGCAGCACAGCATGTATTGCATTTACAAGGCTGGAGCGACAAAGACTGAGTGGCTTGGATTGAAGCTGAGCTTGCATTCAAGCTAAACTCTATACTTGGATTCTCACCTTTTCACAAATCCTCTGTCTCTCTCCAGTTTTGTGTCTCATACAAAACACAAGTACCTAACAAACAAGGTTGAGCTTGAGGCCAAATGAGGATATGTGGTGTTGCATGAATCTGACTCTAGTGTTAGGCTTGAGTCATACACCTTCCACCATTTCACAGATCCTTCAATCTCTCTGCAGCTTAGTGTCTCTTTGCAACCTCAAATCTTGTTTGTTCACTATTTGTGTTGTGTATGAGACAATATGCCACAGAGGGACTAAGGCTCTGACAGACTAAAAAGGATACTTAATAATAATAAATAATAATAAAACTTTATAATCTATAACTTGTGCTGTACAAGAGATTTCTAGGGCATCTATAAGTTGCCTGCTTCTACCTTGGTTCCAAAACGTTTTAGATTTTTGAGACTTTAGATTTTGAATTTCTAGAAGAGGAAGGCTCAATCTGTATTCAGAAAATGGAGGATCCCCAATTTTCTCATCAAATAATGTGTGAAATTATGAAATACAGGTTGATTTGAAAATCCAAAACGATCTAAAATTCAAAGTTGTTCACCAGTTTTATGCAGAAAATTATTAGAAATATTGCATGTAAAATTCCTTTAGTCCACATCTGTAATGTGTGTTTATATATATATATATATATATATATATATATATATATATATATATGAAATATAAATACATTTCATGTTTACACTTAGGTCTCATATACAAGATATTTCATTATGTGTGTATAGTACAAATACGGGTATTTTTTTTTAAAAAAAATCCAAAACACTTCTGTGGCCAAATTCTATGGAGAAAGGATATTCAATCTGTATAGAGTGTGTAAGGACCAGGGAAAAAAAGTAAACACAAGCCATTTTTTTCCTCTCACCCATTTTTTGCAGTGGTTTCATGAAACTTTTTAATTTCAAAATGAAAGAACTTGGATAAATTTGTATTTTTTTTATTAAAAAAACCCCCGCACACACACACTTTGCTTTCTTTTAATAAAATAAAATGCTTGACCTAGTGAAAATGATTTTAATAGTCTGGGGACATCAAATTTAGGTTGCATCTTAATGAGATTAATAAATGAGTTAATTTAGAACCACTGTGCCATAAAACATGTTTCCCTCTCACATCTGTTCATAAACAGAAAAAAGGTGGATCCTTGGTGATTTTTTTTACAATTCATAGGAAGGAAAGATTAAAGTATAAATTCATTTTAAAAATACCGTATAGGTAGATATCATGGTATAAAAACTGTTATCAGTAATCTCTCACCCACGGTGCTCTGAGTCAGCTATCACTCTTAATAAGGCTTACAGGAAATTGCAGAGTGCCACAGTGTTTATCCATATTATGTTGCAATTGAGGCAGTCAAGCAGAAACTCTCAGCTAACAAACCATATTATCAAAACATGGAATGGGAAGGGCCAGTCCTCCCTTATCTCCTTAAAATTTGCTTTGCTGAATTACCTTGGTGGCAGCAGTGTTCTCACAGCCCAATTTGTTGATGACAGTACTCAGATATGTTATTTCCTCGAAGCTGTTAAACCTTTGAGTTACTGAACTTCTAGTTGCTTACATTTTGCTTACTTTTTAAATAATAAATCATTGCAGGGTAAATGTGGAAACCTTGCTGCCCCAACAAAATGGGTCCTAGGCAATATTATTTTCTGTGAAACCATTTTCATACTTCTAACTGCTAACCTGTTCATAAGCATGGGTTGTGTGATGAGACAATGAACTGGAAAAATCAGAAACTAATAACAACTATATTTTATAGATGATTTAGGATGCCTTCTACTTAGCTGGCTACAGTCTCTTTCGCTTTGAAAAAGCCTCTTGATGAGGAGAAACGGATCAGGTTGCGCCTTGCAGCTCTACCCTAAGCGGCTGGCCTCGGCGTCCTCCTTGCGGATATATGATTGATTTAAATCCCATACATGGTAGTACTATATGGGATTTACTTTTGATTCGGATTATCAACGCAGGAACACTATGTTGCTTCTCCTTGGAATCCCCAGGACTTATTTGGGAGGTACCCCACCCATGTTCGTATGCTGATATATGTATGATTATGTACTTTACTTGATGTTGATACTTGCGATTTAATGTGTTGAACCTGCATTTCATGTCATTTCATTATTTGTGTATAATATAGATACTTTTTGTAATTATATATGGTTAGGTTCTTCTACTTACGCTGCCATAACAGCAACATGGAAGGCTTCCCGTGTTGCCTTCGAAAAAATGGGGAGGAAGGCAGGTGTCAGATACTTCCCTGCATGGGTAGGGCAAGTGATGAGTTGGGCAATGTGGGGGACAAGAATGGGATGATGGGTTATCAGTGCCCCCTGCTTGGGACCCCACAGATTCATCACAATGCATGGTGAATCCAAGGTCAATGACTGCAGCATGGCAAAATTTTCATGACAGAAACTTGATACTGATGGTTGGGAGGTACTGATTGAATTGTCTTTCTGAAAACCTAGGTAATCATATTTTGATGCTATGGTGTTTGTATGGAGGGGGGTGGTACATTAAATTAGTTAATTTCTCTACTGAGATTTTTCATGGCAAATGTGTATTAATGCAAGCTTTCTTCCACTGAAAAGGCAGAAGCCTGAAAACAAAAGTGGGTACTGATGATTGCAGAGAGGTTTTCTTAATGGTTCTTGTGGCTTAATTCATGCACATAGGGAGATATAATTTGAAATGCCACTTAACTATTCACCACAATTTAGCCTTGCTTGCTTTCCATAATCACATTATAGTGTAGTGGTACGGAGTGAACATTTTTTGGCTGCATAATATTTCCTCCAATATTTATGTTAGCAAATTCCCAGATGCATAATTCTGGGCTATTAATATTTACTCAATTGCTTCCCACTCTTACAGATTCAGGCTCTCTTCCTGAACATATTTATTTGGTCTTCCAGTATCTGTCACATTTTGTGTATGACACTTTTTTTTCAAAGGTGAAAGTTGGTCTCTCCTCTCCTCGAGCCCAAATTAATTGTGCCGGCAGCCATAACATCTTATTATGAGATTCATCTAAATTTTCTTTGGCATGAAAAAAACCCTGTGTTTTCTTGGAGGAGGGCACATTTCCTCTAAGAAATGAATAATTTTATTCCAGGGCATTTATGGATGATGCAAGATACTTTTCAGCTTTTAGGGCTAGGTCCTTAATTTACAGGTTTAAAATCAGGCATGCCAATAAATGCACCAAGTTTAATATAGTACCTATTATAGTCTTACCATTCATACAATATATGCACTTTTCATTATCTGTAGGTCATTTCCTGCCTTAAGTATTTACAGTTAAAAGAGTGTAGGATGGTTTGAGCATTCCTTATCTAGAATGGCAAAATCTGAAATAAGACGAAATCCAAAATTGTTCACATTGGGAGAAAGAAGGAGAGAGAAACGTTTGATTTCTGTTGGTTCAATGTATACAATGTACTTCATGAAAAGTTGATAAAATATGTGTATAAAATTATGTTCAGGCTATGTATATAAAGCACATATGAATACCATGTTTTGACAAAAACAAACAAACCCCAAATCCAAAACACTTCTGGCATTTTAGATAAAGGTTATTCAATCTGGGTTTTTCTGCTGTATATTATCTGGTAGGAACCAGAATTGGGGCACTGCTTGGTAGACTAGAGTATAATGAGTTATAGTTGAATTTAGCCAAGGAACTACAGTGATATTGGAAGGATGTATCCGTTCCTGCAAGTGGCACAGTACACAGTTTGTTATACAGGTTTTCACATGTAGATGTTTGCATGTAGCTAGCTATGCAATGGGTACTACATATGTTGTCACATTTCTGAGCATGGTTCTTTATTAGTCTCATAGTAGAGCTTTATAGGCACAGTAGGTTTTCAGTACAATACTGCAAGCCAAAAGAAACCTATTTCTGTTCACACATTATATTCTCTGCAGTGCTTGAACTGGGAGGTAAAAGGTACTTAACCTTAGTTAACCACACCATCTCCTTCATTTCCCCAATTACATAATGTAACACGATTTTTGTTCCTGGGATATAAATGTCATTTCCTAATTGGTTCTATGATAAATACATTGAAAAAGTGTATTCAACTGCAAAAACTTTGTTTTTTTTGTAATCTGCACAAAAGGTTTAAAATGGTGCATTGAAAGGTTAAAAATGACAGCCACAAAAATGAAGTTTCTGGAGTATAACAACTATTTTCAAAGTAAATACCACACGATTTAACAGGAAATAAAACTGTGAAAGCAGAATCAGAAAATATTTCAAATCTTGTTACATACTGTTATTAACATATCTTTTCTTTGTACCTAATAGTTCTGGGTACCTTGCAGAAAGACTGGGAGACAATTTAAGCAGAGTTCGTTGAAGCAAGGCATGACTTGTATAACAATGATTGCACTTTCGCATTCCAGATATATGACCTTGGTATAGCATTTGCATGTGGGTGCAAAAACGTTGCCTTCTGTCCTAATGATAGGTTCCTCTGTCTTTCACACATCACATCTGCATATATTAAATTCAGAAAGTGACCTTGCTGTCAATGTAGCAGGAAAATACTGAGCTGTAATGTTAAGAAGAAGCCCATACTTCAGTATTTATGTGCCCATCACAGAGCAAAAGTAAGCTGACAAATATGGGAACTCAGAAGTTAAACAGAAGTTAAACAGAAGCTGCCCTTCTAAGAGAGTTTCTCCTTAACAGCCAGGCACATGGAAGAATGAGGCATTATCCTACATAAGATGCTGGCTGGCTGGCAGCCATCAAGAACCACATGTCTGGTTTCAACTCGCCTTAGAAAAATGTAATAACATTTATCTGTGTCTTGAAACAATGACATTGTGCATTTCTCCTTCCCCACCACCATTTAGAATGGGGATGGGTTTAAACACAAGGCTGTTTAATCTCTATGCAGCCTTTATTGCACATTATAAATGGGGAAGGGAGAGATTTCAACAGAATATCTCATTCAAGCCTGATACAGAATGACTTACACAATATTTGTCTGTGAAAGACAGTGGATGGGCTGCTCAACAATCAAAACTGATGATTGGCATTTCATTATTCTACATGCATGTTATATTCAGGGTCTTTTAGTCTGTAAGTAGGTTACCAAAGGGTGTGGAATGTAATGACCTTTTAAATGCAGTCATCATTTTTAATAGCATTTTTCACAGCTGTCTAGATTGCCTTATGGTGGGTGGATGTTCAGATCACTGTTTTTAAACAGGACAATTTCCTCAATAAGGGTGGACTTTAACATTTAGTTAATGGTAGACAAAAATAGTATGGCAGACTGGTATCATTACACTCCTACTAATGCTATTGTCAGAGGAAAAATAATGAATTGGATACACTGTCTTTCCCAAGGGTATACAGTCCTCAACAGGATCTTTAAATTCTGACTCCATACACATGTTTATAGCTCTTCAGATACAGCAGAACATTCACCTCTGTCTCTTTGATGGGTTGTTCATGGATAGAATACATAAAGAAATACACAAAATTACCAGCAGTATTTTGTACAAATGCAAAACAGGAGAGAGAGGGGGGGGGAGAAGGTAGAGTGAGGCTCTGAGGGGAAGTGGAAATTGTGCATAGGATATGAGCATAATATAGTTGTTATATTTCATCTTTTAGCAGTGGGGAAATATGATCCTTTTAGCAAGTTATAGTGAGGGCAGAAGAAGGCAAGGAAGATGCAGCTAGGAAACCTTCTTCAAAACAGGAAACACATTATGTATGTATATTTTGAATCAATAATTGGAAATTGTTGTTTTGCATTACTTCACAGGCATCTAGAATACTGATCCAGCATACATGCTTTTGTTTTTATGTTTACATGGCACACCAAGAGTTACAATCTGTTAGTGGCTATGTATCAAAATATGAAATATAATATTGTGAATAAGAACTATATTGGACACTGCTGGACAAAATGGAAGCATATAAGTAGATAGAATTATTATCATCTAGACATGAATATATATATATATATCTTAATATACAAGGAATGCAGACAGGTGTGTACACCATCAATACTGGGCTAGAAACACAGTACAGGGAGATATGCTGCTTTGAAAAACTGTGTTGAGTGCACTTTCCAATTAAAATGAGATCATATTAATTTTCCACAAACATACTAACATGGGGAAGGAGGAAATTATGAGTTAAATTAATAACTGGTGTGTTTGTTTCATTTCTTAATTAAAGAGAATATTTAATGCCTTGGAAATAATAGTCCTGGTGTTCACAGAGATGTTAGCTCAGGGGAGTCTTCTGTTTGGCAATCTAGCAATCTCAGAAGTAACTATGTAGACTCATCAGAAGTTTTAAAAGGTTCAGGCTTAGTTGTTCTGTACTTCCTTCATTATCTGGGAACACAGGCCAACAAGGATATTGGTGTCAACTGTCTACCAGTACAATCTAGCAAACCTGTTCTGAGTCAAAAAGTACATATGCACAACAATCCTATTTTGGGGTGTGTGTTGGATCACAGAAGAATGGAAGTCTGTGAATGGGAGGAAGCAGTGTAAACATTATTTGACAAGTTACAAAAATAAATAATATTCTGAAAACATGATCATCATACAGAATTATAAAGCGTCAGTAGTACAATTACTAGGGCTGTGCAAAATTTCATTTATCATATCTGTTTTGTAAGATTCATATATATGAATTGATATTAATAAATGGGAGGGGCAGCCACAAAAAAATCGTAAGATTCAAAACACTGACCTATGACTTTCAGATGAGTTATGTAAGTCTCATAAATGCCTTCAGATCTCTGTCGCAGGTGCCACTTCTCCCTCAAAAGAGCTGGGTTTGGTTCCCCCAAAGAGTCCTGAGGAGGAGGGTGAGGGGGGCAGCAAGGGATGCCTGGCTGTCTGGCCAGGCAAGGATGAATCCCCTCCACACATGGCTGGCCCAGAGAGAGAGGCAGAGACCACACTCACACTGAGGCTTTAATGAGGGAAGTGAGTGGAATTCTGGGAAATGTAGTTTAGAGTGGCACCTTTTGAATTATCTGCCACAAGGGTCCTTGCCTTACCAAACTACATTTCCCAGAATTCTTATTTATTTATTTATTTATTTAAAATGTTTGTACCCTGACATTCTCACCTCCATGGAGGGACTCAGACTGGCTTACAGCAAAATTCAATGCTATACAAATTTAAAACAGCTTAAAACAGCATATTAAAATACATAAAAACAGAAATACATAAAAACCACATTGCCATTAAAACCACATTCAACTCGGTCTATAAAAGTGGTCACTCTACCACCTTGTGCCACCACCTCCTCCTCCCTGAAAGTTTTGATGGGGGTAAACCTGTGTTCATTCTCTAAAGGGATTTTGAGATACAGAGGGATTGTTGAATCAACCTGTGAAGTAGGAGAAATTGAGAGGCAGTAACTGCAATGGTTACCTAGTAAATTCCCTATTATCATTACTGTTATTACTGTTTCAAAGTCTGGGTGGGCATCTGTTGGGGGTGGTTTGACTATGCTTTTTCTGCCTGGAAGAAGGGGATTGGGCTAGATGGCCCCTGTGGTCTTTCAGCAAAATAGTACATACTGTTAAGTTGGTTAAAATTCCCTAAAAATCAGTAGATGGGCAAATCTTTCTGAAACTTGGTTATGTTGTATCATTAAATGCAGAAATTTAAGGAAAAAATGTTCATTTTTTTCAATTTCCCAACAATCTGTGGATGAGTGAAAGCTTCTGAAACTTGGGGGGGGGGGAGGTAATAGTGGTAACTGTATTCTACAATTGTAGCAAGTTTCATCTCAATGTCTCTAAAAATAAGGGAGAAAGGAGCCCCAGAAGCTACCCCTTCTGTAATTACTTAACAAAAAAGTAACACAAATTTCATTATACGTATCATTGTAGTTACAATACAAACCCATAACAGTATTTTAGAAACACTTTAGAACCTATTCACACACACACACACCAAATGTAGTAATGAGTATTGAAATATTTTTATTGATGTTATTCTAAATACTACAAAGGTAGTCAATCTATGGTCACCAAATCTTTTCATTTTTAAAGCCTATTTTTGTCACCCACTAAGACCCTCCCTTAAAAAGCGTGCTGGCAAGTAGCCTGAACCCACTAATTTTGACCCCCAACAAAAATAACTAAGTTAAAGTAAGTGTATAGCTTGTTTCAAAGGATTTTGAAATCCTACCATCAAAGTTATCCCGACACCAGAGATTATTGGCATTGAATGCATGGGTGTGAGGCTGGACTTCAGTGAGAGTGTGTTCCTCCTTTTAGCATATTGGACACCTGGGGCTCCTGGAGAGAGTCTATCCAAGTTGCTTGAACTCGTAGCTGATTGGGCCGTGAAGTTCCCCAAGCTTATTGTATTGGGGGATGTTAATGTACATGCAGATATGTTATCATCCTCAACTGTAGCAGAGGACCTAATCCATACTATGGAAACACTGGGGTTCACACTAACCATGACCGGTCCCACCCATCATGCTGGCCACACCTTAGATCTGATCTTTAACACAGGAATACGGGCGAGCCTATCCACAGTTACTGAGGTTCCATGGTCTGACCACTTTGCCTTCAATGCATGGATAGAGATCCCATCTCCTCCACGAGTAGATGCCGAACCTATGTTAGCATGCCCTAGGAAACTCATGGTTCCAGCCAGTTTCCTGAAAACCCTCAAGGTTTCGGAAGCTACCAGCGAGTCTCTAGATGAACAAGTCAACAAATGGAACACCAATTTGTCAGCAACTTTGGATACAATCACCCCTAAACGGCCTTTTCGTCCCTGCCGATATCGCTCCCCTTGGTACACGGATGAACTACGGTCACTGAAGCATGAGCGGAAGTGATTGGAACATGCCTGGCACTGGAAATCAGATGAGGCATCGAAATCTGCCCTTAAGGCTTTCTGTAAAATCTATGAGGCAGCTATTAAGGAAGCTAAAAAAGTTTATAACACCAACATGATAGTCTCAGCTAGATCTTGTCCAACACAACTATTTAAAATTGTTTGATCTATGACAAATCCGGCCCCATTGATTAAAAATTCGGCAGATTTGGTTATCACGGCGGAGACATTCCAAAAGTTTTTCACAGATAAGATCTCCTTACTTTGCCAGGAATTGCCTCCCACAGCTGGCACAATGAGTGAGCTCGAGACCCCATGGTCATCTATCAGGACCATTCTTGACCGTTCGTCCCACTGGATGCAGAAGCTGTCAATAAGACTCTGGCAGCAGCAAAGTCGACGATATGCTCCCTTGACCCATGCCCTTCCTGGCTAGTGAAGGACTGTTTGGAATGACTATGAAAAGTATAATCAACAGCTCCCCGAAGCAAGGAGTCTACCCGGAATGCCTAAAAGAGGCAATAGTTTGTTTGCTACTGAAGAAGCCATGTCTAGATCCCGCATCTCCTACAAACTACCATCCAGTTTCAAATCTCCCTTTCCTAGGTAAGGTGATTGAGTGTGCAGTAGCAGGCCAACTACAACAGTTCTTGGATCAGACAGCCGGCCTAGATCCTTTCCAATCCGGCTTCCACCCCGGCAGGCATGTAGCCCTCCCCTGGCTCCAGCCCCCCAAATTCTCAGGGTGGTCCGCGAAAAGGCCTTACTGGTACATTATTTAAACTGTTATGTTTATTCATATCATGATCTGATCACCATGCTCATTATATCCCACATTAATGCGGCTATTGGGATAACAATACAAAAGGTTTGCTAGGGTAGACCCTCTTCCACCCAGTCTCAGCCCCCGAACCAAACTCAGCCCCCCCCATCAAACTCCTGGCTACGGCCCTGCACCCCGGTCATGGGACTGAGACCGTCCTAGTTGCCATCACTGACGAACTCCGACACCGGGGTGGATCGGCACTATTAGTGCTTCTGGATCTTACAGCAGCATTCGACACCATAGACCACGATCTGTTGATCCACCGTCTCGCAGTATCTGGGGTGCGAGGACTTGCCCTTAAATGGTTCAGCTCATTCCTTCAAAATCATGGTCAACATGTGGAGTGGATGGGCCATGTCACAGAGAGATCCCCTCTTCATTTCGGGGTGCCCTAGAGGGCTATTATTTCCCCCCTGCTGTTTAATATCTACGTTCAACCACTTGCTAGACTGGTGTGGAGTTTCAGCTTAGAGTGCTATCAACATGCCGGCGATACCCAGCTCCTTCTTCGCCTTAAACCCGGGGCAACCTCAGTACCTGACAACTTCACTCTGTGCCTCGAGGCTGTGAAGGGATGGTTATGTGTGAGTAGACTTAAGGTGAACCCGGCGAAGACTGAGATACTTTGGCCGGGTCGCCCGATGGAGGCGATGCGTCCACTGCCCACTTTTGATGGTGAGTCTTTATCTCCATCCGCTACTGTCAAGAGTCTTGGTGTGTTACTGGACCCATTGTTGACAATGGAAGCCCAGGTTGCTGCTATCAGTAAACAAGCCTTTTTTCATCTACGTCAGGGCTGTCCAACATCTTCGGGCCCAAGGGCCGGAATGCAGGTGACGGATCACCTTGGGGGCCGGAGCGGAGGGCGTGGCTGCTTGTGGGGGCGTGGCCACAGTGGGGGCGTGGCTGCTCGTGGGGGGCGGGGCCGCTCCCACCCTGGTGCGCATGCCCAGCGTCCTGCGCGACCCGCCCCTTTTCGGCAGGGTGACGTCAGGCGCCGAAAAGGGGCGGGTCGCGCAAGATGCCGGGCATGCGCGCCAGGGCGGGAGGCGGGCCGGGGGATCAGCGAGCCGCCCTCCGCCGTCTCCCTAGCTCTTGCAGCGGCCGCGCCTGAAGGAAGGTAAGCCCGGGCTTACCTTCCTTCAGGCGCGGCCGCTGCAAGAGTCAAGGACACGGCGGAGGGCGGCTCGCCGATCCTGCCCTGGCGCGCAAGCCCGCGAGCGGCCCTGCGCGAGCGAGGAAGAGGCGGGGGGAAGTCCCACCCCTAGGGCATCTGACGTGGCTTCCCTCCGCCTCCTCCTCACTTGCGTCACCCCCCTCCTCGCGTCGCCCCCCCCTCGAGATCGAAATTTTTCAAATTTTTTTTCCATTTTTTTAAAAAACCTGATGTCTTGCAGGGGGTTAGGGGGTCGTGGGGAAGGGGCTTGGGGGCCGCGTACGGCCCCAGGGCCGCCAGTTGGACAGCCCTGATCTACGTCAGGCGAAGCAGCTAATGCTCTATCTTTTGGAAGAGGCCTTGACATCAGTGATCCATGCCACAGTCACCTCAAGGTTAGATTATTGCAATGTACTTTATGTTGGCCTCCCTTTATCAGCGACCTGAAAAATCCATCTTGTTTAAAATGCGGCTGCCAGGTTACTGACCAGAACATCTATGAGATGCCATATAACACTAATTTTACAGCATCTACACTGGCTGCCAATTGAATACCAGATCTATTATAAGATATTGATCCTGACCTTTAAAGCCATATATGGTCAAGGGCCGGCATATCTCAGGGACCGCCTCTCTTCCTGTCAGCATCAATGGGCAGTGTGATCGTCTCAAGAAAATCTCCTGTACCTACTGGGTCATAAGGAGGTACGTCTAGAAGCTACAAGATGTAGGGCCTTCTTGGTCTCAGCTCCAGTGCTGTGGAACTCATTGCGACCCTATATGAGAGCTATGCGTGACCTCCTATCTTTTGTGCAAGGTCTCAAGACATGGCTCTTCAGCAGAGTATTTAATCTGTAACTAAGTTATGTCTTTGTTTCTGTATAAGTTTTGATTTTATTGTTGCACTGCTTATTTTATTCTATGTAAGTCACCCAGAGGACCTTGGTGGAGGGCGACTAATCAAATAATAAAGGATGATGATGATGATGATTTGTTGTGTTCTGTTGTCAAATTTTGGTAGAGCACCGGGGAAAAATCCAGTATTTTAGCAAGTAGACAAGAACAAGAAATGAAAACATGTTGTACTTGCCTTGTGTTCTCCTTTGCAAGAAGGTTTTTTGAGTTAGGGAGGGTGATCATGTGTTCATATTATTGACTTTTAAAAAATCACCTTACAGATAAATTGAATACATGGAATGCTCTCCCTGAGTAAGTTTGACCAACATTAATGTTGGTAACAATGTTTACAGCTAATACTTTTAAAAAGTATTCCAAAACTATTCATAGTCAGTTTTATGTTGATTTTGAAAGGCTTCTGTCGATTCTTTGACTAACACATTTGATATTTTGTGTTTTTTAAAATTATATTGTATTTTATTTGTATTTGTATATTATCTTGGGAGCTCTGAAAACTGAAACAGGAACATACAAATTAGGACAGCAATATGCATTCTAAGATATGAAATTACTTATAAGACTTTGGATGACTTTTAGCTTAGTTGGGGTGAAGAGCAGCTCTTAATAGTATTGTTTAGACCGAGCCAAAGGTAGGAGTCCTGTCTACATCATAAGAATTGAGAATAATTCATAAAGAGTGCTTGCAAAGAACCCTAACTGAATTTGTATTCAGGATATAACTGTAATAGATATCAGAAGCTATGTTACTCTAATTTTTCATGTTGTATATTGTTAATGTTCTCATGACTGGATGAATCAATGAATAGTAATGTTATTCTAATTAGTACAGATTTAATCTCACATTAATTTACTAAACCAGATATTGTCAGTTAGACAACCCCATGAGCATATTTATAGTTTTTCCCCACTAATTTGGCAGATTTTTTTTCACGTCATGAGCAACTTGAGAAACTGCAAGTCACTTCTGGTGAGAGAGAATTGGCCATCTGCAAGGATATTGCCCAGGGAACACCCAGATGTTTTTGATGTTTGACCATCCTTGTGGGAGGCTTCTCTCATATCCCCACATGGGGAGCTGGAGCTGACAGAGGGAACTTATCAACAATCTCTCCAGATTTGAACTTCTGACCTGTTGGTCTTTAGTCCTGCCAGCACAAGGGTTTAACCCACTGCACCACCAGGGGCTCCTACTTGGCAGATGACTGACTGGTATTCACTGGCCAGTTGGCAAAGAGGAGAGTAACCTGAAATTGGTTAGCTACTATTGCTAGCAACCTGGCCTGGGGAAACCATTGATTGTGGTTTGGATTAGCATTGCAGAAATGCTTAAGTGTGTGAAAGAATACTGTATTCCTAGGTTGTTTTTATTAGACACCCATAGAGCTGGCATCCTGTAAACCTGTGCCAATATATACTACAAAATTTTAATTGTTTATTTATTATTAACTGTATTTCCAACCCTGGGTTTGCCCAGATTTAGAAAATACAAGATTATTCAGTGGTAATGAACCTCAAAAACCTCATGCATTTTGTGACCTTGTTGTCATAATGCGATGGCAGATGCACTACCTTATGACTGAGTATCTGTAAGTAAGAAAACTCAGATTTCAGCAGTTTGCCTTCCTGAGATGTAAAGTTCCATGCATATTTTCTGCCATAAGTGCCAGAATGCAATAGCAGAGATGCCACATCTGAATCACATCTGTTTCTGAACACCTAATAATATTTAATATTATCACAATAATATTTTATTATTTGTAATAGATAATGCTTTAATAGAATTAGATTTATATTGATATTTCTGTTCTGGAAAAAAAGAGGGAATTAATCAAACTTTCAGTACAAAGTGGTTCAGTAATATATCTCCAACTCACTACAAACATATTAATGCATGTAAACCTTTATTAATGTATTCTATAACTTTCATTTGGTTGGTCATATCTTAAATGTACATTTCCCACTATCCTGAAAGTGCCATGGCCACTTAGAACTATTAAAATGTTATTTCTATCAATAGAAAACATGTGATAAACGTGATTATGCTGTTCTGTTATCTGTTTGTGTTACATTGTTTAATGACCTTTTGCCACTTTCTCTAAGATCACAAGTTTATGAAGAAATGAAGAAGGCTTTCTGCATATTATAATGACTTATAGTGTGTGTGGATATGGTGCTTAAATCTAAGAAACAATGACCACATTGCAGTCAGCAACTCTAATTAGAGAATTAAATTAGCTGATGATTTGTAAGATATTATAATTGCAAAACGCCACAAGGGAGGCAGTGTAATTACTGAAAACAAGTGTATGGTACTCTCATACGGGTCTATGAGGAAAGTGAACAAATCCATTACTTTTTTAAAAAGGCATAAAAGCCAATGGTAGAAGAGCCAGTGGTCTGAAATGGGCATTGTCAGATTTGGGAGGAAATAACTGAATTCAGTTGGCAGTTAAGCCATGGGGTATCCTTACTAATTCAGTGCGGCATAGATCCATTAGTGTCTAACCTCTATATCTGTAAGGGAGCAATCCATTTCTCTTTCCAGTTCCTTCCTTGATGCTCCAAAATCTATTCTAGAATTTCTCCCAATCTTCAGGAGCAGATTTTGAAGATATGCTGCATATATGTGTTTGACTATGTCTTCTTATTAGAATTATTCCAAGAACAGAATTGATAATATTTTAATCCTTTCAACAAAAGGATGCTTCTAAACCTTTATCATTCTTGTTAATATGGAGAAAACTCATTATATTTATTTTTGTTCAATTCACTCATATTTGCTGTGCTAATGATTAGGTGGAGGAATTGGATGAAAGGACCCCTACTCAAGACACACACAGTAGTTTGAAGTTGAAGTGGCCAGGGTGTTATGGGTTACAGCTGTTAGATGCTTGGTAAGCATTGAGTGACCTGTCTATAATCTAGTAACCTGTCTATAATCTAATAACACCCATCCTCAATCTGTCCCCTGGGGTAAGACTCACAGAATATCAATAATTGGGATCCATGTGAGCAAAAGTCACTCTGATTGACACTGTCACCTGGGAGTGAAGGAGTGATGACAGGTCACTGAGTTGGGCCTGGTCCACATTGCTGAAGCCCATGTTCCTCCAATGGATCTTGAAAGTGTGGAAACAAGCAGATTCCTCTTAATTTGCAGATTCAGCACAGAGCAAAAGTCCGCAGCCACACACTTAAATTGGTAATAAATGTCCACAAATGAATACCCATTCATGTCATCCTAAAGCTATCTAGAACTTGTCTAGGATTGGATCTTCAAGGATTGGCAGTTGGATTGAACAAGGCCTGAGCATGATCCTGCACCTGACATTGAGGGCACTGTTTTCAATTTCACTAGCTACCACTAACTGCAAACACTACATCTGGTAACTTGGGAATGCAATCCCCCAGATGTATTCATCTAACATACTCAGTATTGGATTTTTTTGTATTCATTTGAATAATGAGGCACAGTATCGTTTACAGTATTTAAGCATGGGCTAAGTATTAGGAAAGAGTCCTGGTCAGTGAAATCCATTGACTAATGCTGGGTGTGAGAAATAATTTTATCTTAATCCTTTCTGAAGATAGCAGAGACTAAGTATGCTTTTTTTCTCCCTTGGACTAATATAGCATACTTCTCACTATATTCACCAATGGAATAACACAGAGGGAGAGTTTTCCTATGGAATTTCCTTACCAGGAGATTCTTTTTAAAAAGTTTATGACAATTACATGCTCAGCTTTTGTGCCACAGTGGAATCTTAACATTTCAAAATGCTCCAAAGTTACCTTCTTCCTGATACCTGCTATAATACAGCAATTAAATTCATTATCCAGTCATAGGACCTTGTCACACAGCTGTTGGAATCATCCCGTGTCATTGGGGACATAGGGAACCTGCTTCACCTGGCACCTGTTCCAGCTGATCCCTAGGGGGGAAGTGTGGACCATGCAACTTCCGCCATTCCTTCTAATGGTAACACCGGAATTTTCCCGTGTTGCTAGTGTGGCAGCATGTGCTGACTCCACCCTACATTGCCCATGGAGCCATGCCAATATCATTTGATGGGAGCCGGCGGGCTCCATGGGTGATGTGGGCAAAGCTGGCCAATGAAATCCACCCTTGTATATTGTCAGGAAAACAAATATCATGGGGAAATTGGCTGGCCTGAGTAGTAATTTATTTAAAATTACTAAGACACAAAGAAGTGCTTGCTTGTTTGACTTGGCAGAAAATATACTTTCAAACTTAGAAAAATAACTTGTATTGTCTACCAGGTGAATTATGTAGGAGTGTTAAGATGTCCTAGTGTGCATTTTATAAACAAGCAATGTAAACCGCCACATTTTTTTCCTCTTATCCCATGAAATAGGCAGCATCAAAAGGTCCTGGGGTCTATTTCTTTTCTGATAGGTATCCAGCCATGTTGATTCTTATTAAAACTTTATCTCAACTATCAAAATCTCCTGGGTCTGCAAAATGTGCCTAGAAATCTAGTGAAAGTATTTTCCTTGGGAGATTATAAGTACTTTCTGATTCTAATCAAAGCACCAATGACAAGAAAATAGCCTTTCTGGCTGAGATTGATTTCAGCAGGAAACAAGGATATGTGAAAACAGTAGGAGAAACAGGGTCATTGTTATCTTTATTGGGAAAACTCATAAATGGCTCAAGTCAGAGCTTGCTATTGAGGTTAAGGATTTACATAGATTGGTTTAGTTGTTTTCACACACAAAAATCCAGTATCTTATAGAATAGAAGTCTGTTATCCCTTTGCCAACCACCAGCATAAAAAACCTGAAATGTTCCTCTCTTAACACAAGATCAACATGCTGACATGTAAAAAGTAGTACAAGCCATATAAAAATAAATCAGGCTACTTTATATCACATACAATCTATTTTCTTTCCAATCTTCTGTTGCATACTGCTCAGGCTAAGAGAAAAAATGTTTCAGTGTTACAGGTTGCATTGTCTTGCATTGTCTTGGCAAATGCCAAAGGAGGGAATTAAAAAGAAAGTAATAAGAGATTGTGTTCCTTGATACTCCTTGATCATAAATGCATTTCCCACCTGATAATGACTTAAATTCAGAGACAGGTAAAAACAAAATTACTGATGCATAGACTTGCATGTCAAATACTCTGTTCTATGCCACAAATTATATAGAATTGAAGAGGCAAACATTTGGGCATGATTATTTCTATTCATTTTATTTACTCTAAAGGACAGCAGTTACGAGCAAATGTGTGGGTGATGGTTGTCAAAACAAATGAATCATTTTCCTTCTCATTTATGGGAAATCATCAAGTTGAAGTATTTACTATTGGAAACAAAAATGTAGCTGTGTGTTGTTGGGGTTTTCTTTGTTTGTTTAAATAATCACAAACATAACATTAACCAAATCTAGGTAGACATAATGGAATGGGTCAGGCTTGAACAATATAAAATTGATATTTTAATGATAGTATGTGGGGCTATTTTTCAGAAGAAGAAATTGGGGGGGGGGGGAACCCACTTCTGAGTTTTCTTTGCCTTAGAAAACCCCATGGAATTCATGAGGTTGCCATAAGTCAGCAGCTGACTTGAAGGCACACAGACACACAACTGAAGTATGTGTTTATGATATCAGTGTTTAAATGCTGGGTAGAATATATTGTTGTTGTTTCATACAGCAATAAAAATCCTGACAATTTAAGACAAGTAGCTGGCAGATGTCAAGCATTTTGGTTTTATCTCTCTAAGGGATAGTTTTAAATAAAAAGGTTCCTGCAGAGTCTGAAGTAAAGAACAGCTAATTGATGCTCCAGCTATTTTAAAACTGACTTCGATTACAGCCTGAATTTGAAGAAGAAAATATATTCATGGAATAAAATATATATCATTTTGTTTTAGTGGAAATTGGTTCAGTGGGGGAAGGGGTTCAGCTGTAGATACTTTAGATACATTATGTGTTGCTAAAATGTGCTACAGTGCTAAAGGCAGAAATTAGTAAATGTTCCCACTTCTCTCACAAAGTAAAACACTGCCTAAAAGTGAAATCACTTTAAAAAAATTAGGTCAATAACTTGTGTAGATACAGATAGTGGGGGACATTTTAATAGTTGCATTGTTGTTTATATAGCGCATCTTCTCCCAGTATATATCCATAATGTTAACATATCTTCATTTTCCACATTACAAAATAGTGGCCAAAGATGTGGAAGAGGAACACATCAAACGATATCATATTATACATTTTCTTTAATCAAATGTTTCCATAATGATACAGAGAAGAAATACAAATGAAAAAGCTTGAAATGTTTTTGGAATAATCTGCTTATACCTGAGATAGAAGAGAAATTGCTTCCTTATTCTAGACGGAATTGAGTCCCTTACTTGCACAACCGTGGTTGAATTGCAATATGCCAGGCAATAGGATGTAAATGCTAAACTTACATGTGCAAAGATGAATTACAAAAGTCATTTTGTCCCTGCTGCAGGAGAAAACAAATATTCTTCTGCAGTATTCTTACTGAAAACCGAATCCTATTTTTTCATAATATTGCTTTTTCATGATTTGACCTCACCTATGTGTTTGATTTTCTTCTATGTTGCCTTCTTTCTGCTTGCTCTGCTTCAGCAGAACAAGAGGGAAAAGTAGGGCAATAAGATCCCAAAGTTTCTGTGTTCCTTAAATGTCTTGAAGCACTTATGACTGGAAAAGGTATCCACTTTTTCTGTCTTAATCCATATGGTCCAAGAGTAGCAGATGCTTGAAAAGGGTTTATGTAAATTGTGACTCATACCATTTGCTGGATTTTTCCTGGCATTTCCTACCTCGGTTTGTCAAAATATTTTATAAAAGCCTGTTCATTTACAAGATTAACAAATAAAACCCACATTTAGAAACTCGTCATAAGTGTGCAGTCTGTCTGGTTTTCCTGCAAGAAGCTGTTAATGCTTAAATTAGCCACCTGATGGTGTGATGCTCTTTTTTTTTTAAAAAAAAAAAGCCAATGTCAACCACAGCTGAATCAAGTCACAGGTTTTAAAATGGAGTATGGGTTGCATATGTGCACTAAGAGTTGGCTCATGTTCCTTTCCCCCAACCTTCTATTCAGTATTTCTCAGACTAGTATCCCTGTGTCTGGGTTGTAGTACTACTTCAGACTGGCAATGGCACAAAGGGTGTACTGTTTTAAAGATGGTGTTATGAATTAGACTGTTTTAAACCAGTCTGTTTGTTTTGAGTCATAAAGAGAAGGGCAGTTTCCTGACTAGACTTCAGTTGCTGAAAATAATCATGAAATTGAATGTGAAAATGACAACACTATCAATAGAGACACCAGTAGAAACACAACAGAGACATCATCACTGTGTACACCACACAGACTGAGGATTAGATTAGCAGATGCGTCAAATGCAAAAGAAATGAATTTTGCTGTTCTTTGAAAACTGAAGAATATAGTAGATGCCTAACAAAGGTAGCAACACCTTGGTTATTTCTATTCATTGACAGCAGTGTGCTGTGAATAAAATGGAAGTCATTGAATGGCATGAACTTTGGGAAGCAAACAGAGGAGTAGATGAATTTAAAAGAAACTACTACTGAGAATGGTTGGAAATCCCTATTTCTTACTGTTTTAAAATGAGATGGTAAGAGAAAGTATTATTTCCTGATTCCAGTTCTTTCACTATTTGAAAAACGACTTGCAGCCTCTTCAGACTGAGAAACTGAAGGCGTAGTTAAAGAAATGGCAAGGCCCCTGCTGGTTTCTTTGGCACCTCTGAAGATGCTAGCTACTGTTGTAGGTGAAACATCAGGAATAAATGCTGCTAGAACATGGTCATGCAGCCCCAGAGCCACACAACTCTCCTGTTGGTTTCTTTGGCACCTTCTTGAAAAGGAGAGTGGTGCAGAGTAGGCTACACTCCTTACTGTTTTCATCTGCTTTTGTATAATAATAATTATTATTATTTATTTCTAGCCCACTTTTCTCCCACAAAGGGAACCAAAGCAGCTTCCAGCATGCTAAAATACAGCAAAATCAAATCACAAATAAAGAGCATAATAAGCAATCACTAAAACATAAACATAAATAACCATTTAAAACCAATATACATTATTATGGCACCTTGTCAAATCAAATCTTATTGCACTTAATACTGCCCAAGGGATATTAACCTTATTGGCTTCAGCCTAGATTTATTTGCGGAAGGCTTGTTTAAAAGGAAGATCTTCAGCTTTTGCCTGAAAGATGTTAGGTTGTGTGCCATTTTAATCTCCCTAGGGAGGGCATTTCAAAGCCTTGCAGCGGCCACTGAGAAGGCCTTCTCGAGTGTCACTGCCAACCATATTTGGGATGGTGGTGGAAGTGAGAGAAGTGCCTCCTTTGAGGATTTTAAGGTTCGAGCAGGTTGGTATGAAGAGATGCGGTCAGATAAGTAAGTTGGACCTGTATATACCGACACTAGTGGCCTTTACTAGGGAAGAAATTCTGAAATTAATTAATTATTATTTATTTCACATATTTGTATCCTGCTCTTCTCACCCAAAAAAAGGGGACTTGGGGTGGCCTTACAACAGGCAGTGATTTGATGCCAATATATAAATATTAAAAAATAAACAAATTCAATTAAAACCATAAAATTAAACATTAATTATTAAAACATCAGTTAAAATCACATAATCCAGGTCATAGTCCAATTGTTAATTCCATTAGTCCATTATCCTTATTGTACTGTTTACTGGATGAATGCTTGGTCCCACAGCCATGCCTTAAGCTTCTTCCTGAAAGACAGAAGAGAGGGAGCTGACCTGATTTCATTAGGGAGAGAGTGCCATAGATTGAGAAGGCCCTGCCTCTTGTCCCCATCAATTGAGCTTGCGAAGGTGGCGGGATCAAGAGCAGGGCCTCTCTAGATGATCTTAACTTCCGAGATGGGTCATAGAGGGAGATACATTCGGACAAGTAAGCTGGGCCGGAACCATTTAGGGCTTTATACTCTAAAGCCAGCACTTTGAATTGTGCTTGGCAGCAGACTGGCAGCCAGTGGAGCTGGCATAACAGGGGGTTGTGTGCTTCCTGTATGCCGTTTAAGTGGGCAATCTGGCTGCCACTCATTGGACCATTTGAAGTTTCTGAACACTCTTCAAAGTTAACCCCACATAGAGTGCATTGCTGTAATCTATTCAGGATGTAACAAGAGCGTAGACCACCATGGCCAAGTCTGACTTTCCAAGGTAAGGGCACAACTGGCTCACAATTTAATTGAGCAAAAGCTCCCAAGCTGCGAACTTGAGCCTTCAGGGGGAATGTAACCTCATCAGCACAGGTTGTAACCCTACCCACTGTTTGGCCTTATGACTGACTAGGACAGTGGTTCTCAACCTGTGGGTCCCCAGATGTTTTGGCCTTCAACTCCCAGAAATCCTAACTGCTGGTAAACTGGCTGGGATTTCTGGGAGTTGTAGGCCAAAACACCTGGGGACCTACAGGTTGAGAACCACTGGACTAGGAGGACCTCAATCTTGTCTGAATTCAATTTCAATTTGTTTGTCCTCTTCACAGCTGCCAAGCACCTGTTCAGTACCTGAACAGCCTCCTTAGTAGCAGGTGGGTTTGGCATGTAATTTCACTGTAGAATGATTGCAGTTGGACATCACTTTAACTGCCAATGTTGAATGCTATGGAATCATGGGAGTTGCAGTTTTCTGACATTTTTAGCCTTCTCTGCTAAAGAGTTCTGGTGCCTCACTACAAGTTTCAAGGTTCTATAGTATTGAGACATGACAGTTAAAGTGATGTCAGTCTGCACTAATTCTGTAATGTCGATGCACCCTTGGTTGAAGTTGCACTATCTTGTGTTCTGAGATCAAATTTTCACACTGAATTCTGGAGACAAGTTACATTGCCATAGTGTTGTTGAGTTAAATAATAGTATTCATGGATAAATGTGCACCCTCTCTCCTTGACTTCAGTGGAGTTTATGCAGCCTAATTGCGAACATAATTGAGTCAATCTCAGTATTGCAGTGGAGATTATAATTAATCAGAGATAAAGGAATTTGCTGTCCCTTCTATTAATGTTTGGTTCTAACAAGCAAGATATCCACAGTGCTATGAAGGGTGGTTCTACTCAGCCAAATACATTATTCTGTATAATCATTTCCATGTTCAATATTATTATTTTATCATATGGGTATTGTATCTGCCTTCTAGTTGCCTGTCAACCCCATGAATTTTCTCAGGCAAGGAATACTCAGAGATGATTTTACCAGTAGCTTCCTCTGAAATATAGCCTACAGAACCTGATATTACTTGATGGCCTCTCGTTCAAGTACTAACTACAGATGACCATGCTTAGTTTTTTAAGGATCAGATGGTATCTGGTGCTTTTAGGCTGCCAGAAATATTTTAGCCTCTTTTTACTACAGAAGACCTAATGCGGCTTGTTTCCTTTCTAACTGGACATTTTGAAATCCCCAGACCAATAAAAACCTGATGCTGAGAGATCATAATCTCTGTTTGTTTCTTCTGGAAAGCTTTCCTCCCTCTCTACAGTACACTGCTTTCATTTTGCTTTGATAAGTTGCCCTATTTCAGTGATATGAAAGATACATTGGCAAACTGCTTCTAGAGAAATTGACCATTTCATTCCATGTTACACATTTATCATTAAAAGCATTTATCACAATATTTATGGCAGACAGTCTGGATAGTAGGAGCTTTTATTTTGCATGATTTATGTATGTTTGTTATGGAGGTGAAGAAAAGTAATGGTTTCTGACACCCTGTGTGTCCGTGTGCACATGAACCAAAGCATACTACAGTAGAGTACCCAAATACAGAAGAAGCCTCTTCAACATTTCTCATTCATTTCTGTACATAAGTCTTTTTTTCCCTCTCTGTGAGTAGCAATGTTTTCATACTAGTATCATTGACCTTGGTAATTGAAAGTGGTGACAGTGGAAACTAGTTATTTGTTTTATGGATGAATTTCACCTTTTCTTTCCATTCATTATAATAGACTCTGGTTCTGGAAGAATAGAAGTCAGAACAAGTTACTTGTTACTTGTCTTAAATTCTATTCCCAAATTACTTTTTGACTTAAACTGGGCTAGGATCAAGATGTGAAAAATCTTTGGTTTGAGTTGTTCCACTGCATTGGAACATTCGAACATCATAATCAGAGGAAACTGAACCATTGTCGTATTTCGGAGTGTAGAGTTTTCTAGATTCTCCAAAGAATGAGGACACCAATTTTAGGACATTAGAATTCAGAGATGAGGGTGACACCTTCTCTAGCTCAGTGGTTCCCAACCTTTGGTCCTTCAGATGTTGAAGATTTCTGCTTCCATATTTCCTCACTATTGGCCATGGTGTCTGCGACTTCTGGAATTGAAGACCCAAACACCAGGAAAACCAAAGATTGGGAACCACTGTTCTTGCCAATGCAGAAATACAAGAAGGCCATTGAAGGAGAAAGAGGATTATGATGATGGGAATGCACCACATCCTTCTATTTTTATGCAAGCCAATCTTATTGTGTGATTGCTGTATTGGAAAATTGTGGAATCCCAGGAAAAGAATAGCTGAGAAACCATTGGAATTGTTGTTTCATTCCTCAAACAGCCAGTGCCTTCCAGAATATCCGTCCCTTTAAGGTAAAGAGTGCTAATGGCTCACCAAGCTTCCATAGCATTGAGCCATAGTAGGTAAAATTGTGTCAAACTGCATTACTTCTACAGTGTAGATACCACCTGAGTGATGGCATGGTAGTACTTAATCTTCCATTAATTAAAGGTGTTTTTTTGTTTGCTGATAGCACAATAATTGAAGATGTTATTGCCTTCTTAAAACTGAAATGACAGCATGGCATGTGCTTCTTGAAAGATAGAAACTAAAGATTTAATATTAAAAGTTCCACATGATGGATGTTTCCAGTAAAAACTGTATTGTTTTACATCAGATGTTTTTGCCCTGAAAAATCTATGAACCATCATTATGCCACTGAAAAACAAGTTATAACTTTAATTGTTTGTTGAGGTCATAAAGAATAGGACTGTGTCCCGATTAGCCTTTCTTTGCTGAATGTAACCATGAGATTGAAGGTAAAAAAAATGCACTATCAAAAGAGGGGATGGTGTAAACAGCAACTATTCTCAAAACATACACTGCAAAGGCTGCGGTATTAAATTGTCTTGAAAAATTAAGCTCATCTAAGTCAGGCCAGTGTATAAGCCCCTCTACATGACCTGAGTTGTGATTCACTGATCAGAGTCTTTATGGCCAAAGCCTCAGCTTTTTGAAATGTTTGCTCTATAATAATTTCAGAATATCAATCTGCTGCATCTGAAAACAGAACAAAGCAAAAATGCAGCTGGCCACATTGTTGGTCTATTAGGCCAGTATTCCTGTTGTTTATTTCCCACTGTCATAGTGGTTAGTTTATTGAAAATTCTTATTTATTTAATTAATGTTATTTATAAATACAGATTGAGCACCCCTGTTCTGGAAATCCAAAATATTCTGACATCTGAAATTGTCCACATGTTAGCTTTGGAAGTGGCATATTTACTTGTGTGGGAGTCAATGGACACAAAGATTATTTCATGTGCAAAACTATTGAAAACATTGTATACATTTATGTATTTATTTATTTCTAATTTTATAACAAGGTATATGAAAACTAAATGGATTTTGTGGTTTTCCCCTGGGTAGTACTGTACAGGTTTGTCATAGAATGATATGTTGTCTGCACTTGACACAGGACATTTCTCGAGATGCATCAACTAAGACAGACTTGTAAAATCAAACTGCTCAAGTTAAAGTCTGTATCAATCAAGACAGTACATTGACTTCTAATAGCTGGAGCTCTTCAGTTTCAAAATTAAAGTGATTATGAAATATTCTAAACTGAAATGTGATGTTAAATGAGGCAACAACTTATGATGATTCCTAAGAAACATGGTTAAGGATGAAGATTCAGCAGTGTTTTTGTTCTCACTGATTTCAGCAACTTATTTCTTCCCCTTTCCTGCCTTTTGCTTCTTTGGTAATCCAGTGTGCTTATCTTGATCTAAAAAGGAATTGAAAGTAGGCTGCTGAATTTTGGCATTACTGAATGCCTTTACAGGGAAACAATATAAAACAACAAAAAGTAAAGATCTGAGATGCCAGAACACTATAATTGTTTGTAATCTTAAAGGAAGAAAGTTGTTAAATAAATAAGACATTTTTTAAAGGCAGGTTTTTTTCCCCTCAAGGTTACAATAAAGTCTTTTTGAAGTGAACTAAGAAAATAAGACAAAGTTGCTTCCTTGGAATTATATTTTAACAAGTATACCACTGTGTCAATTATGTAGCTATTCCTTGTGGGTGCAAGAGCTCAATTCACACATGTAGCTTCCATCTCACTGGCTTTCTTAATTACTTGAGTATGCAGGAAACAACTTGTGATGCAACAAAATGATGTTTTCATGTTCTTTTGGCTGTATTAAAGAAGACAGTTTCTTATGGACTTATAGCCAATTTTAAAATAGTAATAATTAAAAAGGGGCTACAGTTTTGGGTATCATACCTACCTTGCTGAATGTCCCATATAACACCAATCTTAGAGCAGCTGCATTGGCAACCGGTGGAGCACCGGATCACTTTCAAAGTGCTGGTTCTTACCTTTAAGGCCTTGCATGGTCTAGGGCCAGCGTATTTGAGGGATCGCCTTATCCCCCGTCAACCCCAGAGATCACTGCATTCCGAAGATCAAGACTTGCTAGAAATCCCTAGTTTCAGGACTTTCCATTTGACAACAACTAGATGTAGGGCTTTTTCGATCATTGCCCCCACTCTATGAAAGACTCTACCACCAGAGGTCCGGGCCCTGTGAGATTTAGTTACTTTCCGTAGGACATGTAAAACCTACTTCTTTCAGCAAGCGTTTGAGTGGAAATAATTTTATCTAATATGGTTTTAAAGTTATTGTGTATTGCTGTCTTGTAAACCGCCCCGGGCCTTTGGGGAGAGGCGGTCTATAAATTGAAATAATAAATTAATATATAAATAAATTATTTCTGTTACCATATGCAATTTTGAGCAGATTTTGTTGTTTAAAATGTGAAACACAAAAAGAATTAAGTAATAATAAAATTACAGTTAACTGAAGAAGTAGATGTACCAGAACAATAGTGAGGTGTAGTGAACTCTCACACCATGCTGAATTTTGAGATGAGTGGCATGTGTGATTGGTATAACAGGGAGTTTTTAATGATCCAAGTAAGTTAATAGTACCAAGCTAGTTTGGCACCCCATATAAGAATTATTCAACCTGTCTGTCTTTGGCAGCCTACCTAAGGGACACATCTGCACAGAGATAAGGGCCACATACATCTACACTGACCTTTTAGGCCGGTGTGACCTCAGATCAGCCCCACATAGCTTAATGCTGCACGAGGCAGATCTGACTTAACTCAGGGAATGTCGTTTCAATGCAGCTTCTCCTCTGGATTAAGTTAACTCAGGAGAAATCTGGATCTGAGCCAGGGCTTGGATTCTTCCCTGACTAATGGTTGTCAGGATACCTGTGCCAGTTCATCACCTGGGAATACAGGATGGCAGGACTCTCCCATCCTCTCCCCACAACACGGGCATTACCAGCTATCACCCCCTTCCAGGTGCCTTAGTGAGTTGACAGCAGCCAGGGTGCTCAAAGACTAAAGTAGGTGGGGGTGTCATGGCTGTCACCAGTGGCAACTTAGGGATAGGTGGATGTTCTTTAGGGTGGCTGCCAAGTGGGGACTCTCTGCTAGGTCCTAGGTGCTCGATGCAGTCCCCATTAGGCTGCCAAGTGAGCTCAATGTGGCATCCAGTATACCAGATTGAGTACAGATTTTCTGTTAGTGTAACACCATCCTTGGACAGAAGATCTCTTCTTCTGTCCAAAGGAAATTGTCCCTTTGTAGCTACATAGTTGACGCTATGTTTCCACGGGGAAAAGCAAACTCTCTCTTCTTCCCATCTGTAAATTTTTACATTACCTTTACCAGGGATGTTTTTTTTTTCTTTGTTCAGCCTCTAGGGTGAGATAAAAATTAAATGCCAGCCTAAGGAGTTGAATATGAAGGCCTATGAGAGAATGCCTTCAACATTTAATGGATGAATATGCCTGCACTTAGCAGTCTGGAAGGTTACTATATTAACTCAAGAGACATAAGTGATTTTTTAAATTTACCTCATAGCTCTGCAACCCTATCATCTGAGATCGGGCATGCAGGGCCAATACACTAAATGTGCATGAGATAAGGGACAGATATGTACACACAAACACACACACACACATATATACCTGTGTATGTGTGTGTATATATATATATATACAGTATATGTATATGTATATGTGTGTGTGTGTGTGTGTGTGTGTGTGAAGGGTGTCATATACATGTCCATGTAAAAAAAGATACAATAGCTGCTTACTATGCCTGTTTTAGAAGGGAAAAGAATGGTTCAAAAGTCACTTCGGCTGTAGGGGGCGCTGGCACCTCGTATCTGATAGTCTTCAAAGTTTTCAGCATTATCCTCAAAATTCATTTGGATATACTTCCGAAATTCGGAAGGCTTCATTACTGTTAAAGAGAAAACCAATAGGACTTCAAACTGTCACAGTAATACAGAAGCAAAACGATCAAAGTGGGTGATGGAAAGATAAGTGGATAGAAAAAAGGATATATATATATATATATATATATATATATATAATATAATCCTGTATGTAAGGAAGATATAAAGTATATTATATGAGAATGTATAAATCACCCAAGATATCTGAATCATTCAAAATTGTCTAAGTGTGTTATTATATATAAATATACACATCAATCTAATGAGGCACCAGATGCATGTAAAAACATACTACAATACATTAAGAATCAGAAGTCATCATGATTCTACAAACAGGTAGAACCTAACAACTCTCTTCTACCTGCGGTAAGTTATCAACAACAAAATAATTATACATACAAATATGAGGTAATACAGCACCGGAGCCAAAAGGCTGGGGGAGATACAATAGTCCAGAGTTCGAACCGGATCAGCTGTGGACTATTGTTAAACTCCTGGTTTGGACAAGGCTTTCCTTCCCTCCAAAACAGGAAGGAAAGCCATGTCCAAAATGGGCATTTTGCCGGCTTTGGACATGGCTTTTCTTCCTACCTTGGAGGGAAGGAAAGTCATGTTCAAACCGGGATAAACTCCCCGTTTGGACAAGGCTTTCCTTCCCTCCAAGGCAGGAAGGAAAGCCATCTCCAAAGCAGATTCCTTTGTTGATATATTGGTCAGAACATTATTATATTATAATGGATTGAAACCACCAGCTTGCCATCAGCCAATGAGGTGAGGCAGCTAGAGCAGGGCGAAAATGACATTCGAACCCTATCCGAGTATGGCGACGGAGACTTCAAAATGGCAAATCCACTTCCTGTTTTCCTAACTCTCTTCGTAATCAATTCATTAGTCATTACAAGAAAAACATTCGAAATTTGGATATATCAGACATTTGAAAACAGGCCTACTGCTTACCATGTAGACTGGGTATATAATTCCTAGTTCAATAAAACAAGATTTGTTTACTTGAATATATGATCAGTGGATCAGTGGATATGACAGACTCATGGAAGTGCAATAGCAATAGCAATGCAAATGTTAAAGATAAGAAACAGAAGAGGACAAAATAGAAAAGTTACAGCTCTAAAATGAGCTCTAGGTATTACTGGTATTCTTGTTCAATTTTGAGTGAAATATTTGTTGAGGAAAAACTGCTTTGTCCATGTGTAATGTAAAATGTAAAATGACAGCATTGTGAAGCTGAGGACACAAACAGTGTAAGCAACATTGGAGCCATTAAATACAATCCATTTGTCTTCTTCCGAAGTACAGTAAAACAACTACTTCAATGAAACTTATAGAGGATTTCTAAAAGTACTTTTTAAATAAAAAATGATCAATTAACAACCTCATGTGAGGGGACTCAGAATGTGTGTGTGTGTGTGTAGAATCCTGTTGGAGATGTATGTATGCATAAACACTGTGATTTTAGTGCTACTCAGTGAATCCTGTCCCATTGCTGACTCATCAGGCCCCAATTATTGATAAGCAGCCACTAGGATTTGATAGGACATGTTCCACTTTGTTGGGCAGCAGCTGAATGATGGTTCAACCTGTTCCCTAGGATGATTCACGATGCTACAAGTAGAAGCAGCGCTCCTTTCGTAATCTTCACTTACACCAGGGATCATTCATACAAGGGAAGATGGGAAGCCAGACATTTCCTAGGCAACAGTGGAGCAGATACTTATCAGTTGCAGCAGCTTAGTGGACTTCTGTGGTCTCTGTGTATCACCTAAACAAGTGAAACTAGTAAACATGAAAGGATCGTAAATATGTAATTTTAGATTAAGCATTCAGAAGAGGATTCTTACCCTGATATTTCAAGGCTATGAAACTGCGGAAACATCTTGCAACCACAATCATTGATGTTGTGTGCCTTCAAGTCATTTCTGATTTATGGCAACCATAAGGAAAACCTATAAAAGGGGTATTCTAAGCAAGATTTGTGGGGGAGGGCTAGCTTCGTCTTCCTCTGAGACTTTTTTTTTGTCGTATTGATGCTTTACCATCCTTGTGGGAGACTTATCTCATGTAAATACAACTCAACACAACTAGCAAGGAGATAACACAATGTAAAACAAGTAGTCAACAAGGTCAACTCCCACAGCAATAACAACAATAACAAAAGTGTGAAGAATGAGTACATGGAAACCGGGGCTGATGTCAGCAAGGCAAAGTGCACAAAAAGAGAATGTCGGAAGTCCCGCTGAAGACCGCCCGAGGGCAATACATGGAACTAAAGTACAGGAAAAGGGGTGATCGGGCTGAAATGCCCAGCACCTACCAGAGTGGGTCCCAGCAATAAAGGTCCGCTGTGTGTTTAGATTAGTTAGGTAGTTTCCCAGTGTGTTGTTATACTTCTCTCATGTCCCCGCATGAGGGGCTGGAGCTGATGGAGGGAGCTCATCAGCACTCTCCCCGAAATCGAACCTGCAACTTGTCGGTCTTCAGTCCTGCCGGCACAAGGGTTTAACCCACTGCACCACTGGGGGCTCTTTCCTCTGAGACTGAAATAATATGACATACCAAAGGTCATCCAGTGAGTTTCCATGACAGAACAGTTCTTCAGAGTCACTTAGGCCCCCTCTACACTGTCATAAAATACAGATTATCAAAGCAGATGATCCAAATTATCTGCTTTGAACTGGTTTATATGATTCAACACTGCCATATGGTTCAACTCAAAGCAGATAATCTGTATTTAATATAGCAGTGTAGAAGGGACCTCAAATCACTACATCATGTACACCATCACTACACTCTTACCAAAGGGACATTTTTAGAAGCTTGAACAAGTTGCTAAGAAAGATATGCCCTATTCTTTTTTATTTAACTCATATACCACTATTCTCCCCAAGACTGGGACTCTAGATTTATTCTCTTGAGAAGACCAATTCCATGGATGCTGTCTGATGCTTTATTCAGAAGATCTGAATTTGTTTATTATTATTATTTCCAATTTATAGGTCGCCACTCCCCAGGGCTCGGAGCGCCTTACATCAAACATGAGAGATACAATAAAACAGTAAAAACAGTAAAATATAAAACTGATTAGCCAGGTAGGAAGGCATGCCTAAACAGTTTAGTCTTGCAAGCTCCCCAAAATGCTAGTAAGTCTTGGAGCGTATGGACTTCAAGCGGAAGAGTATTCCCAAGAGACGGAACCACAGCAGAGAAGACCCTGCGCCTGGTCTTTGTAGATCATATGATCTTGAGACTGGGAACTACAAGTAGCATTTGATCTTCAGATCGAAGTGGTCTCTGAGGTTGATAAAAGGTGAGTCGGGTTTTTTTTAGATATAACGGGCCGGGGCCGTGTAATGCCTTGAATTTATTTATTTATTTAAAACTTTTGTACCCCGACCTTCTCACCTCTATCGAGGGACTCAGACCAGCAGGTGAGGACCAGCAGCTTAAAGATGATTTGATACTCGATTGGAAGCCAGTGAAGTTTTTGTAGAATTGGAATGATGTGGCGCCTTGCAGGGGTCCCCTCCAAGAGTCTAGCAGCTGCAATTTGGACCAATTTAAGTCTATGGATGGTAGATCCTGGTAAGCCGATGTAAAGAGCATTGCCATAGTCTAGTCTTGAGATGACCAAGGTCTATATCACTGTGGCCAGGTCATCTCTTTGAAGGTAGAGGGCCAGGTGTCTGATATGACGGAGATGGAAGAAGGCCGTTCTAAGGCCGTTGGGCTTCCAACGTCAATCAAGAGTCTAATTGGACACCCAGGCTCTTCACTCGAGGTGAAGGGCACAATGTCTCGCCATCTAGGATCGGTAAAATGAAGGTCCCACCACTCGGGGAACCCAGCCACAGGATCTCCATTTTTGCAGGGTTCACTTTCAGCCTGCTAGACCGAAGCCATCTGGTAACGACCTCCAGACACTGATGGAGATTGCACAGCGCTGTGTCTGGTTGACCAGCCATCTTCAGGATAAGTTGAGTGTCATTGGCATATTGATAACACTCTAACCCAAAGTCTCGGACCAGCTGTGCAAGAGGTTGCATGTAGATGTTGAATAAGAGGGGGAAGAGGATGGCTCCTTGGGGCACCCCACAAGATAGGGGAGACCTTTCCAATATCTGCCCTCCCCACTCAACCTGCTGCTTGATGTTCAAGCTTTTTCATGAATGTCGTTGTAGAAGTACAATCATTGCTGTGAGTGTACTTGAATAAGAAGTATTTTAAAACTCTATTCACCATATTCAAACTTAACAGATTGGAGCCAGTGATTTGACTCCATTAATAGAAGTCCTATTCATGGCATAAAAACTTGGTTTGGAGCCAATCTCATATATTTTAGCTGTCCATTTCTATGTGTGAAGTGCCGTTCTTAGAGAACGGGAATAGAGATGGAATCCAAAAATAGTGTTGTTATGTTGTTGAATGTTTACTTTGGCATCTGTCATGACTGAGAACAGACTAACTTAAGCATATTATATACTTGTTTTCAGTATGATAGACACTGTGCATGTCAGAGTTTATATTGTGACTTTACTTCCTTCGTAGTGACTCTGACAACTTTTGACAAGCTGTGCATCTAAGCAGGATGAAAAATTATCAGTTGCCAGGTCACAAAGCCAATTTGTGCATTTTCATTAATGGAATAAGAAAGTGTGACAAACAGCACTTAAATTGTGATATGTGAAGCTGCCTCAAGTCGAGACTTTGAGACTCCTAAAGTGACCAGCAATCCATAGTATTGTCAGCCATCAGCTTCCTTTCAGAAAATTGAAAAAGCATTTCCAATAAAGTTTTTAATTTAAGGCAATTTTGAGCATTTGAGTCATCTTAATTTTTATTGTTTATCTTAGGAAATGTTACAATCAAAGTTTCAAGCTTTGCAATAACAATGTTTAGTTAAGAAGCACCATTGTTTCAGATACTATGTGAGTTGGGGGGGAGCAATGAACTTCTTTCCATCTTTTCTTTTTCCTAAGTAATTTCTTTTCTATTTTCATGTTAACAACTCCTCTAAAACCCATGAAGCATTGTTTCATAAGCTCAGTGAAGCAGTTCCTTTCCCTCCACCAAATACTGATACCAGACTTGTGTATAACTGATGATGAAGAAATGAATACTAGGAGAATACAAAGTTGACATACTTACCTATCCCTAAGATTTCAGAGGAAGGAACATCAAATCCAGCTCTAATAATCCATTGTCTAAAGACCTTTTCTCATTAAGACCCCAATTCACCATGGATCATGGCGACTCTAGCAGTGGCAGGTGTTGAGAACCCATCACCCCATGGCTCCCATCTACTGCCTCCCCCCACCTCATCCCTTGGAGGGAAGCCACCTGGCTTCCCAGCCATTGTTTTTAATGCAACGTGGGAAGCCTCCCATGTTACCGCTGCTGCTGTCTATGACAATTTGCTCCCCTCTTCAGGCACAGAGCCCCACATAAAGTGGGCTCCATGCCCGAAGAAGGGTGAAATTGGCATAGGATGGGCAATTGTGCCTGTCTGATGAGGTGGATTATGAAAACCCTGTGAAGTTCATATGGTCACCAAAAGTTAATAGGCAACTTGAAGGTGCACAAGCACATCCTAATGACACTAGTTTCTGTTTGACTGTGGAAGCTAGGTATGGTCAGCTTTGGTTAATACTTGGATAGGAGACTGCCAATGCATATCAGATACTGTAGGCTACATTTCGGAGAAATGAATGGGCAAAATAATCCTTTCTGAAAGCTCTATGTAATTGATGGGGTTGTCATAGCTCCATAGGTGATTTGAAATGAGATAGACACATAATCCCAGCAGTTAACCTATCTGCCACTATCCTCAATAGGATTGAAGCACCAGATTTATTTGTCTAATTCTATCATCTTCTAGATATTCAGAAGCAGTTTTTAAATATATCGCTGACATCGCATCAGTCCACCCACTCACCAGTCTCTAGTGGAACCACATTAACTATTCTGTATCTGTCAGCAAACTATAATCTAAAAAGACAAAAAGGATCTGTCCCAGGTGTACTTTGTTGTTTGCTTTATTGAGCTAAAATGTCTACAGCTGTTAGTCTTGACTACGGAGCAAAGGGACACAAGGCTAAGAGATGTGTATGTATACACATTCTACACACAAGGATTTTGAGGATCTCAGGTGACCTTCAAAGTCTTTTTTTCTCTCAAGAAGAAGAAAATTGGAATATTTTATTCAGTCTAATATTCAAGAAACAGTTCAACAGTATAACCATTCTACAGCTTACAAAATAGATTTAAAGATTTGCTTTCTTTTTAAAAAATGTATTCAGGGGAAGCCAGTTTCAATATTGCCTAAGGAAATATTGGACAAAGGTAACCTATCCTTTGGGGTATAGAAGTCAGCATCTCAGTGTCCCAAATTTCATGCTTTCAACTTCATCATAGAGAAAGAATGGAAAAATAATGGTCACAGTGAGTCATATCCTACACTTAATGAAACAGGGACATAGATCATAAGCCAATGGGGAAATGCTTTACAAAATCTAAAAATATGGACATCTTTCATTTTTTGCCTGAACCCTTGAATTACATGACTTTAACTCATGGAATAAAAAGTTTTCACAAATAGGGTTAATGTGAATGTCCTCCATGAAGCTTGATAATTGGAAGGGATACCTGAAGCTTCTTTTACAAAACCATTCTATATTTATTCCTGCCCTGTATTCTAGGATGATGTTCTTATGGTGATTTGTATAATTAGCGAAGGTAAATACTACCAGTTACCTGGTAACTGGATTGATAGAACAATATCCTCATAACCACAACAGTTGCATGATTATTTGTGTTTCAGTGGGGGTTTTTTCTTTAACGTGTTAGTAAATGATACAAGGATTGCTTCTATCACAGCTGCTTCTGCTTTGCAGGGCAAGACAACATACAATCCTTTCTTAAGCATGGCTAGCTAGCTACCAACCTTGTTTGCCTTTGCTTTTAGGGGAACCCTCAAACATCCAGATCTGTAAGTAGTTGAAGCAGTGTCTGATTAAAGGTTTAACCATTCAGGGAAAGTGAAAACCTAACCAACTGAAAGATGCATGGTTTCTTAAATAAGAAGAAGAAGCAACCCAGAGGTGAAGCTTCCCCATCCCATTTGCTGCACCTCCTAATGTAACAATTGAATACTTCCTTTTTTATGGCCTTCCCAAAATGGGCTGTTCAGAATATTTTTCTTCCATTGTGATGTAACCACAAATTGTTGTGTTAGTGAAACATGGAGAAACTGGCCAGATCCTTGTGTCTATACCTTTTCAGGATTGTGTAGTGGTACTAAATTCAGACAGACCAAATGGCCACTATGTCCATGTGATATTCCTGTTAGCTCAATACAGCAACAAAGTCCAATATGTTGTGCTTAACTTGAACTGTGTGGTTGTGGTGGTGGTGGTGGTGGGGGGGCTAATTTAAGACAAACTTCATCAAATCGTCTTTATCAGTAGGTTGGACTATTCTTGAAAGGCCAAGTGATAAACATCACAGCTGTTGAACTATGATTTCTCTTCAGTCTTTCTCATCCCTTTAAAAAGATTGCTTGTTTCTTGGCTATCTAATGTCAGAGGCTGATGATGTTTTCCAGTGTAGTATATTTTCACTAAGGAGAATGAAGCAGATAATAAACCAGTCTCTTCTGTATCATGTAGAGCTGTCAAGAGGAAAATCTGGAAACATTTTTATTCCTATCAGAAATGTACATTTCTGTCTCTAACATAAGAAATGTTTAAAGGGTTAGTGAAATAGCAGAAAATTTTGTTTGCAATCTGCACTTTATTTTTTTGCAATCTGGCGAGTTCCCAGACCCAAGGCCTGATCTGGACCAGAGGGCGACTTGAGGGAGGGGGACTTAGGGCCCATCACAAAGAGCATCAAATCGCCAAGTAAGGGCCAACAAGGCCCCCAGCGGCGGAAACAGTGCTACAAGTCCAGGACCTTCTGGGGGGCGGGCTTCTCTACCAGAAGTAAGGGCAGACCCGTAAAAGCTCTTATCACGGCTAAGGCCCTTCCTGAGAACCTAATGGGTGACTCTAGAGCCCCAATTCAGCCATGTGTGTCTACGTCCAATGGTTCGCTGCCCCCCCTTGATTTCCCTTTTCAGGGGGTGTGCCGCAAACTAAGTCCGTAAGGACTCCGATGGGCCCTATGGTGGCCCCCATCACAGTGATCTCTGGGTTGGGGAAGTACAGCATTAGGCACAGGCCAAAAGCGAGAGGCATGCCGAGTCAAGGTAAGACTCGGCATGCCTCTGACCTGCGTCCTATCCCGAAGCACACTGGTGACAGGCCTCCAATTTCCTCCCCTACCTCTCTGGTGTTAGTAAACGCGCGATCAGCCAGGAACAAAACTGCGACCATCAGAGACTTCATCCAAGGCCATCATGCTGACCTCTGCTGCGTGACCGAGACCTGGTTCCAAGACGGCGATGAAATCTGCCTGCACGAACTGGTGCCTGCTGATTACGCTGTTACACACCAGAATAGGAACGGGAGGCGGGGGGGTGGCTATCCTCGCCCGTGACCTGTTACATCTTAGAGTGGTCCCTGCACTGGAGACAGATGGGATTGAAAGTGACGGTTTGATGGGGGGAGCTCCGGAGAGCATAGTCTTCTTACTGGTGTACCGAGCACCTAGCGCACCAGCGAGAAGCCTATCCCTGCTGTTGGAGACTGTGGCGGAGTGGGCATTGAGGTTCCCTAGACTCGTGGTGCTGGGGGACTTCAATGTCCACGCCGACACAGCCTCCTCTCCATCTGCAGCAGGGGACCTAGTGTCGACCATGGCGCCACTGGGCCTCTCCTTGGCCAAGTCGGGCCCCACACATCGAGCAGGGCACACTCTCGATCTGATCTTCTCTGCGGGTGTCCAAGTGTCCGTCACCTCCGTAATAGAGGTGCCATGGTTGGATCACTGTGCTCTAAGAGTCCGGGTCAAGTCATCACCACCTCCCGGCAAGAGTGCTGAACCAATTTGGGTTTGCCCGAAGGAACTTATGGAACCGACCAGGTTCCTGAATGCCCTAAGGGATTTGGAGCCTGTCAGCAACTCGCTCGATGAGCTAGTTACCACCTGGAACTGTAAGTTGTCTGCTGCTCTCGACGAGATCGCCCCTAAACGCCCTCTCAAACCCTGCAAACGCTGCTCCCGGGAGAAGAGACGGCTAGAGCGCATGTGGAGGAAGCTCCATGACGGACCTTCGGAATCAGCTTATGAGCTCTTTAGGAAGGCTTATGAGCAGGCTATCAAGGAGGTGAAAAATTCCCACTATGCCTCCTTGATAGCGTCTGCAGACTCACGCCCGGCTCAACTGTTCAAGATAATTCGGCGGCTGACTATGGTCCCTACCATCCCAAACAATGATGATCGGGCCCTTACTGCCGAGGCTTTTTAGAGTCATCTTGCAGACAAGATTGCGACGCTCTGCCGGGACCTACCCGCCATGGTTGATACAGTACAGGAACTTGAGACTCCGTGGTCCTCCGCTGGATTCACCTTCGACCGGTTTCGACCACTGGACGCAGAGGATGTTGACAGGATTGTCTCTGCTCTTCGACTTACCACCTGCTCCCTCGACCCGTGTCCCTCCACGCTGATACGAGCTTGCGTGGAGGGGTTACGTGGCCCTCTGTTGAATATAGTCAACTGCTCCCTTGAGCAAGGAGCTTTTCCAGAGGAGTTAAAAGAGGCGGTGGTGACTCCATTGCTGAAGAAGCCAGGGTTAGACCCCGCAGCTCCCTCCAATTACTGTCCAGTGTCCAATTTACTGTACCCGGGCAAGGTAATTGAGAGGGCAGCAATGGAGCAGCTGCAGGCATTCCTGGATGATGCAACCTGGCTAGACCCCTTCCAGTCCGGCTTCTGCTCTGGGCATGGGACGGAGACCGTCCTGGTCTCCATCACAGACCTACTCCCTTGCCAGTTGGATCGAGGCAGATCGGTGCTGCTTGTGTTATTGGATCTCACAGCAGCATTTGATACTGTCGATTACCAACTTTTGACACACTGCCTGGCAGTGGCGGGGGTGAGGGGGACAGCCCTCAACTGGCTGTCCTCCTTCCTCCAAAACCGCCTGCAGCGAGTGAAGTGGGGAGGGGTGGTCTCCAAGGGCTCCCCCTGTAGCAACCCAGTTCTCATTCGTGCCTGGGGGGCAGCGGGCAGCACCGGGGGTCCCACTTGCATTGGAGCCAGCCGCAGCTGATGAGGAAATGGAGGAAGGGGTTAATGAGTTAGCTGGGCCTTCTTCTCCCACAGAGAGCTTGGCTTGGGATGATGGATGGCCTGACGGCTACGATAACTGGGAAGGTCAGGCTGATTCAGAAAGTGTTGATAGTGACGATTGTTATGAGAAGCCAGGTGGTTTCGGGTCACAGGAAAGAATCTGGGAAACTGTGGAGGATGAGGCCATGGAAGCTGAAAGGGAGGTTGTCTCTCATGAAGATAGTGAACCAGGTGCTGGGAGGCAAGGACAGGGCTTCGATAGGAGAGAGAGCATCGAGTCCAGCAGGAGGGGTTGGCACTGCAGCCTAGAGCGCCAGAGAAGCGCGAGATCCCATAGCACAGATTGGCGCAGAAGCCTAGAGCGTCGGGGACCTCGCCAAGGGGATTAAGTATAGGATCCGTGGGAACGGATCCTCAGTAGCTCAGCCACTTCTATTCTAAGAGAAGTGAAGCGAGCGAAGGACTACGGAGCCAAGTTGCCGGCTCGTGCCTTGCCAAGAAGTTTCTTGGGCCCTGTTTGAACTTTGTTTTGTTCCTTGATCCGCATTGCTTTGCGGAGCCTTTTGCCAAGCCTTTTGCCAAGCCTTTTGCCAAGCCTTTTGCCAAGCCTTTTACTAAGCTTTTGCCAAGCTATCGGATTGGATTACTACAGACTCTTTTCTTGTGGACTGATCTTTTCAATATTTTATGGACAATTACCTTTTCACCTGTTCTTTATTATTCAATAAATACTTAGCTGATTACCGTCTCTGTGTGTGTGATTAAGGGGCCGGCCGAGTCCTTGCATCGTGATACCCCCTTACATTGTAGAGTCCCTCAGGGGGCCATCCTCTCCCCGCTGTTATTTAACATCTACATGCGACCACTCGCCCAGCTGGTGTGGAGTTTTGGGCTGGTGTGTCACCAGTACGCTGATGACACCCAGCTCATTCTGAGGGTGGACGCCAGGGCGGAATCTGTACCCAATAATTTCCAACTCTGCCTGGAAGCCGTAACTGGATGGCTGCGAGCCAGTAAGTTGAAGGTGAATCCGACAAAGATGGAGATCTTGTGGCTGGGCTGCCGGGGGGGGGGGGAGATCCAGCTGCCGACATTTGACGGCGTGGTGCTATGCCTGTAGTCTTCAGTCAAGAGCTTGGGGGTCCGGCTGGACCCTCAGCTGTTTATGGAGGCACAGGTTGCGTGCGCCTGCAAGACAGCGTTTTACCATCTGCGGCAGGCAAAACATCTGGCTCCCTACCTCCCCCACTGCGACCTGGCCACGGTGATCCAAGTCATGGTCATCTCGAGGCTCGATTACTGTAATGTGCTGTACATTGGCCTACCTTTGTCGACAATCCGGAAACTCAAACTGGTGCAGAACGCGGCAGCCCGTCTGCTACTAGGAGCCACAAGAACGGCTCACATAACACCACTCTTGCGCGAACTGCACTGGTTGCCAATTGAATTCCGGGTCTCCTTCAAGGTGTTAGTTTTAACTTTCAAGGCTTTATATGGTTTGGGGCCAGTGTACCTGAGGGAGCGGCTTACCCCATATTTGCCCAGTAGATCACTGCGCTCAGAGAGCCTCAACATGTTGGAGGTCCCTGGTATGAAGACATGCAGGCTATCCAGCACGCGACAGAGGGCGTTTTCAGTGGCCGCGCCGGCCTTATGGAACTCGCTCCCAGCAGAGACGCGTGCACTGCGGGACCTAATGACCTTCCGCAGGTCTTGTAAGACCTGGTTGTTCAGGCAGGCATTTGGCCCCTGACTGGTACTTGCTACAACTTGCCATCCTGCCGCGTCTCTGCCACCACTGTCCCTAGTGCTATGTGCTCATTTTACTGTGGTTTTATTGGGGGGGGGGGGGAGAGACACCTTTTAACTGTTTTAACTGTTTTATGATGTCACATTTTATGTGTTTTAACTGGTTGTGCTTGTGTGCTGTAAACCGCCCTGAGCTTCGGAAAGGGCGGTCTATCAAGCCGAAACAATAAATAAATAAATAAATAAATAAATTTATTACTAGCTTGGGTACTTAGCATTGTACAGGTTATTTCAAAAAGTCATTTTTTATTTTACAAAATGCATAAGGTTGTGGGTGAACTACAACTCACATCTTGCCAGGTTAACCCCCTGAAACTCCATCAGTGGTTAAAGTTTGTCATGGTTGACAAGTTTGCTCTAGATGCATCATTGGTGGGGTCCGGTGTGCTCTGTGGCTGGAACATGAACTATAAGTCCCACTATGGTGGGTCAGTTTCCCTCAAACCCTTCCAGTAGGTTCAGTTGGTCATGGTGGTTCTGTGAGCCAAGTGTGGTCCTGGCCTATTGTCGGTGGTGTTCACAGTGTTTCTAGATGTAGATGAACTCCAACTCCCAGAAATGAAGGTCAGCTCCCCTCAAACCCCTCCAGGAGGTTCAGGGAGAGGCAGTGGGTGGGGTCTTGCAAATTCCGTACCAATGGAGGGAGAAAGGAACACTGGGATGAGGTGCTAACTATAATCTGCAATGTCACTGGAGGGAGGGCCATTGGTGTCTCTTGCATAGTGTGGGCTTTAGCTGTTTGTGGAGTCTGTCTGTGTAAGTGGACACACTGCCACATACACATTTTCACTTTTATTATGTGTATAGATAGAAGATGTTTATAGATACATTAATGACACATAATTTGATGTGGAAATATGCCTGAGATTGTATGCAGTACTGAATGCCTGCCAGTAGATCAATGAAATCCAACAGAAATTGAGATATTCCCTTCCCATTGCAACCCTCAACTTCTCTCTTCAAATAAAATCTTGTTGCAGGGAGCAGATAAATCCATATGAAGCAGGGGCGTTTTTGTGCCAGAGAATACTGCAAAAGGAAGGGAAAACCAAAATTCCACCACTACCACATTTGTTATATTAAATTGAGGCTTTCAGTGCTAGAGTCCTACTTCATAGGCAACTTCTTACTCACATAATGCCATGTATGGCTGTATTTAACTGGCAGTCTTGCTCTACTGTCATGTATTACATTTGCAGAGTAGCAAGAATGTTGATTGTGATATTTGACTCATTTTTAAATGGTTAAAACACAAGATACATTGGCATCACACATATTATATTCCAAGTTGCTGTGCTTTATCAGTTTCTGATATGTGACTTGGCAGGATGCAGTTTGATTAAAAACAAAAACAACCCTAGCTTGTAAGTTATTTAATGTCCTGGTTTCATTGGATTGTTATCTCTGTTGGCAGGTGTGGGAATGGTCCAATGATTTTACAACTAAACAGGCAGAAGGGTTTAATTTAAAGTAAAAATGGTATTACTCTACACATTCTTTAATATATGAAGAGAACTCATGTGTGTGTGTGTGTGTGTGTGTACACGCATGCACGTGCATGGGTGCATACATGTCACACTTGCTGTCCTGCTCCCATTCCATCACCATAGGCTTTGTCCCCAAACTTTGTATTTTGACTGGGCCACCCTATAAGAAAATGGCAAATTGTGTGCTGATTCCCAATTGTGACCTATTCAGTATATGAAAGTCAGGAATGGGGAAGAACCCTCTCCAGCCTCCACGTATTTACATGAGGAAAAATAATTTCTGAAAAGTTTCTATGTTGAAAGGTCTAAAAATGCAAAACTTACCCCCAAATAACAAATTTTAAATAGAAAAATCTCCCATAGAATATGGAATTTTCATACAAGTACTTTTAATAGAAATTAATTGAATTTTCCTCAATATTTTCCCATATAAAGACATAGTGTCTTTACTCAGTATTTGAGTTGTTTATTTTACAAATGGAAGGGTGAAGTACCTTATATACTCATGTATAATTGACCTCGTGTACAAATTGAGGTTTAGGGGCCAAAATTATGGATTTTGATATGACCCACGGATAAGTCATAAGGAGAAGGTTGAAAGCACCAGTGTCACCTCAGGGGACCAGAAGTACCTGGCCAACAGGACCATTTACCTGACCAGACATTTTAAAAGGCTAGAAACAGCACCAAAGCAGAAAGTGTAGAAGGGTTTGGTGCTTTGTTTAGGCTTTTAAAAAAAATAAGGATGGGCTCTCAGCTTCCAAAAGAGGGTAGTAATGTTTTTATATAAGAGTTGAACCATGGATAAATTAGCTCAGGATATTGAGGTTGATTTTTTTGACTAAATTTTCTAGACTTATACATGAGTATTTAGGGCAAATGCATGACTGCCATTTTGGCCTGCACTTGGAACCAGATCTGCTTTAGCCGTTGGACACAATGATTTCTATTGATTTAAATAGGATAGATGACACCTGTTTCTTTTATTTGAAGGGAGTAACACTTTAAAATGTCCAGCCTTGATGCAATTGTACTACCCAATTCCAATACTGCTTTTCTAGATGTGCCTTTAAAGGAATTACTATCTACAAATATAGCTCATAACATTTTATCTAACACAGATTTATTTTTAAAAGCCTCCAGTATAAGGTTAAGTGGAGATTTCCTATACCTTTGTTTATTTCCGCAAGCAGTGACTAGTAAGAAATTTTCAGTTGCAAGCAATTATGCAATCTTGTGAAAGCATTAAATCACTGTCACCACAATATATTGGAACAGAGGGCTTTCTCATACTGATGGTGTTAGTCATATCACTAATATGACTGTACATAGATAACATGCAAATGTACAGAAAAGATATAGGGAGATTATTAACATGTACAGCTCCCCCCGTCCACACACACACACCATGAAATAATTTTCCTGCTGCTCCACTAATCTCATGTTCAAGGGACTATGCAGTGGAACTAAGGCAGTCCCCTACCATTAATAATGTGTCTAATCCTTTGATTGATTAACAGTTAAGTGGTTATATAACAAGGCAGAGACTGTACAGTTCTGGTGTATATACTGTAGACTTGCTATTTATAAACTTAAATAACACATCTACTCAACAGTCCAGTCATGAAATGATTAGTCAAATTCTGAAGAATTCATCATGATTTTTTCTATTTTTGTTATAGAATTACATAGGGGGATGGACATAGGGGAACCCAAAGGCCCTAGATAAGCTTTATCATTAAATGGAAGCATGATTAGTTTCGGATCTCCTCCATATGTTAACTATTTATCACATTAATGGCATGGCAAATGTTCTGGAGACAGGCAACTAAACACTAACTATATCTAAATTTATGTTTTACTAATTGCAATGGGATTTGTATTTGACTTCTAAATAAAAACTCTAAGCTTGCTACAGGAAAGGGGTGAGTAGCTGACAAGCTTGGATGGCATAACTGGTTCACAAAGAAGCAAATAGCTAATGAATAATTGCATAGTAAAAGATAGCACCTACAAACAAGCTAACATTCATTATAATAAGGCATACCTTTGAGATAGCTGCTAGCTAATTTGTAAGTAGTAAAAGGTCTTCTTCCAAAAATGTTATGGCATATTGTTTCTGTAGAACGAGAGAGAAGAAAATATTATAGGAACTCAGGGTTAAGTAGAAGGAGGTTCAAGTCTAATAATCTTAACCCTCCAAGAACTAAGATGATGGTTTGGGGTGGGGTAGAATAAGTGCAATACCAGAAGTGAGGCTCTATCGCAACTTCTCCTGTGCATGGTGCATTGCCACTGGCAGGATAATTGCCCCAAATAGACTATTTCCTGGCTAGAAGCACAAAGTAGTTGGATGTATGCAATACAAAGCTGCAAAATTCCTGAGATGAAGTCAGTCTAAGGCTAAGCCATCAGCTACACGATCTAAGGCACTGGTGTGTGGAATACCCATTATACGTATGTCAATGGAGAAATTCAAAAATCTGTAGATCTGTCAGGAAAAGTCTAGGATTGCTATACCAGTTTGCTGTTTTGTCATGAGCAATCGGAAAATACTTTTTGAACGAATAAATGGTTGAGGCACCTTTTCCTTGTATAGGAAGAAATGTAAAAGGATTATATGAAACCCTGGTCAAGAAAACCCAAGTCCTTTGTTTGTTTGTGTAATTCAAGCAGCCTATATCTGCCTTTCTTCTAAAGAGAGTCCTCACACTCTTCAGCCTAAACTATCCCATGTTCCTCACCCTATAAACAAGTTCCAGTTATATGTAGATTTATAGAATCATAGACTTGGAAGAGACCTCATGGGCCATCCAGTCCAATCCCCTGCAAAGAAACAGGAAAATCACATTCAGATCATCCCTGATGGATGGCCATCCAGCCTCTGTTTAAAAGCCTCCAAAGAAAGAGCCTCCAGGACAAGATGTCCAGCACAAAAATGGGCTGACTAACCCCTCTTCATTTCATAATCTGAAATATAAGAGATCAATGGAAGCTATTTAAAATGTAAATATACTGTATATGCAACTGGTTCTATATAGAAAATGCCTATATATCTATGAGTTCTCATTATTGGTTTTGCAATTTAGACTACTATTATGTGTAAGCTTGTAAGAAATGTTACATTTATGCCCTGTTTACTCATAGGTACTCATTAGGCATGGGTAGGTTCGATCGAAATCTCCATAATTCAGAATAAATTCGGATGAAATTCCTTTTTGAAACGATTTCAATGCGATTTAGGAACCCGGAAGTATCTTTGCCATTTCGAAGCATTTTCCGCCATTTCTCTTATGAATCAGTAAATGTGTCGGAAATTATTCAGCTTTTCAAACCAGTGTGGATGGATTCTCTTTGGTTCCCTTTCTCTTCTGCATCAGTCCTGGGCAAGAGCCACTGTTTAACCCAGTTTGGATGGCTTTCCTTCAGTCCTGGGAGAGAAGCAGTTTAATCCAGTGTGGATGGATTTCTTCCCTTTGCTTTTCCCCCTTCTGGAATAAAAAAACTACTTTCAAAGTAAAGACTACCCAATGAAAAAGGAAATAACACTTTGAAACCATTAACAAAAGATTCGAAAGTCTCGTAATTTTTGAAAAGTTTTGAACTTTTTTCTGTGAAAATCGGAATTGACTTTAGATCCGAACTACCAGCGCCCCCTACATCTGAAACGAGTTCAGTGTAATGGACTTCCAGATACATATACATTTGATTGCACTGTGGGATGCATGTAAAAGTGAGGAGAAAATGAGTTGGTGTGGTCCTCCATTGAAGACATGGTATTTCACAAGTGTATATTTCACCTCTTGCCTGTCGTATTGAGAAGTACCGGGATTGAGAATTAACTCAAAGGGTTAAACATATGTCCCTGTGGTTTGAATTGCTCAAGAATATAATGTAATGCTGTTTGAAATTCAATTTAATTACTTATAATGGAAGGAAAAAAAACAAAAACAAAAAGTGTTAATAAAATATGCAGAAATGGTATTCAGCTGACAACATAAATGCACCTTCTCCAAAGCAGGAGACGAGCATAAGAGACACTTTTGAAAATATAAAATAATTACTGTCAATTAAATGTTATTTTAACGTAATTTAAAAACACTATGAATGTAATTTCCATTAATGATGATATTGTATTATACTGGGTGTGGGGCCAGCACATCTTTTTGTAAACATGTACAGGAAACAAGGGTTTCTTTGAAAAAGAAGAGAAATGTATGATGGGTTCGGCTGGATCGTTTTACATTTTTACTTTCACCAGAAGACATTTACATGACAGGGCTAAGGTTGATCATTGTTCATGCACTGTTAGGTTCTAAAGGAACTAATGTGCATTTAGATTTGATTTCCCTTGTTACCTGTCTGAATTACAATAAAGGTGTTTCTTTTTTTTAAAAAAAACAAAATCAATAAAGCTTGATACATTATCAAAGTTTGCTCACTTCTCTGAGCAGGTTGTCTTGTCTGAGGGTGCACCTACACTGCAGTTTGATACAACTTTAACTGCCATGTCTCAATGCTATGAGATTTATAATTCAGTGAGCCATATTAGTAATATTCTTTTCAAAATAATCAGGAGGTATTTGTTGTAAACAGCTTTTGTGGCATGTTGCAAAACACTATTGAAAAATAGAATTTCAGGCTGGTTTTAAAATAGAAGTCCCATGTTGCTATTGGTGCCATGTTTTTGAGAAACTTGGGAGGACCAGCGAAATTGCCACAAGAGTCACTTGTGGACATGGGTGACACACTGTCCATCCACCATTAAATTTGTAATCAAATTGGTAGGGCTAAATATACAAGCACTTTCATGAAACTTTCATCCCATTCAATGGTATTCACATTTAAATGGTATGGTATGAGAAAAATATATACCAAAGTAACTTCCAGTGCACTGTTTCAGGAGATTTGGGGGTTCATGTTAACTGTAGCTATGACTGCAGAAAAGTAAACCGATGGATGATTTTGAGTTCTAGCACTTAATTTCTTGGGCATAGCCAGTTTCTTGGTAATTGTGGCCATTTATGTAGCATATAGCTCTATATTTAATAAAATAGGAAGAAAATTGTTTGAGATCTATTTGAAATGCCATTTTGTGCATTAAATCTACACTTGAAATTAATTTCCCAAATCATTCAGTATAGTATTTTAGATTTTTTTTTAATCTGACTCTGTGAGCTGTTGTTTCTCCAGGGCTTATCCATTCTTAAGTGCCAGGCTGAAGGAGAGAACCATCACCTTCGGAAAAGGAAAATGTTTCATGTCAATATGGAGTGAGCAAGCAATTTTAAAATGACAACAGAGTACTGTTCCCAATTCTAATTAGTTTTCCAGATAATATTGGACAGGCGATTGCTTGGAAAGAAACAAAGGATTATAGGCTTTAGTAAGACAACACAGTATGCAGCATTTAGTGCTGCATAGTGATATTTAGACCTATGATTATATGGCTATGAATAGATTGTGAATTATCATTAAGATCATTTTATTATTTGGAAAAGAATAAATATTTCTAATAATAACAATATTTTGGCAGAAGCTTATGAAAAGCAATAATAATGTGCATAAATAAATATTTTGGCAGCCTGCAATAAGACTGTTGGGTAGCTAATACATTGGCAAACATGATGTTCTGAAGACCTTTGAGATCTCGTCTTTTACTGCAAGATCAGTTTCTGGCGCAACTGGCTGGGAGTCAACTGTATTAAGATCACTACTGACTGGAAGGTCATAAGTTCGAAGCCAGTCCAGGTCGGAGTGAGCTTTCGGCCAATTTGTGTAGCTTGTTGACCTTTGCAGCCCCAAAGACAGTTGCATCTGTCAAGTAGGAAAATTATGTACCACTTATGTGGAAAGCTAATTTAACTAATTTACAAGGCTATAAAAAATCTCTAGCAAGCATGTGGGGAATGAGGAAGTACTTCATCAGTGTCACAGATGAACAGTGAAGCGACAGCTCCCCTAGTGGCCAGAAAAAGTTGGAATGTTAAATAGCCTTTGACTGTCTGTCTATATGTGTTGTATGTCTATGGCATTGAATAATAATCATTTGGAAAATGTCATCTTAAAGGCTATATATATTGGGGGGGGGGTTAGGTACCATCGGAACCTTCATAATTTGGAATAAAGTCAGAAACATTTCCTTTTTGAAGCAATTTTGAAGTTTTTAAGGAAACCAGAAGTCCCTTTGCCCTTCCAAAGCTTTTTGTGCCATTTTTGTTACAAATCAGGAAGTGAGTGGGAAATTATACAGCTTTTTCCCCTTCTGGTGAAGCCATCAAGTGGAACACATTGTCTGTCCAGTCAAGTCCGAAGTGTCAATCCAGTCAAATCCAAAGGTACAATTTACATCTGTTACCCAAAGACCTGGTCCCAGAACCACGTCTTTAGCTTTTTTCTAAAAGCGAGGAGAGATGGAGTTGATCTTATTTCGTTTTGGAGTGCGTTCCATAGGCAAGGGGCCACAGCCGAGAAGGCCCTGTCTCTCGTCTCCACCAGCCGCATTTTTGATGCTGGCGGGAGCGAGAGCAGGGCCTCCCCAGATGATCTTAGACTGCGAGATGGGACATAGAGGCAGATGTGTTTGGACAAGTAAGCTGGGCCAGAACCGTACAGAGCTTTATAGGTCAATACCAGCACTTTGAATTGGGCTCAGAGATGGTGGAAATAATATCCTCAAAACATTCATACAATCTGAAGATTTGTATAATGCTTCAAAATTAATCAGGTGCTAAAGTGGCTCAGCAGAAGCATGTTAAATGCAGGAACATGATGAACAGAGAAATAGTTGCCGCATTAAGGACACAGGGAGAAAGCTGCCCCTAAATCTTTCATTTACAGCTGAAAACAGCAAAGGCCTCAGGCTAATTAGCTGCTGAAGATGGTATCTCTCCCACCCACAGAGCCCAATATCCATGCAATTAAGGAAAAGAAAGAATCAGCCTATTATTGGCTGCAAAAGCTCTCAGGAAGAAGAAACACAACTTGTCTAAGCACAAATTGTGGCTATTTCTGCTTGCTGAGACAGCCATGGTTGAAACACAATTCCTGTTTATTGCTGTATATCCTATATTCTCTCCCCCTCCAATCCCCCATGCATTGCTCTGTTCATAAAAAAGGAATGAAGTATAGAGGTGGTTTTTTTAAATAAAAAAAAAACCACACACACACACACACATTGCTGTTGATCAAGTTCTATCTCCTAAAAATGAAATATTGTGTGCCTTCAATTCATTTCTGAATTTAGGCTCCCAGAGTTTACATACTAAGATTTGTTGGTTTGCATCCCCTTCTCTGAGGCCTGGTGACTTGCCCAGGATCCCCCACTAACTTGACCAAGTGGAGGTTGGACTCTGGTCTTTTACCACCATGTCATAAAGGCCAGACAAAGCATCCCGCTTTGCCTGGTTTCCAGCGAGGAAAGGGGGAGCAACAGGACAAATCTGCCACTCTGCATGTAGCACCCTATTGTGATGCTATCCCCATTACATGGGGAAAGTGTCACCCTCACAACACAGGAAGCCTTCCATTTTGCTGGGAAAGCGTCTGGCGATGCTTTTAGCCTGGTTGAGGGTGGTGCCACAGGTGACGTTATCTGATGGCTGCCATGGGGCTCTCTCCCCAAAAATGGCTTTAAGCATCCCAGGACGCTTATTTCAAGCCATGTGATGAGGTCACCAGAGTCGTAGTCCAATGCTCAAATCACTACACAATGCTGGCTCTCCACATGACATTAATCCTTTACAAATACTTCTTTTACTTAAAATGTTCATTCAAAGGGGATGACAATCTCATAGCAGCAGGATCTGACCCAATTATTCATATTTCTTTTGTGCACATTATTTATTTATTTATTTCCACCATTTCTACCCCGCTTCTTCTCAACCCCCGAGGGGGGACTCAGAGCGGCCCAACAACGGCAACAATTCAATGCCACACAGTATGCATATAATAGAACCAAAAGAGTTAAAATTAAATACATGAAATACATTAAAATACAAATGTTAAAATGCAAACATTTAATTTTTCTCATGGTCCACCACAGTTTGTTCTGCAAAAAGCAAATGTCTGAAAGGGGTTAACATAAGATCGATACAAATGCAAATGTTTAGGATCTGGAGACTGATGGCCGAGTTGCCCTAATTGTGTCATTATTATACATGGGACAGTGCACTGGTTTCAAACTTTTGATCCTCAAAGTGTTTGGGACTTACAGTACAGATGGCCCAGCCAGCTTAGCCAACTGTTAGGAGGACCAAAAAGTGGAGACTACTTGGCTAATACAATGTAGGAATTATTTTAATGGCATTTTTTAAAAAGAGTTTAATATTGGATCCATCACAGTATTCGAAAATAGATTAACAAAAGAGACCATCTATATATTATTACAAACTGATTGCTTTGCACGAGACTATATTGGCCATTACTAGGCAGTGGGTTTTTAAAAAAATGGTTATCTCCTTCTCCAGAAGGAGGGTACAAAAAGTATGTTTTCTTGATGATGTAGAAGGCATATGAATTGTGTGATGGATGGTATGATGGTGTCATTCAGTGGTATAGTCAAGAAAAATGAAAATTGCTAGGCTGTGATCCAGTAATACTTACCTGTGACTAAATCCAATTGAATTTAATGGAGTTTACCTATGGCTGTCAGATTGCAAGGTCAGTCAGAATAAAATATTAGCTACATTTGGGTTGTGACCTTCCCTTTGGTTGTGGATTTAGAAGTGAGTGTGATTTTTAAAACTCCATGTAACAGCAAAACAACTTCAAAGAATTTAAAAAGGTAGGATGAAATTATTTTGTAATACCATTGGATATGGCATTCAAAAAAACAAATACTGTGAAAACTTTTTATAATGGACAACATGTCCAGTTCAGTGCATTTTCGATAATTATTGCAAATCCATTTACAAGCAAACATACTAGCATTCTGAATACAGAAGACTGCATGGAACCATTGAAACACAGAACTGGTTGTTCAGCTTGAAAATACTTATGTATTCTATTTCCATTACTTTCCAACAAAATATGTAAAATACCTTCCTTTTCATTCTATTTGTACCTTGTGTGGATTACAAGCTTTTCTATCACACCATGATTTGGCAGTTCTAACACTATTCTCCCACAAGGCAAAGTAGTTTATGTAATTACAGAGTTTGAAGCAATTACAAAAATCACATGCTATTACACTTGTAAAAGAAAACATTTTTTTTAAAAAAAACACCATGAAAGAAATTTTAAAAGAGCTAAAACCCTTCTAATGAAGATAACAAAGACTTGCCATTTGTAGCTCTAAAATTTACTAATCACACAGTTGTCAAAGGCTGTGGGGTGAGGAAGAGCCGAAGGTAGGATGAGGCTTCCATACTAGATGATTCCCATCCAACTCTACATAATTTCTATTCCATTTTCACTTTATCATTCTCCAAGAAAATATTGAAAGACATTGTGAATACATTTCTGTTAAGCATGGGCGAGTTTGTTCGGAAGTTGCAGATGTCGGAACTAAAGTCGGAAAATTCACACTTCCGAATTGGCTTCTGAAATGTACTTGTGAGTCACAAGTCCCCTGTAGTTTTGAAGTGACCTGGGTCATTGATTTCAGTGACCCAGAAGTCAATTCAGAAGTATGAGAAAGCCTTTTTGATGAAAATAAGCCTGCTGGGAGGCATCGCCTAAAGTGTTTGCCTTCCAGCCAATCAGGGCTTACCTTTTGTAAAGGGGGGGGGGGGTTATCCAGCATCCGGCAGCCATTGCTGCTTATATACCCAAGCACATGGCTGGAATGCTCATTCCAGCCAGGGAAGGGCCAAGGATGGTTGGGACCTTTTTTGCTGCTGCTGCTGCTGCTGAGTGGGTGGAAAAGTATAAAGGCAAAGGCATTGGAGCCAAAAGAGGTTCAAAGAAGGGAGGAAGGGAGAAGGAAGAAGGGAGATAGATATTTGAAGAGAGAGGGAGGGGAGAGAGAGAGAGAGAGAGAGAGAGAGAGAGAGAGAGAGAGAGAGAAGGAAGGAGGAGGAGGAGGAGGAGGAGGAGGAGGAGGAGAAGTTTGGGAGGGAGAGAGGGAGAGAATTAATCAAGTGACTGTGTGAAACCTGAGACAAAACCTTTCAGTGCCGGGGATTTTTTGGTCGCTTTTATTTATTCTCTTCAGAAACCTCAACCTCCAGGTGTCTTCCCTAAGTCAGGGGAAAAGCACCAAAGTTATTTGGGCAGCTTCCCTTCTGTTTGAAAGGAGAGATAAGCCTCTGAAGTTTCCCCTGTGTCAGCACTGTTGTCCCGTATTGTGCATTCACGTCTGCCATTAACAAATCAATTTGGAAGTTTTGGAAAGTCCCCGAAAAATGCAGAAGTGACTTTAGAATCAAATCACCAAAGCCCCCTACTTTTGAACTCAGTTTAGAACAGGTTTTTTAAATCACCCATGTCTAATTTCTGTTTTTTGACCACAGCAATTCTGTGTTCATTGCTGTGGTCCTTTACAGTTAAAGGCCCCACATATCAACTACTGGGAAAATTACTATTCTGAAACTACAAATCTTAGGCCCCTTCCACACAGCCCCTATATCCCAGAATCTGATCCCAGATTACCTGGCAGTCTCATACAATCCATTTTAAAGCAGATAACCTGGGATCAGATCCTGGGCTAAAGGGCAGTGTAGAAGAGGCCTTAGATTCACACAACCATCATGAACTGTTTTGGAGGGAAATTTTTGGAAATTGTAATCCAAAAAGTAACTATTCTAATCTATGTTGAGTGTGATCCATTAAAACAAGCAGAGGTTATGCAAAGCTAGCATTGTCCTTTATTTCTTTCTCTGTATGTTTTCTAGATGTGATGGATATACTATTTCCTTTCAGATTATACTGATAATACTAACATTTAATCAGGTTTTTTCTATTATTTTAAAAATTGTTATAGTCTCTTATGCATGTAAAGGTTGAGGACTGGAAAAGCCTCTGGAGCTGTGCATACTACATGAAGCAGTTCATAAAGAAGGGTTTTAGATTAGATCTGGTTATCAATAGATTGTATTCTCAATTTAAATTAGCGGGGGAATCTGCTTTCTGTGCTGTATCCCACACTTCCCTTGTGCAATTCAGTTCTTAAATCATGTTATAGCCCTTATGCCTGTCAAACTGGCTTCAACTTTCATGTTGCCCCTATGAATCAAAGACCTCTAAGGTTCCTTCCACACTGCCTCTATATCCCAGGATCAGAGCCCAGATTATCTGTTTATCCCAAATTATCTGTCATTGGAGACATGTATAATCCATTTTAAATCAGATAATCCCTGTGATATAGGGCTGTATAGAATGGGCCTAAAACAGCACCCATGTTCATGTTCTGCAAACACAAGGAACACATGTTATCTTATAATTTTACTAAAATTATAATCTTTCTGAATTAGTCATATCGTCTCATAATATGTCCAAACTACAACAGCCTCCAAACTACAACTTTTGAGAAGTTAAGGCTTGATATACTCTGGAACTCAGTCCATATAATCCATACAATGTATATCCCCAGGTACTAAAATATATGGGGGTTTATTTAAAATAAAAATAAGAGAAAAGATAACTATGGAGTAATTGGAGCCATCAAACACCACTATTAGGTCCCATTTCAATCATGGAGACCATACCCCTATCCAGAACATACATATGTTCCCTGTTAGAGGTGAACTGTTTGCCTGTATAAAAACACATATTGTACACTGCTAGACTGCCAACAGAACAAAGCTCATCTTGCCTCTGTAGACATGAGACTTGGAAATGCCCTCTAGAGGAAATAGGACATAATGCACATAAATTCATATAATTAAAATGTGCACAAACACATTTTCATTAATGGAAAAATACATGCAATAAATGCATAGGTATTTCAAGTGATTTTTTCCCTGAAAGTAATATCTTATTTGTCAATGTAAATATATTTTAATAAGCTAGATTTAAGACCATGCTTTGATCCAACTGCTTCTCAATGGATACTTAAATAATAATATACTTTAAATGTCTATTAGATTTCCAAATGGTTTGTAACTTTTGACTTTCAGAGTGAGGGATGAAGAAAAGTTATCTATTACACCAAGAACAAATGGGAAAAGTATAAGAACCTTAAATCTTAGGTTTTGGATTATAGAGGCTCAGTCATATTTAAGTTCAACAATCTATTTACAGTGTTTGTCAACAGCTGCTTGTTGTATTTGAAAATTCATCTTCACTTTCACTGTAGCTATCTACAATAAAACAATAAATAGTAGACTTGTGCAAAAAAAATCAAAGTTTCACTTCAATAGCTTTAAAAATAAGAGAGATAGGAGCCCCTGACATTTCCCGAATTATGGTCATTTAAATATGCACAACTATTATAACGGAATAGTAATGAAATTTCATTACTCTCGTTATAGTAATCAATTTTTCACTAAGTATACTTTAAAAACACTTTAGAAATAAAGCTCCATTGGCCCCAGTTTTGTAATGACCTTTGAACCATTTTTTATGGCTCGCACATCCTTAATAAATAGGTTTAGACTTGTAATCTACAAATAACTTTAGCTTTCTTTAGTGCTGGTGGCATAGTCCTGATATTACCTGATATTACCTTATGTATAAACAAGTGCATTTGTCATTCATCACATGAAGTAAACATTTATTTTTATAGAATGCAAGACAAGCTAATGTTTTCCCCAGTCCACACATCTACAGTTACTATAAGTTAGCACTTTGTAGAAACAACAGAGACATGACTCACTGTCCAACTGACTCATATTTGCTTGCTCCTCATGGCATCTGTGACATTCTACCGTAGACATCAAGTGAATAGGACTGAAGAATGGGAAAATCTCTTATGCAATGGTGCTCCTGAATTCACAAGAGACATCCAAAAGTAGGAAGGAAGGAAGGAAGAAAACATGTATGAGAATGCACTCCCCAAAGATATCAGACAAACCCACACTTTGGTAGTCTTTAGGAGGAGCCTGAAGTTGTGGCTGTTCCAATGTGCCTTCCCTGAATGAAGTAAATGATGCCCTGGCATGTTCATTCTCTGCAAAAGTCCTCAGAAGCACTTTAATTATCTGTTGTGTGTCTCCTCAATATTGTTCTCCCTGCTATATGCAAACTACCTCTGTCTACACCCAGTGTTTATTTATTTTAAAATTTTAACAGTCACATGTGGCCTGCCCGAAATGGTTTTTAAATTGTCTGTTACTACTTGTGTTTGAGTTTTATTGATTGTCTTCTCTTGGCTTTTCATCATGAACGAAGATTCAGGAAGGACCCATCCCACGCTTACTACATGCGTGTTGAAGATTCGGAGGTTGGATGTGTCCTTCAAGCCTGTGCAATAGACCTTTCTGGTGGAGCGCAGTGTGCACAGAACTGGCCTCACCCTTTAAACCAAAGGTTCGACTGCTGGGGCCTAGCAAGCTGGGACGGTGGCAGCGAGGTCCTCAGGTCGTAGGTTTGGTTCGAGTTTCCTTCTCTAGATGGTTGACCTTACAGGGTTAGAAGAGCACCATCTGCCCGGGTTTGAAATCAGAGTTTGCCTTCTCTTAGGATGGTTGCCAAAAGGCTAGAGAGCCCTCCTGCCCTTTGACACTCTTTGTCAGACCCTTCAGTTGTGACCTGTCTGGCATGAGAGGCCCTACCAGTGACGATTTTCCCAATATTATTGATTGTATTGTTTTCCTAAATGCTATTGTTTTGTTATTGTGTGTTATTGGACTTGGCACCATGTAAATCACCATGAGTCCCCTTGGGGAGATGGGTGCGGGGTATAAATGAAGAAGTTAATAAATAAGAAAAGGAAAGGTCTCCAAGGGATCTGAACCAGGCCAAATAACAATTCATGAGTTTAAAAAAGGGATATCAAATCACATTCCTTGTAAAGCATGTGAAGTATGTTCATTTCTTCAAAGGCTGTGCTTGACCAAAATTGATTATGGCAAGTTTAATAAAATATGAACATTTTCACATGACAATTTTACATGAAAATGCAGTATACAGTATGGTGCAGGGTTGTGACCCCATTTGCAGAGTAAGAAGATGTGAATTAATGTTTAGAACTGGACTGAGTAACATATCAACAATAATGAGAAGTTTAGACAAGTTTCAGAGTTCACATGGTGCTGAATTCATGAAAATAAATTGTGATGTTGTGTTTTTGGTTCCTCCAAGAATGAGTAGACCTCAATCACAGATGAACAGAGCTGCATTTTGGTCTTTCTGGGAGATGGCCACTCAAAATTGCAGCATTTACTATTTTCATTCTTTTTTACAATAAAGTTCCTGAGGCAACAAAAATGTCTCCTTCCCAGAAAAAAACCCAATTTTTGATTCCTTGCTGGAGTGATTTTTTTTGTTCCAATCAGAATAACATGCTGGGTTCAAGTTTCTCAATCACAACTGTTGGAGATAGATAGACTTAAGTTTTGACACAAAGTTTTCTTTCTGAAAATTGTAAAAAACCTGTGGTCAAACAAACAAACAACACTTAATCAGGTTTTACTTTTGTTTTACCACTGTGGTCCATTTTTGTCTGAATGATATAAATGTACACACTTTGAATAAGAAAGTGCCTCAGAATACACACAAAATGCAATTGAATGTATATCTTTAATTGCAGCAGTTAATGACTTTATGCTGGGGAAAATATGCAACTGTGAACTTGGGATGGTAAGATTACACAAAGAAAAAAAATTAGATTCTTCAGTTTTCTGCATGAAAATTGACATAGATTTGGGATAAAGGGTATCTGATTTAAAATAGATAGCCCATTAATATCACAAACAGTCTTTGCTAATATTAAGCCTGCACATAACACATATCTGATACAAATATTTCATATTTTTTTAATAAAAAGATACAGAGAAAATGGGAGAAAAATAACAATGACAAAAATTCATGGCACTAATGTTTGAATCTGAGGAAAACCAATTAAAACAAATTGAATGCAAAGTAATGTTATTTATGGCCAAATAAACAGAAGAACATAGAGCAATTGGAGGCTTTGAAAAAAAGAACAGAAATATATCAGAAAAGGGAGGCAATGAAAGCAGCTGAGTTGAAAGCTTATAGCACCTATAAGAGTTTTGAAGATTTACACATTAAATCTTCATTCAGAACTGACTGAGTAGAGGACAAGACATATCCTGTTTTGAACTTGGGTGGAAATTAAAATGCAGCACAGTGTCTTCTGTTCTTCATTTGCTGTTTGAAGACTTTGGGCAGCTGCCAACTATCAGCAAAAAGCTCCCTATCTTGGTGTATATAATTTGGGTTAGGAAAGCTCAGCATGTACAAATGAGACCTTGATGGGACTTTTATATAAACACAATTCTAATGTTACATTCTCTGTAATGAGGCTAGAAGACAAGGTTGCATTTAGATCCCAGTAGTCTGGATATGGCTTACATACTAGTAATGGCTTAGAATTGAAATAAACTCCACCTTTGCATGAGTCCTGCCTCAAAGCTCCCAGGCAGGTTACTCTGCTAACTTAAGAGACTTAAGCAAAAGCAATATTTTATTCAAAATAAAGAACACTTTTTCATTGTTGCTTCCATTGTTGCTGCCCAACAGCTTTGATACCAGTGGGGCAACCCAATTGATTAATACAATTGAAGCAGATTTATTGATTTCAAAGAAATTGTTAGTATTATTATATTAGTCTGGAATATCAGTAAGCAACCCAATTTTGCAGCACCTTTGAGACTAAACATGAAAATTGAGTTGGTAGCATAAGCTTTCATAGATTTAAGTTTGCTTTTTCAGATGGATGCCTAATCCTTCAAACCCCGTGTGCTATGAATCAAACACACAGAACAAGATGTATATCCTGTAGAAATAAACCATTACCTAACTCCAATGTAGCTGTCCCCCCATCATGAAATAAGGAAACCAGATAAAAGTATCATATAAATTGCCAGTTTTTGACCTATTTATTTAGTTATTTAACTGCTGCAACCTGCAGAAAAAGAGGGGCTAAATCCACCTGGTGGGTATAGTTAAGGCTAGGTGTCAACCCTGGGACTACCTCTATAGACCACCCTTGGGCCAGCACCAAACCACGAGGGTAATCCAAATGATCATGGTTCTGTTTAATAGAAGCCCATCTTGTGGCTGCTCCCTCCTAAACCACAGAATTTTACAAGAGTAAGAAACCCCCATTCTATCCTCAAGGGGAGTCCCCTTCCAAGTAATTCAAGGCCCAGAACCCAGAGAAGCTGTTCCAAAGGCTCACCCTTCACCCACAAGGGGGGTGCCATGGTGCTTACCGAAACTAAGATTCCTAACATGCCAGTGACAAATTACTACAATTACACTACCAAATGCCAATTACCACAATGTAACACACATTATGGAGTAAGCAAAACAAAACCCTCAGAGTAAAATCTTTGAGGGGAAAAATTCTTACTCAGCCCTGATGCGACCAATCTTAACTCACACTGATCTGAAGATGGGTCACACCAAAAGAAAGAGGAAAGCACAAATGGCAGCTTGTCACATGACAGGGGAAGAGGCTTCAAGGCAGCGTCTTCCCATTGGCCCAAACTGCCTGTATTCACGAGGAGTCCCAAATTCCCTCCCTTGCCTCAAGCTTTGCCTTAGAGTTCGGGTGGTGGTTGTCTCCATACTAAATCCAGTAAACTATTTTGAGGCCAGGGAAGGGAATGATGCTGCCTTGGTGACCAAGCACACCTAAAAAACCCAATATACAACCTTGCATTCCATGATCGAAGAACAGTCAAGACATAAATGTACTTTAAGAGTTCATAGGAATTAATTTCATATTGATTCAAAGTTGACCTGAATCAATCCCACATGGAATTGCATGAACTGGGTTTCAGTTTAGCCTAGGAGAAACCTTCTTGTCACTGTTGTTTTATGCAAATACAGTATATAACAGCAATAGCACAAACCGATAATAGACAAGCCATTTATGAATATAACGAATATATGATGTGTCATAATTGCACATTTATTAACTCATTTAGCAATGCTCTTAATTTTTTAAAAATTGGACTCTCAGCAATGATTTAATTGAAAATTCTACAAAGATTTCTCAGATTTCCATAATCCTTAAAGTGTTCATTCTTTTACCTACTATGCTTTTTCCAGACAAGACTGCTGTAAAGCTATCTTGTTCTTCCACATTCCCTTAAAAGTTTTACTTTTGAAAAGCTTCTATATCATCACCAGTAGAAAGAAAGGTGTGCAAGACGAGAGATGGAGAAAAATCACAAATGGAGAAGGGAATAAATATCAGAGACTGAACAATTTATTTTAAAAAATGTATTTATGTATTTATTGTATTTAAAAAATATTATAACAATAACAACTAGAACAAAGAGTTGCAAACAAAACAAAGAAAAAACAAGTGTCAATAACTATCCCTCATTCTCCATACTCGTGAACACATCACCTAGAGCTTCTGTCGCCATTCATTGTGATACTTTATTTATATGAATACACACCCTCATAAGTTCCTTAAATTGTTTCCCTTACAGCTTCTCTAAAATCCTCTTTTGCCTTCCTTTCACAGTATACAAAGGCCAGCTTACATGTGTTAAAAAAACTCTTCATTATTTTTACTTTAAAGTCAATCTGACAGCTTGGCCATTTGTATATATTCTAATAACTTTTCTCTCCAATCTCTCTTAGATAGCTCCTTTTCAGCCTTCCAGATTTTCTCTATTATCATTCTAGCTGCTCAAAGCAATATTGGCAATTTTTTTTATTTCCCCCAATTTACTCCATCTCTAAATAATCCCAAGAGACACATTGCTGGATTTTTCTTAACCCTGTTGATGATCATGTAATTCGTTTCCTTAACACATTTTCAGATATTTTTTTTGTACTATTGAGCAGATCCAAACATGGGAAAACTACCTTTCTGTTTCTTACATATCTAGCATTCCCCACCATGGATTTTATCAATTTTAGCTAAAAACCCTGGAGTTATGTCTACAAGAAAGGGAGGTGGTAGCTGTGATGAATTCCCTTTCCTAGGCTGGGAAAAGCCTAGGAAAGTAGGCCCAAGAAATTGGCAGCCATTTTAGATAGTTGCCAGCGGGCATCCATCTTGGATCTCATTTCCAAAAGGGTGTGTGCCTAAGACTAAGCCTGGAGGGAAATGAGGGGAGTTAGGATTGGCTGGTAGAGAAGGGGGCGGAGCCTAACTTAGCAATAGAAAAAAGTGACTTGAAAGGGAGTGTTTTGAAAAACCTGGTCTCAGAGAGAGAGAGGAGTGTAAGAGAGCAGTTGTGGAAGTTAGTGTTAGAGAGAAGTAGCCTGAAAATTGGCCAGGTAGCTAGCAGAGTCAGCTAGTGTAGAAGATTCTACAGCTATCAGGGAGATAGTGGGTAGAAGAGTGGAGAGATAGATCCAGAGAAGGACTATCTGTAGTGGAGTTAAGATTTGCTAGGCAGAGAGGAAATCCTGTCAGTAAATTCTTGGAAGGAAAAAGGAATGGTGTTTTGTAACAAAGATTTAAACTGCTTATAGGAACCATACATTTTTGTGCCAATATTTCTGATCCACTAAGCTTAATGTCTATTTTGTAAGTTCTCTTAAATAAACTTAATTGTTCAATTGTTCAACACATCTGCCTCATGTGTGTCTCTGTCAAAGGAGATTTAAAGCAGTTCCCTGCAGCAAACAAAAGTCTAATTGTGGCAGCGTACATTTTGAAGAAGTAATTTTTTCAGTGTTACCTCAGTACATAGGTCTGAATGCAAAGCCGGAATATTCTTGCCTAAGATACCTCAAGTGAGCCAAAGGCTTAATAATACTTCTTCTTCGAGAGCTCTGTGAATGCACACTTATGAAGTTTGCGCGCCAGCGCGGGCTTCTAACGGAAACTTTCCCAGTTTGAAATTTTTGGCGGTAGCTCCGCCCAGCCGGCCCGGAGGGCATAAAAGGCGCCTCCAGCGCGCCCACACCATTCCTTTGTTTTCCGCCACTTGGGCAACATCGGAAATACGGCTGGTTGTGTGAGCATAGCATGTCCACAACTAGTTTCAAAAAGTTCCCGGATTGTGACGGTCACTCGAAGTGCCTTCGGTGTCTCGGGGAGGGACACATCGTTCCTTCCTGCCGGCACTGCCAGGCCTTCTCGTCCGGCACTCGAAGAGCGAGAGCCCGCAGGCTCCAGGCCTACCTTACGGAGCGTGCTCTCTGCCCTCCACAGATGGCGACGGCTGTCCCATCTGCCTCCTTGGGTTCCGAGGCGGCTGCTTCGGTTCCCACCGTGTCGACCGCTCTCCCGGCTGGGAAGAAGCGTCCACGAAAGGAGAACAACACCAAGTCTCTCTCCTCGAAGACTTCGGTGTCGAAGAGGTCCTGCACCGTGACCACCGAAACGGTCGAGCTGCCTCCACCTCGTCGACGATCGACGAGCTCGATGGCGTCGGGCCTCTCCCAGAGGTCGGCCATCTCGAGAACTCCCTCTGATCGGGCTATGGAGATAGCTTTCCGGAGGTCGGAGGAAGAAGCCCGTAGAGCCCAGACCAGAGGCCTGGTTCCTGTGACTCCGGGCAAGTCTCTGGAGGCCGCTGCCTCGAGACCTTCATCACCGAAGAGGCGCAGGACTTTGACGTCATCGTCTTCAGTTTCCTGCCCCGACTCGTCGCCTATCCCTGTTCTCGCTGTGGAGACAGGGGTAGAGCACCACGTGTCGCCGGAGGACTCTGTCCAGACCGTTGTCCGCGTCCCCCTGGGGCAGACCTCGGTCCGACAGCTTTTTGTGACCTCGCCTGACAAAGGCAGGCAGACCACGAGGCTCGCCTTGGCCCCGGCCCAGCGAACCCTCCCTACTGGGTCGACAGTGATGACTGAGGCCCCTTCGACCTCAGGAGCCCCACCACAGCCACAACCCACGGTGAGCCAGGAGACGGCTCAACCTTGGTCCGCAGACGAGATGGAGGATGGCGAGGTCCCTCGATCGACGCGGTCGGGATCCATCCTGTCCCTCAACCTGGACAGAACGCCTTCCCATACTGGCTGTGAGGTGGAACCCTCGTCTTCACCGACGGACAACGCGAGAGCCTTCGGTGAGCAAGTGGGCCGGATGGCGAGATCTCTAGGGATGCAAACCTACGTTCCCACGAGGTCCAGCGCCTGCCCCGTGTTCAGCAGGGTGCAGGTCGACGAAGCGGCCCAACCACACCTCCCCATGCTAGAGCCACTGGAAGAAGTGGTGAAAGCATCGTGGACAACACCGTCTACCATCCCTCCTACGTCCGGGCGTATCGAGGCATGGTACAAGATAGACGAAAGGGAGAAGAGCTGGCTTCACGATCATCTGACTCCCAACTCGATGATCGTCACCTCCTCCCAGTCCTCGGGCCGAGAATCTGCAGCTCCCTCAGACCAGGAGGGAAAAAGATTCGACACAGTAGGTCGAAAGATCTACAAGGCCGGACTCCTGTTGACTAAAATGGCCAACTACGGAGCGTGTATGGGAGCTTACCACCAGATCTTGTGGGAGAGGGCTCAACCCTTTTTCCAGGATCTCTCCCAGGAACAACAGACTGCACTTCTCTCCATCTCCCAGGAGGCGCAGTCGCTGGCACACCACCAAATCCTGATGGCCCGCCACACGGGGGACACTTCAGGGAAGCTGCTGGCCCATGGTGTCGCCATCCGGAGACACGCGTGGTTGAAATCCTCCGGTCTTTCCTCGAACTCAAAAAAGACCATCGAGGATCTACCCTTCGATGCCCAGGGACTGTTCTTTGCGGGCACGGACGACAAACTCAAGGCCACTCACGACTTTCGGTCTTGACGGCGAAACTGGACCGGCCTCAACCACAACCCAAGCCAAAGTACTACCAACGGGCGAAGTTTCAGCCCAGACAGCAGTACCGCCAGGCCCCAAGATATTCGGCTCCTCAGCAGCAGCAGCAGCAGCAGCCGAGGCAGCAACAACAACAGTCGAACAGACCCCGGCAGGGGAACAAGTCACGACCCCGCCATAACAATGGCAATGGACAATCCAATCGCCGCGTTTGACGGGCGATGGACGACACCGCCTCCTCGCTAGGTACCGTTGCCACCATCATGCCTCCTCCTATCCTTCGACCGCCACCACCCCACCCGCCATTCGGAGACCGCCTGGCCCGCTACATCAATGCCTGGCGACGCATCACCTCAGATGCATGGGTTCTCTGGATTGTCGAAGACAGCTATGCCTTGGAATTCGACGAGCTTCCACCCACGGGGTTCATCGTCGAGACACAGCCGTCCAGGGTGATCTTGGAGGAGGTCGACAGCTTGCTTCAAAAGGGAGCGATCTCACAGCTTCCCAGGAGCAAGGAAGGAGGGGCATTCTTCTCACGGTATTTCACCGTGCGAAGCCAGACGGTTCCCTGCGTCCCATCCTGGACCTCAGAGACTTAAACGTGTACGCGTTTCGCCGAGGAAATTCAGGATGGTGTCAGTGTCGTCCATTCTCCCACTGCTCCGGTCCGCGACCACTTCAAGGCGTCGATCGACCTCCGGGATGCATACTTTCACGTCTCGATTCGGCCCGCTCATCGACGCTTCCTGAGTTTCAAGGTGGCGGGAAGGGCGTACCAGTTCAACGTCCTTCCATTCGGCCTCGGGACAGCGCCTCGAACATTCTCCAAGTGCATGTCGGTCGTGGCTGCGCACTTGAGGAGGCAGAAAATCCGTATTTTTCCATACCTGGACGACTGGCTGCTGGCGGCCCAGTCCCCGGGGCTCCTACAACAGCAGGTCGCAACGACCCTGCGGCTACTCTCCTCATTAGGCCTACGCCTCAACGAGGAGAAGTCCCAACTAGTTCCAACGATGACCATCAAGTTCATCGGCACGATTTTCGACTCCGTCGATCAGCTCGCTTATCTGCCAGACGTCAGATTCCAGGCTCTTCGACACGAGATAAACAGCTGCACCAGGCCCTGCATCACGGCGAAGCAGATCCAGGTGACCCTGGGCCACATGGCTTCCACAGTAGCTGTTACTCCCCTAGCAAGACTGCGCTTCAGGCCGCTACAGCGTTGGTTTCTCGACCACTTCGACCCGGTCAGAGAGCACCACTCGAAGAGGCTGTCTCTTCCAAAGGCGGTCAAGGACTCCCTCCAATGGTGGACGTCCCAGGACAACGTATGCAAGGGTGTTCCCTTCCACACTGTGGCCCCATCCATCACGGTGACGACCGATGCGTCACTGCTGGCATGGGGAGGCCATGCAGGCACCATGTCAATCAATGGACAGTGGTCGACGGTGGAAAGGCTCCATCACATCAACTATTTGGAGCTCCTAGCCATCGCCAAGACGCTCCGGGCCTTCGCCCCCCTCGTCAAAGGAAAAGTAGTACTGGTCAGGACAGACAACATAGTGGCCATGTACTACGTGAACAAGCAGGGCGGAACGGGCTCGAGGAAACTCTTAGCCCTGGCCCAGAGCCTGTGGGAATGGTGTGTCCTTCACCAAGTGACCCCCAGGGCCATCCACCTCCCGGGTGTCGAACGGGAGGCGGACTCCCTCAGCAGAACCGGCTGGTCGTCCCACGAATGGATGCTGCATCCGGACGCGCTCCACCGTGTCTTCCAACGGTGGGGATTCCCAGACGCTGATCTCTTCGCTTCGGCGGTATACAGCGTCCTGACAGTCTTCTGTGCCAGGCTTGCCCCGGATGCACACCGGGGTTGCCTCGAGGGACGCACTCCTGCTCGACTGGACGACGGGTTTCTTCTACCTCTTCCCGCCATTCCCGCTTCTTCTCCGAATCATCGAGAAGATCCAACTCTCGGGGACCGATTGCATCCTCATCGCTCCCTACTAGCCGAGGCAGGTCTGGTTCCCGACTCTCCTCCACCTGGCGAGTCAGGACTACATACCGCTCCCTCACCGAGCAGACCTGCTGACTCGGGAGAACGGGATGCTCCTCCATCCGGACCTTCCATCCCTGCACTTGACTGCATGGAGGATCCACCGGCGCCAGAGGTCTCTCCGGCAGTAGCAGCGATCCTGGCAGCAGCCCACAAGCCGGCCACGTCGAAGGCGTACTCGGCTTGCATCGCCCGCTACACGAGATTCCAGGCTTCCCGAGCCGCAACCGTTTTCCCACTGGCGGTTCCGCCGGTCCTAGAATTCCTGGCAGAATTGGTCGACAGGGGGCTGTCCATGTCCTCGGTGAAGACCCACTTGGCGGCCCTCACCTGGCAGAACCAGCAGAGAGGCGCTCCCTCGCTGTTCCAGTACCCGATGGTCAAGAGGTTCCTGAGGGGTGTTAACAACACTCGTCCCCCAGTGCACCCACCAACGCCGGGTTGGAGCCTGGACCTGGTGCTGTCCTGTTTGACATCCCCACCGTTCGAGCCGCTGTCATCCATCGACCTGCGGCTCCTCTCCTGGAAGGTGGCCTTCTTGGTCGCCATTGCTTCGGCGCGTCGGCCTTCCGAGCTGGCGGCGCTCCGTGTCGACGAACCCTACCTGTTGTTTTTAGCAGATAGGGCCATCCTGCGAACGGACATCACCTTCTTGCCTAAGGTGGTCTCTCCGTTCCACTTGAACACTGACATTGTGCTCCCGGACTTGGGACTTGCCCTATCCGGAGACAGGGGCTCGACGATCGAAGGCCTTGACGTCAGAAGAGCCCTTTTGATCTACAAGAACCGGTCGGCGGACTACCGTCGGTCGACTCGACTCTTTGTATCTTACGCCACCGACAAGCTGGGCTTGCCGGTGTCGTCACAGAGACTCTCCAATTGGGTGGCATCCCTGGTTGAACTGTGCTATCAGATAGCCCGTCAACCGTGTCCCCTAGGGTCAAGGACGCTCGACTAGGGCAGTGGCCACGTCGACCGCGTTCCTTCAGGGGATTCCCCTGGACCAAATTTGTAGGGCGGCCATCTGGGCCAACCCTTCCACCTTCATATCTCACTACCGGGTAGACACCCTGTTTGGGAGGGAAGCGGCTTTTGGTCGGTCGATCCTCAACCCCAACGCCCCTCAAGGTACTGCCGAATAGACAGCCTTGTACCTTCCCTCACTGCACTGTTCGGTCGACAAAATTACGTCGATCGAACCCCGCCTTTTTTCTTATTGCACTAACGTTTAAGTATGTGCCGTGCCCCAGGTAGGGACACAGTCTACCAGTTGCTGCGCGCTGCCCGTTTTCGGGTTTAGGTGGCACCAGTTGTGCACCTTTGTTCTCAGGTTGTGCTTCTTGCACTCACTGTTATGAGGCCTGTGTGCCTGTCATGAATAGTGCTTGTTGCACTTATGCTGTGAGGCCTGTGTGCTTGACATGAATGGTGCTTGTTGCACTTATGTTGTGAGGACTGCGTGCCTGACATGAATGGTGCTTGTTGCACTATGTTTACAAGTGGGAGCATGCCTTCCACTCATATTTATATGATTGATGTGTTATTGACTCAAATTGCTGGTTGCAATAAACCTGTTATATTTTTCTAAATCTGGCTGGTTTGTTCCCACCTCCTTTACCTTAGCTCGGTAAATCTTCATAAGTGTGCATTCACAGAGCTCTCGAAGAAGAATGGTAGGTTACATACCTGTGACCATCTTTCTTCAAGTGAAGCTCTGTGAATCCACACGAACCCGCCCGGCCGTCCCCTCTTCTCTAACCACCCTTTCCTAGTTGCTAATGTGGCGTAGGAATGGCGTGGGCGCGCTGGAGGTGCCTTTTATGCCCTCCGGGCCGGCTGGGCGGAGCTACCGCCAAAAATTTCAAACTGGGAAAGTTTCCGTTAGAAGCCCGCGCTGGCGCGCAAACTTCATAAGTGTGGATTCACAGAGCTTCACTCGAAGAAAGATGGTCACAGGTATGTAACCTACCATTATAAGTCTGGTGATGACCATTGGTCTTTCAAGAAGGTTTCTGGCCAGAAGAACATTCCAGCTTTGTCACAGTTTTGATTGGGGTTTCAAATACCCAATTAACTTCTTCCCTTGTTACGTTCCTGTTATAGTAGCCATACCATTTTCTGCAGCTTAATTTACTTTTTTTAAAAGGAGCTTTCTCTCAAAATGAAGAATGTCCTTCAAAATTATATCTGTCAGGGTTATTCTCACTGCAAGTAGAAAAAGATTCATAGCCCTGATGGATGGAGGATTCCCTTTCAGCGCAGTTTACTTCCTCTCTCAAATGACATGCTGTTACAAATCTTTTATCTCTGGCACTGTAAGAAGCTATTCTGACATTTTTGCTGTGCACCAGAATAACCATTATTATTCTCCATTCCTTGCCTAGTTCCTTTCCCGTGCTATAATTGTTGCATTGTACCACCCTACTTGTTAGTCAAAAGAATAAGAAGTATTTTTGCAACCTGAGTACCTATGAAATCTAATCCATTTAGATTTCCCCAAAAAGCTACTTCCCCTTTTTCCAAAAAGAAATGACCACTTAGAAGACTTTGCAGTAACCACCAAAAATTCTTAAAACTCATACTGGAAATAATTGATTCATTCTTAATGGTCTTTTCTTGTCTATGTTTAACTTTATATTTAAAATGCAAGCCATGAACTTGACAGATATGCTATCCAGTTTCTGTTGCGAAACAGTATTCTCAAAATACAATCACCTTAAACTTGATTTATACCAGTGACTTTGAGAAGTATGACATATTTCCAGTCTATCCCACTACAGTGTAACTACTCTCCAAGCTATCCTACTCTCCTAATATTTTATTGAACTGTGGTCCTCTAGAGCAGATGCATACACAACTTTTTTATTGCATTACATTGGTATCCTAGCTGGTGTAATTTTGGCCACAAATGCCTTTTGTGACAGTTTGATCCAGAGAAAGGACATGTATGGCTTTCTATGTGCTATTGAAGTCCAATTCCTATTAACCTTCACCAATGACTATGGCTCAAAGCTATGATCCCATAATTTTTGGTCAGCTACATATTTCTCACTCATGGTTTCAGCAAAGGAGCATCTTAGATATTTTTATTGTGTCAGAAGTGACTTGAGAAACTGCAAGTCCCTTCTGGTGTGAGAGAATTGGCCATCTGCAAATATGTTGCCCACAGGATGCCTATGGGAGGCTTCTCTCATGTTCCAACATGGAAAGTTGGAGCCGACAGATGGGAGCTCGCCCCATCTCACAGATTTCAGTTCAGCTGGCACAAGGGTTTAATCCATTGTGCCACTATGGCTCCTACCTTAGAAAAATGAAGTAAAGACAAGGGGGTAGTTTATTCAATTCTATCTTATAGGTCAGTTGGAGTAGTGCAGAATTGAATTCAGTGACTTTCATATTTAAGTTCAATCAACTGCCTGTGCAGATGCAGGTGAACTGACTACACATGTTTTACTTGCTGTGCCAGAAAGAGCATGAATTCTCTTTTCTTCTTGTTTTAGTAATCCCATATGTGTTGTTTTGCATTTGAGAAAAATATTAGTATATAAGCACTTAGCATTTTCAAATGGCAGATTTTTTTTGTTTTCTTGAAGATTTTTCCATTCACATAATAACTTTCTTACTTTGTTCTGATTTCCAGCTTTGTCGTTTTGACCCCCAAATAAATGTGTTCTTTAATAAGCCACTTACCTCTTTCTTCTTTTGCTGCACTAATGATTGCAAATGTCACACAAGATGAGAATTGTATTCTGAATGGGTGACAACCACACCTGCAGATTGCTAAAGAAAAAGCTGTGAAAAGGTGTCATATAAAACTTTCTGGAGAAGGTTTAAGTGGGAATTAAGTGGTATTTTGTTTTGTAGCACAGACCTGAATTCTGCACCTCCTCCAAATTTGCCCATATTTTGCTCTCTCGGTGTGAATCTAACCAAGTAGTTTGTTCTCTGTGACATTCTGAATCTAGAAAACACAAGGAAGCTCATATTTTCTTCTCTTCCTTCTGTTTGCCACCTAGCTTTAGGGTAGCTTCTTTTGATGAGCCAAAGCTGCCAAGAACAGCTGCAAGCTTGCTGTGCTGGCCTAAAAGATAAATGTCATTGAGCTCATGTGCATTGGGGCCTTGTTCTCCAGAGATTGCATCTCTGTAGCAGCTAAGTGAAGCTCTACAAAATCTCTATTGCAGACAGGTCTGGCAATCATTTGAATCTTGGCACATGTCAACATTGTCCTGAGATCAAGGATGGGAACATGGTGATCTCTAGTGGCTTGGAAATAGATGTCAAATTGTTCAGCAGCCTTCTTTCTAGCTGAACACTGATAGCTTTAAAATCACTTTAGGGTCAGGAAGAAAATGGAATGCCTGTAAGAAAGCAAACTCATCATGATGTAAAATAGTGAGATTAGATCTAAAGAAAACATTTGCTTGGGCCTCAGCTCCTCCAGAATGCCAATAACTGTAGTGGTTCCTCCCTTTTAATTTGTCAGCTTTAATTAACATGTCTGCATTTGGCCAAAACACAAACCTAGGAGAGAACAAAACTCCTTTGAGTAAGCTCTCTGTCTTTAGACATTTTCATCTGAGTAATTCCAGCAGTAATGTCAGAGCTATGGGCCACCTCAATTGCTCTGGGAGGTACATAATATATGCGCTAATAATCAGAGGCATGTATTACTATCCATAGCACTAATCCCCTTCTTTAGCACACAAGCGGCAAATCTGAACCTGAGCATGAGAATGAACAAAGTTTGCACATTCAGGATTCTATTTTAAGATTATGCTGGCCCACTAGCGTAGTGTTAGTAAGCCAAGAAGCAGCAGCCCTTGAAAGGGAGGGCTTTTCAAGTCACTTTTTAAAGAGACTAGATAAAATTACTTTTATTTTCACTTGTATCACAAACTTTCAATAAAGATAAAAGAAAGCCGCAAGACAAATGTTGTAAATCAAGCACATTTAAAACACAAAAGCAGTATCAAAAATGTCTGTGTCCCATGGGGAAAGGGAGGTATTGTGATTCTCTGTGGGCATTCTTCAGTAAAGCTATGTGAAATGCACTTGAAAATTTGGCAAGAGAACTAAGTGATTGTGCTTTTGCGAATTAGCTTCAACTTTTGCCATAGTAGTGCTTTAAGCACTATGGAGAAAAAGTGCTGAAAAACCACTTGGCCTAGGAACTATGACATAAAAATTTGCACAACATCCCCTGTCACTATCACTGAGTGCTCTAGACACCGTATTATTAGGAAATGCAGAGACAAAATAATATAGTCAAAATACCAGGGTGATTGCATATGCTTAATATAGACAGTGCAAGCGGGGGGAAAATGAATCTAACAGAAAGAAAGAAAGAAAGAAAGAAAGAAAGAAAGAAAGAAAGGGAAAAGGAAAGGCACAGAAGTAGTAGTGTGAAATACCAGAAAGCCAGCAAATGTGCATTTCAGAGTACAGATTATATAAATGTCAAATAGCCTGAGTAGCTACAAAATTATTTTAGCACAGTCTGTCAGAAGAGCCTAATCATTGAGTAGGAGGACAGAGATATATGTATAGTAGGCCAAGGAAAGTTTTGCTCTGGGCTCTATTACCTTCAGTGTAAGATATACTTGACTACAAGGGCAGTTGCTGCAGGATTTGGTGCTTTATGTGAGGCATGATAATGTGGTTGTCTGTATGTAAGCGTTGTGTTTTGTTGGTGCTCCTGAGGCCTTTTATCCATGAACACATTACAGCATACGAAAGAAAGAAATCAAAGGTTGAAACACCTGGAGGACCACAGTTTGTTCTAAACTGTTTCTACTTTTTATCTGGCCTCAGTAGAAATCCAACTGTTTTCCTCCTGATAACTTCACCCATTACATTCAATACAAAATTGGAACAGCAGAGAAAATTGCATTAAGCTGCAAGGAGTTTGGACTAAAATGGGATCATAAGAAAGGGCATGAAGACTTGTTTTTTTAAACTCTGACTTTCTTGGTTAAAGGCTCAAATTATAGAATAATATTTCATGGGCTGTCACTTTCACTGTGGGCATCCCTCAGATTTCCTGGGGCCGCATTGTTAAAATCCACTAATGAAAATACACTTTCCAGTCGCAAACTAAATAATGTGGACCTGGTGTGACATGGGTTAGTAGCGAAACCGATTGGTAGTGAAACTGAATTTAATGGAGATCAGAATGTGCATGGTATTTAAAGGTTTTTATTTTTTTTTAAAGTTCTACTTCTGGAATTTCTGCCTCCAGTCCTGTGTCTAGATGCTTTTTCTTATCGTCTCCAGCTGTTCTGGGCTAAGACCAATTTTTCCAATACCTTCCATCTGGCCTTGTTAATAGGCAACCTGACCTCAGCCCACCCTGTATCTGTAAAGTGGTGCACTTTATTGTGTTTTGTAATTTTAAATTACATTAATGATGTATGTGTTAAATATATTTTAACCATTTTAATTGTGATTTTAGTAACACTTGGTGTTCAACTCTTTTACCTTTCGAAGACTAGGAATTTAAATGTGAACTTGTATTATATTATTGTAGGTTACCTTGGCTCTCATCCCAGGGGAAGGGTGGGGTATAAATCCAAGTCAGAATTAAGGAGAAGGAATGGCATCACCGTACATGGGAACAGACATTAAATAATTTTCTTCCTAGCCGTACTTCTTCCCAGATCTCTGCTTCTTGGGTATAGGCTAGTTGTTTAACAAAAATAAAATTGAAAATATTCTAGGAAATACCAATTTTCTTCCCTGGGATAGGTTAAAATTCCTGGAGATATGTCTTTTTATAACTTTGGCAATGTTTCATTTTCCTAATTGTTTGTCAATAGCATGGTGAGAGAATCATGCTTTGAACCAAACTCCTACATCTGTAATAAATCCTGCACTGTGAATCAAACTTGTAAAAAAATCTACCAATAAAACCTGCACTTCACTTTTGCAACAGGTGAATTACAATAAATACAAGGTTCTCTCTCTCCTTTGGATAATAATTATAAGATCATACATATCAGGACTAAAACATTTAAACATGTTTTGCAAATTCTTGGAAAATATGTTTCTCAAAGGTCACCTGTCAAGGATCATTCTTGTTTAAATTATCTGCAGTTCAAGACTTATTCTGCACAATATTTACACATGGTATTTTATGCATAAATAAGCTTTTTCTGTATGATGTGGATAAAGCTGTTTTTTGCTCATAAAAACAATAATTCATGTCTGAAAAATACATGCATATTTTGTGCAGAGTAAGTCCTCGGGTGCTGCAATTTCCTTATAGGAATATTTTTCCAGCATAGAAAATGATGCATTCCGTGGATAACAGAAATACCCCAATATGCACAAATGTTATGCAGAATAAGCTGCAGTTTTCTATCTGTGGGAAGAAAATAGCTGAAATTGCCTTTTGCTTCTGCTGAGAACAAAGTTAGCAATATCTCTCCACTACAATTGTACCTTATTACTGCTTCTTCTGTACTGCAATTGTCAGTTAAGAAACATTGGCCAAGCCACATACTGAGCTCACTGCCTTGACCCAATCAGCTGCCCAGCAAACTGTCTGAAATCTGAAAGTCTTGTAGTTCACCTGGACAAAATCAGAAGCTACATAGGTCAACAACATAATATTGTACAAGCAGACTTGCACAGTTGGACTTCTGCTTTGCCTCTTCACCCTTGTACTGTTTTTGTTGAAATATGCTCTGGAGGGTGCCTATAGTATTTACTAAAGCAATTTTGAAAGGAGAAAGAAGATAGGTGGAGGAATCCTTTCCTCTACCAGAATCATGGCTAATGTAATAAAGTTAGATGCAATACATCGCTCATGATTAAAACCTGGCAAACAAGGTGACCATGCAAAACTTCAGTCTAATGGTCCATCCTTAGAAGCGACTCACCTTTGACTTAAAATTAGCTTTGTTCCAGCAAAGTGTTAAGCATGGAATGCCCTTATCAGAATTTACTAAGATGACTAAATATTTATTTCAATGACAATGTGCTATTCAGTGCTCCATTTGGCAAATATTTACAAATGTGATCATGGTCTATTCAAATGAGAAGTAGTGATTTCAGGGACATAAGAAGAAGCAAAATGCGTTGTATTTTCAAGCATTGACACATTTCAGTTAATAACTGGGGACATGTGTTAAAACGTGAATATAATAAAGAGATGATCCTATCATCACATTGTGAACATCCTGAGGTGTATTTTTCACAAATAGTTAGTGAAGTCTCACTGACGGAGATAGCAAGACGAGAGTGAAGTGCAAAGAATGAATTGAGTACTAAAGAACACTTTAAAATGCTCTTAGAAAATACAAGGAAGAAAGGTTACCCCAGAGACTAAGATGAAGAGGAATGGGAGGAGGACCCCCCAACATTAAATCGACTCTTTCCTCCAGAAAAGCTTCTAAGGGACAATAGGCAAGAACCAGAGATCCTTAAAATACCACTAGGAAAGTGTTTCTTATATAAAGTGTTTCAGAGATAGTGAAAATGCTTTTCTTCTAGGTTTACCTTTTTATGATCTGTAACATTACACATGAAGAGCACAGGATATTTGTGGGTAGAAGCAAAAGAAAAAAGAAGACTTGACAAATTCTTACTTTTTTCTCTTCATAACTTAATCACATAGCCACATAGGCTCATTTTAAAATATAGAAATCACTCCCTTCCTAACTGTAGAAATACTCAAATGCTCAATGATGCCTTGAAGACTTTTGGTGACCCAATTATTTCCATAGGGTTTTCTTAGACAAGGAAGTAGTTGGAGATGGTTTTGCCAGTTGCTACAAATATATAAGGGGGTGGGAGCTATAAATCTGTTATTGAAGTTGGTTTTATACAATAAACAACTTTTAAGATTTGATGTTGACAACAAGAAGGGACTAAAGAGGGGGTGAAAGTGAAGAAAATCAATCAATTGGTGTGTTCTCTAGGGACTTCATCAAATGGGCAGGGGAAAGTGGGGCAAAGTGGCCTGCCCGCCCATGTCCTTGCCCTGTTTTTTACCCACTTTCCCCTGCTTTCTCAGGTTTGGACTCCATTAACACCCGACTCCTGAAGAACTAAGTAGCGATATATTGTGTTTTATAGTGTTCCTATGTTGTTGGTTTAGTTTTCATATGGCTGATGAAATATTATTGTGATTCTGCACCAGAAATTAATGAGATCTTGCCAGTTCCCCTATTGTTACCAATGGGCCAGATCTTCCTGGAGAAAAAACCGTAATTTCTGGCTGATGGATCATGAAATGGTATTTCCCCCCTCCCAATTCTGGAAATTTCCCTGTAACCAGAAAGGGGGCCAGCCGAAAACAGGACTGAAAACAGGATGGTTTTTTGGCAAATCACACACCTCTAGTTATGAGGCATACTTTCTGAAGCTGAATTAGAAAACTATATATTAATCAGTGCCCTGAATATTAGCCTCTGCTTTATAGTCCCAGTTGTTTGAAAATGCATCACATGTAATCTCAGAAAACATGTGTCACCTTTCTTTCAAAATGGCAAATATGCTGACTGGATGAATATCCTTCCCATAGCACCTCCCCATTTTCATGTTGCAGGTTTGATCAACTGCACAAAGATATTTATTGCCATTCTCTCTTGGAAGAGCTGCCAATCATCACAGATGTAAACCACTGTAACAGGGCTAGTTGCTATTCCCTAGAGAAATATGCCAAGTCTAATGGAAGCCATTTGTTTTCCCATGTAAAATGCTACTTATTCGGTACTGAACTATTTAGCATATTTCGATTTTATATTATACTATGGAACTCAGAAAACTAAATATTTTATCATCTTTCACAATTTTTGTGTTTGTGTCTTCTGTCTTATTTTCCTGGATAGCCATTTCCTAGGTTTATTTGCATTTTGGAAGTATTGTTGTTTTACATAGTTTAACTGGTATGTTTTATAATGCATTCATTTCACATATAGGTTTGGTATTGTGATACTCTGTTTCCCCCATTCTGTTTCATTATTTTTCTTCCGGTTTGCTGTGCCTTGTATTTCCAATATTTATGGTTTTCCAAGAGAGAGAGAGAGAGAGAGGGAGGGAGGGAGGGAGGGAGGGAGGAGAGAGAGAGAGAGAGAGAGAGAGAGAGAGAGATCTATTAAGTGTGTATCCATGTGCATTGGTAATGGGAGGGCTGACCTTAGGTGTAGATGAACTGGATATAGAATTGAAGTGTTAAACCAAGATGGATGTTTTGTGTGGGTGGGGCAATGCATATCTTTAATTGTCTTTGGATTCTTCTTCTTTTAAAAAAATGTTTTATCTTCAATTCATAGTTTATTTCTCTTTGAAGGAATATGATTTCACTTTGAAGAAACTGTGTTCATTTAGCATTATGATTACTGCAAATACGGTGGGCAATATAGATAAAGTAAAGAGAGCTATAGGATGACAAGGAAGTTGCAAAAAAGTTTGAGGGGAGAAGTTTGGAGAAGTTTTTGAGAATACAGCTCCCAGCATTCCCCAGCTGTTATGGTGGCTGCGGAATTCTTAGAGTTCAAAAAGTAATTTTCTCAGGCCCCATCTACACTGCCATATAATCCATATTATTAGACTAGATAATCCAGATGATCAGACCAGATAAACCATACTATCTGCTTTGAACTGGATTATAGAAGTCTGCATTGCCATATAAGCCAGTTCAAGCAGATAAACTGGATTGTATATGGCAGAGTAGAAGGGGCCAAAAAGAAGGTGTAGGGTGTCCTGCAAAGCAGCCCCAAAAAGAAGAAGAAGAAGAAGAAACATTGGGTGCAGTCGAAGGAGGCAGGTAGACAGACAGCCAGTCTCAGGAGAAGTAGAAAAGCAAAGTTTTATTTCATTATGGTCATAAAGAAGTCGGACAGCCAATCCACAGGTATCAGCACTTACAAGAGACTGCCGCACCCACTGTCTCTCAGATTTACATTGCATAGCCGAGACTCTTTGGCACCGCAGCAAACGTTATCCAATTACAAACTACCACCTAGGCCTAATTCCTTATTTAGCACAATTACTAGCTAACTTCTTGTAAATCTCATGATTTCTTGACAAGATCCAGATAGCTCTTTCCCCCATATATAGCAATAGACACTTTGTCAGCTTTTTAGCCCTCTGCCTGAACTGTCTTGTGAAAGTTGTTGATTGCACATGTTTCTTAGGTGCTAACCACAAATATTCCAGACAAGACAGAACCTTAGTGGAAGCTCATTTCTAAATACAGAGGGTGTACATTTTTAACTTTGATTTCTCTAGTTTCATTATTATTTCCCTATCACTATATCCCAGGATCCGATCTCAGATTATCTGCTTATCCCAGATTATCTGGCAGTGGGGATTCATATAATCCAGTTTAAAGTAGCTAATCTGGGATCAGATCCTGTGATATAAGGCAGTATGGAAGGGGCTCCAGTCTCTAGCAAGGTATGCTCCTGCAGCCATTCTTTACACAGGATACTATTATCTCAGGTTAGGTCCATGGGTTGTATATGGGTAGGAAGGGGAAAGCATAAGCTTCATTGATGCAGTTCTCCTTGGAAAGGTTTTAAAGAAAGAGATTCAGAAGAATGCTTACATTTTGGGAACTCAATAAGAAATATTAAACATCAACTTACATTTCAGTGGGAATAGTTTTGGAAGCATCTTATTTCATTCGTGCTAAACCTATGAAGATGGGCTATGTTGAGGAATACACATTTCATTAGACATCTTTACACTTGGTGTCTTTTATTTTACATCTGACTCAAAATCCATATAATGTATTCATGAGGTATTATTTTGGTTGCATTTAGCATATTGACTTTTATTTTATAATCCTACTAGCTTGGGGACCCGGCCCTGCCCGGGTTATTTGAGAAGCGCAGCAGGATGTAGAGTGGGTCATGGGGGCTCTGTGTGCCAAGTTTGGTCTTGATCCATCATTATTGGGAGTTGCAGTGGTATCATGAAATTACTGAAGGTAGTGCAAGTCCCATCATCTCTGTTCCCCCCCCCCCAAAGTGTAGTAGGATGTAGATTGGGTCATGGGGACTCTGTGTGCTAAGTTTGGTCTGTATTGGTGAATGGATGAGGGATGCATTGTTTTTTGGAAGTGAGTGAAGGTACTTCAAGTCCCATCATCCGTGGTCCGTCTCACAGTAAACTGCACCAGGCTGTAGAGTGGGTCATGAGGGCTCTGTGTGCCAGATTTGGTGTTGATCAGTCATTGGATTAGGTTTGTAGCAGGATTGGGAATTGAGGGAAGGTACTGCAAGTCCCATCATCCATGTTCTGTCCCCCTCCAAACTTCAGTAGGATGTAGAGTGGGTCACTGGGGTTCTGTGTGCCAAGTGTGGACTTTCTGGGTGTTTTTGGGGGGCCACAGTGGTCTGTGGGAACAGAGGAGTGTGAAAATACTACAAATTCCATCATCCATTGTCAGTCCTCCCCCGAACCTCACCGGGATGTAAAGGCAGTCATGGGGGTTATGTGTGCCAAGTTTGGTCTCAATCGGTAATTGGATGAGGGTCGCAGCAGACTTGGGAAATGAGTAGAGGTACTTCAAGTCCCATCATCCATGGTCCACCCTCCTCCAAACTGCACCAGGACGTAGAGTGGGTCATGAGGGCTCTGTGTGCCAGATTTGTTGTTGATCAGTCATTGGATTAGGTTTGTAGCAGGATTGGGAAGTGAGGGAGGGTACTGCAAATCCCATCATCCATGTTCTGTCCCCCTCCAAACTTCAGTAGGATGTGGAGTGGGTCACTGGGGCTCTGTGTGCCAAGTGTGGACTTTCTCGGTGTTTTTTGGGGGCCACAGTGGTCTGTGGGAACAGAGGGGTGTGAAAATACTACAAATCCCATCATCCATTGTCAGTCCTCCCCCGAACCTCACCAGGACATGAAGGCAGTCATGGGGGTTATGTATGGCAAGTTTGGTCTCGATCGGTGATTGGATGAGGGTTGCAGCGGACTTGGGAAGTGAGTAGAGGCACTTCAAGTCCCATCATCCATGGTCCACCCTCCTCCAAACTGCACCAGGACATAGAGTGGGTCATGGGGGCTGTGTGTGCTGAGTGTAGTCTGTATTGGTCCTTTTTGGTGGCCTCAGTGGTCTGTGGGAACCAAAGTGTTGGAAAGTACTACAAATCCCATAATCCGTGGGTCATGTCCCCCGACCCGCGCCAGGGCGTAAAGGGGGTTATGTGTACCAAGGTTGGTGCAGGTCCATCACCCACGTTGGTCGCTGTGGCCTGTGAAAGTGGCTGCCACATATCCGCCCTGGCCTGTGAAAGTGGCTGCCACATATCCGCCCTGGCCTGTGAAAGTGGCTGCCACATATCCGCCCTGGCCTGTGAAAGTGGCTGCCACATATCCGCCCTTGCCTGTGAAAGTGGCTGCCACAATCCGCCCTTCCGCCCTTCCGCCCTCCGCATACACACAAACATTCTGTTTTATAAAGGTATACAGATATAGTTTTTATTCCTAACGAAAAATGCATATCATAGGGTGTTTCTAGTGGGAGAAAGGCTCATGACTGTTTTGATGTGAATCATGCCCACTGATATATATGATCAACCCAGATCATAAAATTTTGATGCCTTAAGTAGTGTAGGTGGAAATCTGTTTATGTGCACCACAAACTGATTGGTCTGCAGAGACATGCTGCAGTAAATTATTCATTCCTGTAAAGCAGCAAAAGGAAGAATTTAATCAATTTCTTCCTTCTATCACTCATCATTGAAAATCATGCTATCATTTAGGGAGAAAATCTCCAGCGATGTTTGGAGAGTGGGATTTTTCTAAGGGTCCTTCCACACAGCCCTATGTTCCAGAATATCAAGGCAGAAAATCGCACAAAATCTGCTTTGAACTGGGTTTTCTGAGTCCACACTCAGATAATGTGGGATTTTCTGCCCTGATATTCTGGGATACAGGGGGAAGACAGCCAAGATTTTGGCAACTGTAGCCTTTCAGGACTCTTGATTTCCTCTTATCCATACCATTTAACATTGAGAGGATAGAGGGACAAGCAGTTAAGGATCTGAAGGATGTAGCCCTCTAAGGATCCATTCTTAGTTCCCCTATGCCCACCCTTCATACAACATAGGAAGACAACACTGTTCAAAGACTAGAAAGAAAAATGAGAATGTGGTTTGAGGAAAATTTTCCTCACTGGCAATTTGGACAATTAAAAGACACCTTCTACTCCCCTCCCTTTCAGGAATTAAAATATTCTTAGGCCCCTTCTACACTGCCCTATAAAATCCAGATTATCTGATTTCAAGTGGATTATAGGACAGTGTAGACTCATATAATCCATTTCAAAGAAGATATGGATTATCTGATTTGATAAACTGGATTATATGGCAGTGAAGAAGGGGCCTTAGACTCCACTATATAAAAATAGTGATTGTTGTGACTGAATTATGTGGGTTTGTATTTTTTGCCTGCAAATTCAACAATATTTCTATGTAAAATGATCTTGGAAGGGGGGAATTCCCTCTTGAAAGCTCCAAGGTTTCATTTACATGCCTCAAGAAGCTAAGGCAAGTTTCATGCCTCCGTACAGAGGCATTTCCTCTCTTGTTAAGGACTGAATGGGGAGCAGGGATGAGAGGGGGATGATCCCCATGCTCACCTGTGCTGATCATGAATAAACATGAGTCGGTTTCTGGCCACCACAACTCCATTCAAAAAGTGGGGTATCAGCCTTTTGTGTAGCTGAAAAATGTGGATAGAATTGGTGGAATCATGTTTTAAATACCAATTCCACTCACATTTTGGCAAGGGTAGAAAGGCCATGAATAGTTCTCTATAGTTCGCAAGTGAAGTCAACAGTAAACCTGGTAAAGATAACAAACTGGTAGTGGCTACACTAATTCATGTATGAATAGCTTGTTATTGTTATTGCTGCTGCTTCTGCTGTTGTTGTCATTGTTCTGTACCTTCATGTAGTTTTGGGCTTATAGTAACACTAAAGTGTTCCTAGCGCAATATTTGCTTGGTGAGATTTGTCCATATGAGGCTTTTCCTCTCTTTTTAAGAGCTAAATGTGGGGCAGAGAAGGGATGCTGGTCTCCAGAGTCATCACTTAATGCTCAAACCACTGCAGTATGCAAGCTCTTACAAAAAGACAATTAAAAGAGATTTATATGATCTCCCTCAGGACTGGGTGTAGTTTTATTGCAATATTTGTCCAGAGTGAGATTGCAGTTGCCTTTCTCTGAGAGACTGTGACTTATCCAATGAGGTTTTAACCAAATTCCAAACCACTGAATAAACTTTGTTTTAAAAGGTGTGAAAGCATGTGTGTTTTAATTTTTAAAATAATTAGTTTAGCCCTCAAAACACTAACCCAAGAGGCTGGAGCATATGGGATGGGATTCAAGCTCACTTGGAGCACCATTGAATAAAGTATACATTAATTTGCATAATTGTGGGTATTGAACTGCAAAATTGGGGTGTCTGCTCTCATGCTATTTCTCCACAATAGCAGTTAGTGACTTAAGCTTTTTTTCCTCCTTCTCAGTTTTTAAGTAAGATTTTATTGCATTTTAAATAGAACATTAAAAACTAAAACTATCAATCTGGTATTGAAATAAATATCTCTTGTGGCTAATAAAATGCTCAATCAAGTCGGAAACAATTGATATGCCACAAGGGCAGCTGCTGTGAAGGATATTTCAAGGCAATAAACATCATAACCAAGGCTGCAATTCTAAACATGGCAATTTGAGAGTAATTCAGTGTTTCATACTTTTTGGCAAGTTTCACCCCCCTTTCCTTGTAAGTCCTATTTAAACTAGTAGGGTTTTTTTCTGAGCACAAGTGTAGAATTTAGTAGTTTGGATCCTGTATGACTCATAACAACACCAATTCAGTGCATGTCTTGCTAGATCAACTTGAAATTTTCAGTTCAGTGTCTCTCCAGAAGATTTACCATCATGCATATATAAACTTTGGACCCCAGTTTGTGAGCCAGGGTTTCTGTCTGATAGGAATAAAAATGGATTACACCCAAAACTCATTATAGGAAAAAATAAAGATTTTAAATTTCTTTGCAAATCAAGAAGGTTGGCTACTAACATGGGAGGCCCAGACAGACCAAGAGATGTTAGAGACAATCTCTCATGGCTCTTTTTGGTGTTATTGCTTCTAGTTCCCACTAGAGTTTAAATCCAAAGTACCAATTATCTTTTATTTCTACTTTAATCCCAGAGGCTGCTTGATTCTACTGTGTTTTGGAATCTGAGGCAAAATTGCTTATGTTTGTGTGTTGATGGGGAATTGAATTAGACTAGTGGTCAGATGGGAAGAGATTTTTCTCACTAAACGCTCTGTAGTTTTAATGAGCCATCAAGAAGGTGTGTGAGAGGAATTAGATGAATAAAATTATTTAAATGGTGTTGCCCAGATCCCCACTTTACAATTTCTAGCCAGTTTCATACATATGACCTGTATTTGGCTACATGCCAGGCACTGGGGCAAAGCAAAAATTCGAATTATCACAACCTAGGAGTTCTTTGCATTTGTTCAACACTCCAGTAGCCCTTGCATATTATGAAGGACACTTTCAAATTAAATTAAACTAATCCATTTTTCCCACCTTGTAATCACTGCCCTCTCCAACAACCCTGGGATTTCCCAAAGGTTTACCCAGTTCCTAGGTCGCCAGATAGTACTCTGTTCTCTGCACTTTTTCCAATCCCCTGGCCTTATACTACACTGTTTTGCACTGTCCCAGACTCGGTCCTCTTTATACCCTGATCATGCCCATCGCAGTATTCTGGTTATTGGTTATTGGTTTTCATTGTGTATTGTTTGAGTGAGCTTTAATGCTGCTGTTTTATACCCTTATGTTTTATTTAATTGTGTTTTATTTGATTGTTATGCTTTGCTATGTTTTATTTTAATCATGTATTTTGTTTTTAATGGATTTTTTGTTTTGATGTTCTGTGAACATTTTGTCCCATGTGTAAGTTGCCCTGAGTCCCTTTGGGGAGATAGAGGTGGGGTATAAAAATTAAGTAGTTCTTATTATTGACACAAAAACACAGTATGTCACAACAAATGAGATCTAAAAGCTGGATTTCGTATCACAAAATCACAAGTCAAACATTTCCCAAGAGTCTAGGACTATATGATGTACTTTTGAATGATGTGTGCAGATCCAAGTAAGGTGGCCTTTTGCAGTTGACAGATCATGATCTTGTCAATGTCTATTGTTTCCAAGTGCTGGCTGAGATCTTTTAGCATGGCACCCAGTGTGCCAATTACCAGTGGGACCACCTGTACTGGTTTATGCCAGGGTCTTTGCAGTTTGATTTTGAGGTCTTGATAATGGCTGAGTTTTTCCTGTTGTTTTTCCTCAATGTGACTGTCACCTGTTATGGCAACATCAATAATCCAAACTTTTTTCTTTTCCACAATCGTGATGTTTGGTGTATTGTGTTCCAAATCTTTGTCAGTCTGGATTTAAAAGTCCCACAGTATTTTTTGCATTGTGGATCTATTCAGGGGTCTTTTTTATCTGTTGCTACTTTATAAATTACAGGATTGAATCCTGACCTTAGATATAGATGTCTGGCTTAATATACGTGAGTTTTGACATAAACTTGACTCTGGCAGTGCTATACATGTATAAAAGTAATAAAGGGACCATGTTGATGAAGCATGAAAAACAATCACAGTAAATGTTCAGTTTCTGGATTTGATATGCTTAATTGGGCAGAACTTATTATTTAGTTGGGAACATGTCTTAAATGCTCTTTTTTCTGGAGTGAAAATTATAGGACTGTACAAAACAGCATGTGTTTTTGTGTGTGTGTTTGTTTGGTTTTTTTTTTTAAAAAAGACACCTAAATATTAGCTGCAGGCTTATTCTTGCCATCTGGCAGCTACCAAATCTTTCTGAAAGCTTGTGTGTTTTTATAATAAAAAACTAGAGTTTACAACATTTCCCATAAATGGCCTTGACACATTTTTCAACTTCTTGTTTTAAAACACAGCAACATTTCATCTGACTACACTTTGAAGTCTTGATGTTTTAGAGTGAAATTTGACTCTAATATGGAAGCAGATGTTCTTAATATCTGTCAAATCCAGCTGAATAAATTTTACATCAAGATTAACTGAAGACTCTTTTAACTGCTAGGAATATAAGGACATGAAAAAGATGGATTACTTTCAATAACATGTTTATGCCTGTACAAAATATGTAGCCTCTATTTCCATCTCTCGAAGGTTGACTTTATTTGAAATGCTCTCCTTGAATCAGATTCAGAGAATGTGTGTTTTGATGAAAACACTATGTAAACAATGTACATCTCTATACAAATATACATGGAACTGTGGACATAGGAGAGAAAAAATCTAGTTTCCAAAATAAAACACTCTTTTAATGTCATTCCACAATACTTTCCATTGTTGTATTAAGCTATATTCTAGGTTCCTATTCCACAGTTTCTTTTTTAATGATAAATAATGAAACATTAAAATGGAGAAAAAATGTTTCTGCTTGGCCTATTGGCCAAATGTTTAATAGGGTGCTAATAAGAAAATGAGAGAACGGAGAGAGAAGAAAGGGAAGAGAAGGAGGTGGGTGGGACTGATACAGATGGCAGTTCTGCTTGCCTGCAATATCTCTTTTTATACTAGAACATAGAGGAAAACATCAGAAATAATGCTATTTCCTATACTGTGAAAATAAGGAAAGACATTCAGTTCCCAAGCCCCAATGTTATGGTTAGCAAAGCCTTCTGAAAACTCTCCAAACCCCACATTTTCAGCAATCTTTAAACAATAATCCACCTAAAAATCCATTAAAAGGTACCATAGCTTTGTGCTGATTAAGGACCCTTATTTTAACACAGTTCCTCCTGGGTTTTTGTCTCCATCCTCAACCCAAACCCTGAGCTTTCCCTCAGTGGGTGGTTACTGCCATCACACACCCACAGGTCCCCAATTTCCCCAAAAAATCTTACCTGTTGGGACTGATAACCATACAGGCCCCTCTGCAGAGTACTCCTGACATGCAAAATGACATGTCAGGAGGTGTGTGTGTGAGGGGGGGGGGACCCTCCTTCCCCTACCTCCTGGCATGGCATTTTTGCACATCAGAGTACACTGCAGAGAGGCTTGCATTGCCATCAGCCCCCCCCCCCCCAACCAGGATTTTTTTTGTGGAGAAAATTTGATCTGGGGAAAGGGGGGTGGGTGGGGTGTGAGGCTGAAGAACCAGGAATGATTCCTGGGAATCAATCGACACAGGGCCCAAACCTGGAAAGATCTGGACCTTAGTCCAGGCATTTTATTATTTTGGAGCAAACTAGGAAATTCTAGTTTTCTCAAGATGAATTTGGTTTTACCTGAGGCATAATTTGGATGCCTCAGGTAAAACCCAAGACAGGTCCCAGGATATGGGCCTATCTGTAAGGGGCCGAAGGGTACAGCTCTACTGTAGAATTAATGTGGTTCAACACTACTTTAACTGCAATTTCTCAGTTAAAGTAGTGTTGAATTGCATGGAATCCTAGGATTTGTAATTTCGTGAGGCACCAGCCTTCTTTGGCAGACAAAACTAAAGTCTTTGTAAAATTACAACTCTCATGATTCCATAGTACTGAGCCATGGAAAGTGCTTTATTGAAATCCCTATAGTTCCTAGAAAAACTGACTAGGTAGACATTACATTATGACGTAGAATCAGTGTCTTGCTGTTGTGTGCTTCATCCTTTATGAGTTATGGCAGTAGTAAAATGAACTTATCATGGTCATTTACCTGTCAATATTTTTTTCAGAGTGGGATTGCCTTTGCTTTCCTTTGAGGCTCAGACAGTTTCCCTTCCCCATGGCCACCTAGTGGGTTCTCATGGTCAAGCAACATTTTGAATGCTGGTCTCCAGAATTATAGTCCTATGCTCAAATTGCTATATCAGTCTATCTCTAGAATAAATAGTATGCAGCTATATGTATCTTTAAGTCACAATTCATGGGGTTTCTATAAGAAAGCAATACCTAGCGCAGGGGTCAAGAACCTATGCCTCGCAAGCCATACGTGGCTCTTTTGAGGCTTGCATGTGGCTCTCCGCCTGTCCCTCACATGCCAGCTCTCAGGTGCATGCGGCCTTTCCCTCCTTCGCCTCAAATTCTGAGCGCACAGCTGAGAGCCGGCATGCAGAGCTTGGCACTGGCTTTGCCTTCAGCTGAGCTGCGAGTGTGGAATTTGGGGTGAAGGACAGAGAAGGCCGCATGCTCAGTTCAGCTGGAGGCAGGACCAGCGCCAAACTCTCCATGCCTGCTCTCAGCTGCATGCACAGCCTTTGCCCTCCTTCGCCTTAAATTTTGTGTGCACATCTGAGAGCCGGCATGCAGAGCTTGGCACTGCCCCCGCCTTCAGCTGAGCTGGTTGGTGCAGCTTGACCTCTATTCTTCTGGCAGGGCCGCCAGAAATTCTTGCCTTGAACTTCCTGTGTTGTTGGGGGAGGGACTTGGCCTGCTTCCTGTGCTCCCCAGGGCCATGCTTAACCCCCTGCCACCACCGTTGCTGGAAGCTCGGCGGCTGCCTGTGGGCCCGCCATGCATCTCCAGCTGGATGCGGAGCTTCCCATGTTGGGCGGGGGCAGGTCCTGGCTTACCCCCTGCGCTCCCCTGCCTCGGGTCCAGCAGGCTGTCTGCATGGACCCGCCATGCATTCAGAGGCCTTCTCCGGGCTTCTTGCGGAGTCTCTGGCGTGGGGCGGGTGAGATGGGCCACTTCCCGCACTCGCCAGGGCTGTGCTTGCCTCCCTCCAACAACTCGCCACCAGCCAGGGCCTGGCGCAGGCCAGCCTCGCGGTGTTCCTGTGCCCCCCCCCCGGTTCAGGGCGGGGGAGAGCTTTGGCCCACCGCCCGTGCCTACCAGGATACGAGGCCTCAACATGCATCTTTCTCTTCAGGTACCAATTTTTTAAATTAATTAATTAATTATATGGCTCTCACTGAAATAAATATTTCCAAATACTTTGCTTTTATGGCTCTCTGAGTCAAAAAGGTTCCCAACCCCTGACCTAGAACAACAGCCTATAGCAGCTGGCATGGTGACCTCCCATTAAAGTGCAAACTAGGGCTGACTCTGCTTAGATATAGAGAGACAGGGGATTGTGCCTTTAAAGTATTTGGCTCATTTACAGTGTCTAGCATTTTATTATTACCTATCTTATATGAACCACATTGTTATATAGTTTGATTACTTTTCTAGAAAGGATTTCTTTCATTTTAATTTATATCATATTGTTTCAGCACCAGAACAACATAGTAGACAGACAGCTATTGATTAATGTGAAGTCATCTGAAGCAATTGCGAGATTGCTGCACAATTCTCTGTCTGAGTGTCTGGTATAGATATTTTATTGTTTCTTGCTACCATTTACCTATTCATCCACCTACCCACTAAATGGAACTTTTATCTGTTGCCTTTATATCTTCATCCGTCAGATATAGATTTTACTAGAATCTATAAATCTGAATATCTGCCATCAAACATGATTCACATAATCACAAGACTGAAGAGCACTTGGTCATCTCTAATTTTTGTTATTTATTATTTTTGGTTATGCTGTTTTATTTACAGTTGGTCTACCAGCTAACCTTCCAGATAGAAATATAGTACAATGTTTCTGCTTAGTATTAGCTGTCTTAATCTTATGTCTATTTCACACATCTTTTGCATCTAAACTTTTCTCTTTTTAAAGCCTGCATTTGACACAATATGTATGAAAAAATAGTACCTAGCCTATCCCACTTAACTTCACTTTTGTGAACCTAATCCAGTATGTCTAAGCTTCAATTCAAATAACTAGTGTAAATGTAATAAAGCACATACATATCCTCTCTCCTGCTTATGAGTGTGAGCCAGGTTATAGATTTGTGCTCTTTGTAATACTGGACTCAATTTATCCCTACTGATTTTTTCCCCCTTTTCCATCCACATAGGAAACTTTACTGGTCCCCTTCAAGACAGTAAATCTTTGAATTCCTGAATAGTTACTTATTTTGTAATGGGGACCCTTTTGTCAAGCCTCAAACATAGCTTGATGTTATAAATCAGAAAAGAGACATTAGCATGATCTTATGGGCACTCATACCAGGCATGTGGGCTGGGCAATTTATGCCCAGATAGATGATGTACTTGCTTGTATGCTTCATAGAATGTGTACAAGAATGAACCACTGATTTAGAATTATTATATGGTCTTCTGAAAATCCTCTCGGGTGACTTCTGGGAGTATATCTGAAGGAGATTATTTCCTTCTTATGTAACTTACCTTTAGGTAGGAAAGCACAAAATAATTGAGGTCTCATCCCAGCTATTGTTTCATTAGATTTCATTTACTTTGCAGTTTTATATTTCTATTGCTTTATTTACTAAATTTTGATTTAGATTGAAATCTACATTTTCCTGGCGATATTTGTTTAATTTGTATACATAACTATCCAGGACATAAGTGGTGAAGTGTCACAGTATTGCTGGTATTGGGCACTTTAATTGTATAGATAATTAACACCTTCCTTGTTCACCTTATTATCATTTCTCTCAAACGAAGGCATTTATTATCAACCCATTTGTTAACACCTAAAGACAGCAAATCATTACAACAGTTGACACAAGGAAATCCCAAATATGTGACACTAATTAAGTTTTAAAGGGAAACATCCTTTTGAATTAATAGGTTCCATATAACTAATGGGTGACCATTTAAATGAGACAACATTCATTTCTTACAACAGGCATAAAACACAGCTTTCAATGTGTTGTATTAAATCACTATAAATATCAATTAACAAAAGCTTTTATGTCAGTCTTCTAGAAAATAAATAGTACCAGCTATTTAAGCGTTCTGCGAATCACAGTCTTTTGCCACATATTTTTTGATTTTCAGTTGAGTTGTAGAGTTCACCATTTTCTTCTCTAAATGTCTGGGTAATAAGCTACCAATATTTTTCTTGCATCTTCATTATAATCTGTAGACTCTACTATACCTATTTTGTGGATTTGGACCTTAAGGGTGACTTGGGAAAAGGAAATCTGTACAAAATATAGAAAACCACTAATACCCTTTCCCAGCCCACAAAGTGCGTGGGGAGAATAATTTGGCTCCTCCCCTGAAGGGAAGAGATTGGCTGGTTTGATGGAATCTTCCAGAGGAGGAGGGGGGGGCTGCCTAATGGCTGTGGCCAGCTTTTTGCCTCATTCCTTCTGGAGATGTCGACCCACCACGCCCGCCCAGTTGACAGTATGATGGTCACCTGTTGGGGCCGGGTAGGAATTTATTTTGCCCTTCTATGTTCTAGGGTTTTTTTCACCTACCCTATACTGTTTTTAGGGGCTAGCTGCGATGGTGCAGTTTATAAGTAGGCCAGCATAAATAGTTAGGGAAATACAAAGATTGGTATACACACAAGGCGCTTCTCAAAGGGTGTGGGGCCGTTGCACAATTCACTCACCTAGACAGCAGTTGAAGGGTGAGGAGGACAGATGGCCCGGAAACTGGAGAGTCTGGTCTAAAGAATTTCAGAGAGGCTTCTCCAGCATTTCCCTTAGAGGTTGCCCAGTTTGCATTATAGGGGACCCAGGTGAGTCCCCCAGAATAGACGAGGGGTAGACCACTTTCGGATGCTACCTCGGCTTTACCTCACCTAGTTCCTTGACACCCAAGTTTAGTTCAGTGAAAAGTTAAATAGGTAACATTTAATAAAAGTTGTCCAAATTTGAACCCAAACTTATGGTTGTCTGTCTCATCATTTTGGGGGTTGGAAGACAAATGGTTTTATTTACTTTTAGGTAAAGATGTGCAAAACAGACATGCAGAAACGGAGATTTATGCCAAATATGATTTATTTGAATGGGAAAGCTCTAGTTAGAAGTCATACTGGAAAACTCTGTAACTCCGTAAAAGTAATATCTTTAAGAAGAAGAAGAAAAATATTCAGAGTCGTTTTGACTTCATGAACTACAATTTTGAATACATTTTCCAGCCAAAGATAACTGACATAGTCCACTTTCGCTAATAACATTCCTAAAATAATGAGCAGAAGGCATCAAAAATTCAAAACCCAAATTTAGTCAATAAGGCAATCTGCATCCTCATGTGATTTCTTAATTGCACTTTTCCAAATGTCAAGCTGCTTTTCCCCCTAATGATGTTACTGCTCTGTGCTACTTATTATCTAGCATCATCCACAGTGATGTGAAGCTTCACAACTTAGTATTATATAATGCAATTTCCGTATCATGGTTTAGAGGAACAGCTTCGAAGGACGATGATTTTTAAAGATATTGAGTATGTATGATTCGCTCCAAGCTTGGAGAAACAGTCAGCATTTTTCTCAATTATCCAGATTTTGTTATTAAAAATACTTTTCAAAGAAGAAAGTTATGATGAAACTGTTTTATAAGAAACCCCCTGAATGTATATAATAACTTGGCAGCATATAGTCACAGTAGTTGCTTACATGTAAAGCCATCTTAAGTCCAGGGTTGAGAAAGGCAGGATATAAATAGGGTAAATAAATAAATATAAGGCTCAGCTTCAATATTTGTCATGGGGGTGGTGGGCAGGTGGATATAGGGAACATAGTTGTAGTTTATGTTTGACCTTAAACATAATTCAAAACAACATTTTTAACATTTCTGGTGGTTCTGAAGTAAAATACATGATAACTTAAGAGTTTAATTTGTGTTTTAACTGGGCTCTTAACTCAGATCACTTTTATCTGAAAGCAAATTTTCCATTGAAGTGTGTTATTATTCCTTTCCAACTCCCAACCTCCCCCCCCCCCCCCATTTTTACGTGTTTTAAAAAGGAAAGATCAACTTTTAAATGGCAGAAACAGAAAGTTGTGCCAAGGAAAGCACATTTGAGGCAACAAAATGTATGTTGGCCAGTATAACAGCAAAGCAAAACCTGCATATTCACATGAAACAATTAAAAAAGAAAGATTGACTTAAAAATGGTAGAAGCACAAAGTTATGGCAAGTAAGCACAAAGCACAAAGTAAAGAGGCAGAAGCATAATTTTCTCCATAATATATTCATTCCAGCCTTTCTCCCTCTCTTGCTCTCTCTCTCCCTCTCTTTTTTCATGAAGCCAAACATACCAGGAATAAAAACCACACAAAAACAGCTAACCTAAAGTTCCTCAAAGCAGACAAGAGCAAAGCAGACAACAATCTTCCATAGTAGACAAGAGCACAAGGCACAGAAACACAAGGCACAAGAGGCTGCTCCCTTGAAGCCCTAAAGTCCTGTACTCTCATGCTAGTGCTCCCTCTGGCACTAACTCTTAACTCAAAATGCTGCTCATATGTAAAAGTGAAACCTGGGCTAGTTCTTTGCTTTTGTTATGTAAAAGTTAAAGTCTTTTTAATGCTTGTTTTCATTTAAGCCACAATTCAATTTTCTGAAAGAATGTCCTTTCCCTCCCTGACACTGCTCATTAACCATAGTGGAAACTTGGTGGAACTTTCCTGGTGTGCAAAATATATTTCAGTTATTATGATTTTTAGTAACTCCTAGACAGATCTGATGTTAATGACTTTCAACTTCTCAGTTACCTTTCCCCTCATTTGTAGAGGCTTCTTGAAAAGTCAGACCAGTTCAAGTAAATATGCGTAAAATTGCCCTCTTTTTTCATTTCATTAGACAACAACTAGAAGAAAAGAAATGTCAGCGGAGTCAGTGAGTGGCTACACTGCATTAATGTACCCAATAAGTCTCTGTTATGCACTTTGAAACTGGATGTTGTTGGGCTTGATAATTAAGTTGCTTGTAGAAGCTGTAGGCACAGTAGGAGGATACAGTTCATTCCTTTAGATCTCTACTGTACAATGCAGACCGAGCAGCACATTTACTGGTTTTCAAACCATTAAGACTCTGATGCCAAAGAAAGCTACCCTTCTCAAGTTAATTTGAATGGGTCATTTATGCTAAAGTCTGGAACAGCTTAATTATACCACAACACTTAAAACATAAAACTAGAATCAATGGCATTTTGATTGGAATCTGGAAGTTCTCATTCAGAGTGAAATGTACCAAAACAAAACAAAAAGGAAAACCTACCCTGAGACAAAATGTTCCTTCTTTCTAAAAGTATATGAATTAACCATTTTATTGTTTTGTTCGGAAAAAAGATCATTTTACTGTGGCCTTTGTCATCTGCTGGTGCAAAATAGAAATTTTCCAATGACCTTAACAGAAAGAGGATGATTTAATCATGCCAAGATATATATTTTCAGCTTTTCAGATAACCTCATTGTCAACTCAAGTTTTTTCTTTGTTTCTCTCCCCCACTCCCGTTGTTGTTTTTCATGACTAAAGCTCATTATCCCAAAGCTGATAAGAACCCTCAAGCAGTTGCAATGTGAATATGGTACAAGCTTGTTTTGTTCAATGGGGCTTTGTAAAACACAATGCACAAGCTCTCAGGCCCTCATTCAGGCAAATAAAAGAAAATATACTGAGTATCTTAATCTGGGTGATTTTATGATCCCAGAGAGAATGTTCATTCCCCATATTCAAGAGTGCTACTCAATGTTTGAACATTCAGAGCCAGAAGGCACATATTCACATGACGTGAGCCTGTCTTTTGAATAGAGGTCGGCCTTCCTTGTTACTAAGGGAGAAGAAAGCCCATATACAGTAGATGCTAATATTTATTTATTTATAACATTTCTACCCTGCCTTTCTCAACCCCTGAGGGGGGACTCAGAGCGCTTAACACTGGTAACAATTCAATGCCGCAATATCACAATATAAACGATAGAAAACCATAAATACACTTAGGGACATAACTCTTCAGGTGACAACATTGAAAAAATATCACATTTTTAGATTTGTTTAATTGCAAATATTGGGGGGAAAACATGACTTTGGGAGACTGAAATGCCCCTTTATCTGAAGTGGGTTAAATATGAAATGCATAGCACCATACAATATACTAAATTCAGACAATTATGACAAATAGGGTAGAATTACCACTATGTTTAGTTCTCAACTTCCTGCTAACATTCAAGGCATTTAAAAAAATACTGAATTATCTATCAGTTCTCAGTTGTTTCAATTTCTACATGGTTCTAAAAGAAAGAGTGCAAAACTGAATGTGTCTGGCATTTGAGATGTGGTTTAGATAAATGAAACACAATATAGAATTGCTCTGAATTTTCTCATTGCTGACTGACCTGGATCAAAGTATTCAATACTGGAAATATATCTCACAACTTTTTTTAAAAAAAAGGGGGGGGGGTCTGAAAATATATATTTGTGAAGCCGCCCTGAGTCCCCCTGTGGGAGAAGGGTGGGGTAGAAATAAAGTAAATAAATAAAAAGTAAATAAATAGAGATGAAAAACAATGCAACTTTTCCATAAAAGGTTTACTATCCATAAATTAAGTCCCTATGTTTTTCTGTATAAAGCACAAGAAAATTATTCCTCTGGTCTCTTAAAAATTCTCTCCATTACCTATTGATGGGTTTAAAGTCTATTGCCCAAATACTGTATTCTTCAGGAATATATTATTACCATTTCAGCCTTTGCTCTTAAAACATGTATTTGTGTGGGTAAGTCTTTCTAGCTTAAAGACAGTGTTATTTTACATTAATTATAGTCATTATTCATCTTCATCAAATAATACAGTAGAGAAGAACCATAGACTTTATGAAAAATGCCACAAAAATGTTTTTATGTTGATTGCTAGCACTAAGAATATTATGGAAAACATTGGACGCCATATGATGGGCTCTGTGAGGTCCTGACTCACTTTCTAGGTAACTGTAAAAATCCAAGGTCATTGTCAAGAGGGTCACTTTTGTCTTGTAAAATTCACATCGCTAATATCTTACACAGCTCCCCCAACTAATTCTGTTACTTATGCATGGTTGATGGAAGTTATGGCAACAAATGCTTGGAGTGATCCTTTATAAGCCAAGTTTGCCAATTAAGCTTTGAAATATATAGGACAGGAAAATATTGGGCAGGGAGGTGCATGAATATAGGATTTGGACATCCATACCCAACTATACTCAAGGGTCAAGACATAATCTCTTACTCATCTTATTAATACTGTTTGAAATAAATGGGATTAGAACTTCATGATATTAATAAATCAGGAAGTCTACATTTAAATACTTAGAGCTATGGTAATGTGATTAAAATGTTGGCTTTTTTCCTGTATTGACTGTTTTATATAGCACTTGACCCAGATTAACCTCTCCAACCTGAAGATAGAGGATGCAAAAACACACCTGGCATCCTTGCCCATCTCCATACACTTATATGATACTTACACAATCCAAAAATAATGATTTTTTCCATATTATTTGAACTACTGAACTGAAGTACAGACTGGAACAGGCGTGGGCAATTGCCGGCCCTCCAGGGGTTTTGGACTTCAACTCCCAGAAATCCTAGCCAGTTTACCAGTTGTTAGGATTTCTGGGATTTGAAGTCCAAAACACCTGGAGGGCCGGCAATTGCCCATGCCTGGACTGGAAGGACAAAGCTCATTCATGCCACCCATTGATTTCATATGCTCAGATAAAGAGTCAGACTTTTATGTGGTTCATGTCTCAAATAAAAACTAGGTATCAATACCGGATAATATTATGAAATTATCACTTAAAAAAATTAAGAAATCCCTTGCCCCAAATTTCTATGTGAAAATCATTACTTCCCATATTTACATTTTATACTTTTGCCTTTAAAAACTCTTATGTGGCAGAACTGCAAAAGAACATTTCTTGTAGATATTTCAATTATGAGGCAATTTAACTATAGAGATCCAAAGGATGTGAGCCTTGGAAAGTATGATTCATCTGAGTTTCCTTTTTAAGTCAATTTAAAACCTGGGACAATTTATACCTAACTGTCTCTTCCTGATACAAAGTGTCCTCAAATGCATTATGTATTATTGCATTATGCCATATTAACATATATGAGATCATTTGGAAAGGGAGCATAATTTACCACCTGCCCATTCTATTGTGTTTGTTCCAATGGCAGAGTAAAGTGGTTTTGTTGAAGAGAAAGGGGGAAAGAGGAGATAGGTGTACAGCAAAAACCACAATTCTAAATTTTAAAGCGCAGTGGATTTGAACTGTTTAAATTTGAATACACTTTTTAGATTGCTTTGAATTCTCCAGTAGGACATTGTGATCTACATATGTAGTAGAGCCCTGTGGCAAATAACTAATAATAATAACCCAAAACAGGGGTGAGAAAATTTGTTCTTCAGATATTAAGTTTCCAAATCCTTCATCCCACAATATTGCTCAGGTCTGGTAGTGAAAATGGGAATTGGAGTCACATCTGTAAAGCAATGAGTTCCCAAACTCACCCTAGTGATATGCTTTTACACATATTAAGCATGCAAATTCAATCTTTTAAAATTAAAAATACACCTTGGCATTTTATCAATCTATCTCGTAAACCTTTATAAATAATGCCTTAGGGCAAACAGTGTTATTTTATACCTATTCCTTTACATTAAATTCACCAAAAATAATGGATTTATTAAACTCTTATATTATTATAATTTAGCAAGACCTGATAATATATTAAATCCCGAAGATCCAGCCTTTATTTCCAGGCCCGGATTACCCATAAGGCCAGACGAGGCCATGGCCTCGGGCGACGGCCATGGGGGGGAGTGGCAAAATGGCGACCAGACCTTCGGGTCGCCACGGCATCTAGGTTGCAGTGAGTTGTGGAGGAGGGAGGGAGCGAGCGGGAGGAGGAGCCGAGGTGAGGAGCCAGGAGAGTGGGGGCGGGTTCCAGGCCGGCCTTTTTCCTCCCTTCCTCCCTCTTCCCGCGGGAGGGAGAAGGAGCTGGGGGGAACTCCCGCCCCTAGGTGTCTGACGGGGCTTCCCCCCCGACGCTTCCTCGCTCGCATGCACGGGTGCCCCTCCCTCCTTCACTGGAAGGAGTGGCGTGCGACCAAGGAGGCCGCGGGGAAGCCCCGTCAGATGCCCTACGGGCGGCGGGACTTTCCCCCAGCTCCTTCTTTTATGCGCGGGCGGACACCGCGCTCCTTCCTTCACTGAAAGAAGGAGTGCGGCGCCCACCCGTGCGCGCGAGAGGAGACGGGAGGAAGTCCCGCTGCCTCCTCGGTGACATGCCACTCCTTCTTCCAGTGAAGGAGGGAGGGATGCCCGTGCATGCGAGCGAGGAGGCATGGGGGGAGCTCCCTCAGACGCCCTACAGGCGGCGGGACTCCCCCAACTCCGTCTCTCTCGCACAGGTGGCGCCGCGCTCCGTCTTTCAGTGAAGGAAGGAGCGCGGCGCCCGCCCCGTGCGCGAGGCAAGGAGCTGGGAGGAAGTCCCACCGCTCATAGGGCATCTGACGGAGCTTCCTCCAGCTGCCTTCTCGCCGCATGCACGGGCGCCCTCCCTCCTTCACTTCCTCCCGGCTCCTCTCTCTCAAGCAAGCAGGCGGCGCCGTGCTCCTTCTTTAGTGAAGGAAAGAGGTGCGGCGCCCGCCGTGTGCGAGAGAAGGAGCCGGGAAAGTCATGCCGCCCGTAGGGCGCCTGACGGGGCTTCCCCCGCCGCCTCCTCAGTCGTGCGCCGCTCCTTCTTCCAGTGAAGGAGGAAGGGGCGCCGTGCATGCGAGCAAGGAGGCGTTGGGGAAGCCCGTCAGATGCCCTACGGGCGGCGGAGGACTCCCCCAGCTCCTTCTTTTATGCGCGGGCGGGCGCCGCGCTCCTTCCTTCACTGAAAGAAGGAGTGCGGCGCCCACCCGTGCGCGCGAGAGGAGACGGGAGGAAGTCCCGCTGCCTCCTCGGTGACATGCCACTCCGTCTTCCAGTGAAGGAGGGAGGGATGCCCGTGCATGCGAGCGAGGAGGCATGGGGGGAGCTCCATCAGACGCCCTACAGGCGGCGGGACTTCCCCCCGACAACGTCTCTCTCGCACAGGCGGCGCCGCACTCCGTCTTTCAGTGAAGGAAGGAGCGCGGCGCCCGCCCGTGCGCGAGGCAAGGAGCTGGGAGGAAGTCCCACCGCTCATAGGGCATCTGACGGAGCTTCCCTCCAGCTGCCTTCTCGCTCGCATGCACGGGCGCCCCTCCCTCCTTCACTTCCTCCCGGCTCCCTCTCTCTCGCGCGGGCGGCGCCGTGCTCCTTCTTTTAGTGAAGGAAAGAGGTGCGGCGCCCGCCCGTGTGCGAGAGAAGGAGCCGGGGGAAAGTCATGCCGCCCGTAGGGCGTCTGACGGGGCTTCCCCCCGCCGCCTCCTCAGTCGTGCGCCGCTCCTTCTTCCAGTGAAGGAGGAAGGGGCGCCCGTGCATGCGAGCAAGGAGGCGTTGGGGGGAAGCCCCGTCAGACGCCATGGGGCGGGACTTCCCCCCGCCGCCTCCTCGCTTGCGCTGGCCCCGCCCCCCTCAGGTGCCCCCCCGGGGGCAGCACTTACCGGGTGTGGCCTCGGGCAGCCCGAAGCCTTGATCCGGGCCTGTTTATTTCTCTCCTACTTAATTTTTATCCCTGGCATTTAGTAAAATCTCCTCTAAAGAACAAATGGGTACCTTTCACTTAATTGTAGAAAACTTTGAAGAAAAACATTCATCCATTTTAAAAACTCTTCTCAATCTGATTGTCACTCTCAAACATTCCCAGTGTTACTTACCATATCTTTCTCATAGTCATTTCCACTCCTCCATTCTGCAATGTTTTGAATGACATGAGCATTATGTATTTGTTAGAGCTGTGCAAAACTTCACTTGCACCTCATTTGTCATGTCTATTTCATAAGATTTGTACATATGACAAGATGTTAAGAAATGTGATGGGCACCCATGCAAAAACTTAAGATTCAAAACACTGACCTATGAGTTTCAGAAGAGTTATGTATGTCTCATAAATGGCTACAGGTATCAGTCGTGGATGCCGATTCTGCTCCAAAAGGGCTGGGTTTGGTTCTCCCAAAGGGCCCTGAAGAGGATGGTGAGGCTGGAGTGGAAGGAGAAGCCCAAACGAGCCAGCAAGTGCATGGCAAGATGAGTGTCAGGGCCCGCCCACTAAAGCCTCATTTTGGCTAAAGAAACCCCGCGCAGGCAGAAAGCGGCGGCGGGAGCTCGCGCACAGCGGAGGACTGGGAGCGCGTGCAGCGGAGGACCAGGAGCATGCAGCATCCAATATCCTAAATGTTTTCTTATAATATAAGGTCAAATTAGATATGCTGGTCCCTCCAGGTCGACAGGCTCCAGATTCATGATTTCCACCAACCACAAATTATTGCACTCCATGTTTATTTATTTATTTATTGTTTCGACTTAATAGACCGCCCTATCCGAAGCTCAGGGCAGTTTACAGCATGCAAACATAACCAATTAAACACATAAAAGTGACATTATAAAACCGCTAAAAACAGCTAAAACAGTTATAAGTTAAAAAGTTAAAAGTCCCCCCCTCCCCACTATAAAACCCCAGTAATCGAGCACATAGCATTTGGGACAGTGTGGCAGTGACGCGGCGGAATGGCAGGTTGTAGCAAATGCCAGCCAGGGGCCAAATGCCTGCCTGAACAACCAAGTCTTACAGGCCCTGCAGAAGGACATTAGATACCGCAGTGCGCGCGTCTCTGCAGGGAGCGAATTCCATAGGGCTGGCGCGGCCACTGAAAACGCCCTCTGTCGCCTGCTCGATAGCTTGCATGTCTTCATCCCAGGGACCTCCAACATGTTGAGCCCCTCAGAGCGCAGTGATCTACTGGGCACATATGGGGTAAGCCGCTCCCTCAGGTACGCTGACCCCAAACCTTATAAGGCCTTGAAAGTTAAAACTAACACCTTGAAGAGGACCCGGAATTTGACTGGCAGCCAGTGCAGTTCGCGCAAGAGCGGTGTTATATGAGCCATTCTTGTGGCTCCTAGAAACTGACAGGCTGCCGCGTTCTGCACTAGCTTAAGTTTCCGGATGGTCGACAAGGGTAGGCCAATTATAGTAATCGAGCCTCGAGATGACCGTGGCTTGGATCACCGTGGCCAGGTCGCAGCCACGGTGCGAGATAGAGACCGTGGCTTGGATCACCGTGGCCAGGTCGCTGCCACGGTGCAGCAGGAGAGATAGGGAGCGAGACGTTTTGCCTGCCGCAGGTGGTAAAATGCTGTCTTGCAGGCGCAGGCAACCTGCGCCTCCATAGACAACTGAGGGTCCAGTTAAATGTTGATGACATGAATGCAGGCATTAGAATCATATACGTTCATATTTTCACCACATAAAAATATGGGGCATGTTCACCCACTTCTTTTCATATCCATGTGAGGTAGTCCTGAAACAGAACCTCTGAAGACAGAGCAGGCCCACTGTAAGTCTATCTTGCAACCTGTGTGCTAGATATGTTGCAAAATACATTTGGGCTCCAAACTAAGGGCCTCCACCTCTGTCACAGGCCCAATTGGTTGGGACGAGAGAGAGGGCCTTTTCTGTTTTGATGCTTGTTTTATATTTTGTATGATGTTGTTTTATGTTGTTATTCACTCTAATGTGCCATATTTTAACTCTGTTCTTTAGGCTTGTCCCCATATAAGCCACCCTGAGTCCCTTTGGGGAGATGGAGGTGGGGTATAAAAATAAAGTTGTTATTGTTATCACCAGTATCAACATGAAAGTAATCAAACACAAAGGTACTATCTTTAGTTCAGAACAGTGTTCTTTGAAGTCCATGCCAGCATGGCAACCAATTAAGGCCATTCACCTTCTGCAGTCAGAGTCTGAAAAGCCCAAGGGTAAGCTTGCCCTGAATTGAGGTGAAGAACAGTCCCCCATTACTTAAAGGCATTCTGACTCAGCTTCTAGCATAAATTTATTCTGTATTGTTACCTGGCCTTGAAAGAGCAATATAACAAGAAATAATATGAACTACATATAGCCAGAATACTCGGTGTCAGAATAATCACATTTGTATGTAAATCAGTTTTTGTAAACTATTGTTTATTTATTTCCATAAACAGAATAAGAAAAATTTCCTTGGGACTGTAGTTTCATGAGTAATATATATTTCTGAAAGATTATTCATCTTCATTTCAAGCCATCCTCTCTCCACATACAAATAGGCTTTTGCAAGTGCTTATTGTGATCTTCTTCAATGATGTGCAGTCAGATAATATTTTAAAGGTTTCATAATGTTCCTGTTATCTTATGCTTTTTATTATAGCAGAAGAAAATACAAAAAGCTGCTTGTCTTTATAAAATATAAGGTAATCTTATTCAAAGCTGAGTTTCAAAATCTGATATTTTAGCAATCAACAAAATAATTGAAATTTCCATTTCTCATTGAAAAAAGAATTTTGATAGCTTACATAGTTTCTTTCCATCAACAGTTAGCAGTCTCCAATTTACAACCAATTCTCTCCAAGTAGGCTAGCTAAAGAAAGCAGGATTTTTCTCAAACAATTGGACAGTGCGATTCAGAATGTTCCTTTCAGAGTGTTCTGTCCTCTTATCTTCGGTCCTAAAGCAAATCAAGCTCAGTTCATCTCACACCATGCACCCATTCTCAAAAGTATATTGCTGATATCATTTGGAAATAACAGATGTTATATTTCCATTGAACAGATGAAAGAGCCACCAAATGGCACTTCATTGATTTAGCCTCCCAAACTGAGAAGTAACACGACTAGTCTGCACTCTTTAAATACCAAAAGGGCTCTTGAAGAGGAGCGGGAAGGTTTGTTCTCTGCTGTCCCAGAGAATGACTCCGTCTAATGGTTTTAAGTTATAGGATTGCAAATTTGAATTAAATGTTAGAAAGAACTTGACAGCAAGAGTAGTTTGGCAATGGAACCAATTGCCTAGAAAAAGAGACTGAATAGCTGCCTGCTAGAGATGCTTTAGCTGGAGCTCCTACACTGAGCAGGGAGTTGGACTCAAAGTTCTATGAGGACACTTCCAACTCTGTGATTCTATGAAGCCCGATAGAGCTCTTATCTCACCTTCTGAACGTTTTGTGACATGTTACACATCCATTTCTACAGTCTGTTTGTTAGAAGTCTTGTGAAAGGATAAAAGAAGATGAGAGAAATGAATTTTTTCAGGTCTGTTGTCAACAGCCAGCATTTGAAACTATCTTAGTGTGTGAATATGTTGGAATATAAATTCATGGTGTTTTCTCATAAACTCAAGGGGGAAATGGGGAGTGATGGTACAAGGTGAGAGGTGCAGAGCACTAAGAAAAGAGAGGATAGCAGCATATTGCAAACCCATCATAGAAATACAAACAGAAATTGAGATGAAATGTAAAATCCTGTGAGATACAACAGGGGGATTCAACCTGGTGAGGGAACACTTGAGGCAAGGGGCAACACCAAGTCCCAAACTGGTGAAAGGCATGCTATAGTAGTAGTAGTAGTAATAATAATAATATACATTTTGCTTTATTCATAGCAGTCAGTGGACAATATGTTACAAGAGGACAAAGATTCTGGAACTTTAATTAAGTGTATTTGTGGCTTTCATTTTTTTCTAAAGTCCTTATCAGAAAAGGCAAATCCATGGGCTCCAGGCAGGGGACATGGAAAAGCTGCTACTCCATGCCCGCATTGCCTGCTTTACCTTGCTCCTTTTCCCATGAAGGAAAATGTCACTGCCCGGCTCCCCCCCTCCCCCAACCATGTTGCTGCAATGGTGGTGGGCACTGCTTCAACTCCCTTTTTTGCACGGAGCCCAACCAGAAGTCCCTTTGCATTGTGTGAAGGGCTCTGTGCCAAAATGGGAGGTGAAGCAGTGTACAACAGGAAAATTGGCCCCTCTGATGAGGTAGTAACAAGATGCATCTTTCTATTTGTCACTTTCTTTGCCACTTCCTTTTCTATGACTTGTTAATTATTGCCTTAGGTTTATTAATAGTATACTTGTAGCCTCATGTTGTGATCAGATTGAAAAATAATAATTAAATAATATTTGAAACAATTGGCATACCATTTCTAATATTTCTAAATATAAATTTCAGCAACCTAATCTTTGGAGGAAAGTAAATCTGCCAGAAAAAATGATAAATTGCACAGTCTTCATTTTATAAAATAATCCTCTTTAAGCAGTTGATTTTCTTTTAATTATGTTAATCCTTATTAAGAGACTATAATTCTGCTAGTAATGCACAGAAAAGCTGCATAGTAGACAAATGCATAAAAGAGCTTGCAGCTAGCATTAAAGTGGAAATATTATGCAAATGCATGTCAGTACAGTACTTTCTTTGCCTTAGTAATCTTTATTTATTTGAACAGAATCAAACTGCATATTAATTATTTGTATCCTTTCTTATTTTAGGTCCTGAAGAAATAGAATTCAAATGTCCTCTGAATCATATTAAATGCATTGGCACAAACAGATGTATTCACTTATCCCAACTCTGCAACGGCATTTTTGACTGCCCTGATGGATATGACGAAGGTGTACATTGTCGGGGTAAGTGGCTTTGTTGGGGGTAAATGCCAATAAGTTTGCTTTTCTGCAGCAAGCCAGAAAACTCTTGCTTTCATGCTGGGAATGTTGTTGGTTGGTTGTTACTTTTAGTGTTTGGATTTATTGTCAAGGATGCATTAAATGCAACTTTCAGCACTTGTGACTTTTGCCAAAAAAGAATATGAGCATTCAGTTCCATTAGATACATTTCTTTCACAGAGATGCTAATAATAATAAGAAGTGATGGACTTTGAGAATTCGGGGAATCTTATGACTACAATGGTTTCGCTTTATTGGTGTCATTTATAAACTGCCTTCCTTCATCATATGTCATACCATACTGCAAGCATACTGAAGAACATGCCATTTACAGACTCAATTAAAATTATTTTCCAATATCCATCCTTTTTTGTTTGAACATTTATCTAAAACACTTGCCCATTTCCTTATTCTTATCCTTAGTTTTTTTTGTTGATTATATCTTCTGTTGTTTCCCCCCCACATTTAGTACATTAAAACATAATTTTATGCCAATTCCATATGATTCACCAGTTCAACTATAAAACTTTTGCAGCTACCTCTTTGCTACATTTCCTTGGTTTTCCCTGCTCTTCATTTCTTCTATTTTATATTAGTTAAATCTTTATATTATCTGGTGTATACTACCAAACCGTGGTGAGCCTCCCATTCTATATTCATGAGTTCAACTTAACATCCTTTTCTTCAGAATAAACCAAAATCCAGCTTTCCAGTGACTCCATCTTTCTTCTAATTTTCCGCACGAATGGTTGGTTAAATTCAGTTATGAGTGTAGATGTGATAAGTAGCATACATACTGATTATATACATTAAATAAAATTTAGCCCATTTAGGAGATGCATGATCAAAGTCATCACTTAAAACACATTATGTCACATCTGGTTTTTTTGACATACCTGAAACAAATGTTCAGTAATAGAAAACACACAGAAATGTTAGAGTTTCAAATATTGCTTTCCATGGTTAGGAATTCAGCTATTATTTAAAATGTTTTATTCTAGAAGAAACCTACTATGTGTGAAGCATGTCTATGTCCCAAACTATTTCTGGAGTTGAAGGCAAGATTGCAGTCAAAGTAGGAATTGAGGATATTATGGTATTTCTTTGGGAATTTGGGCTTTAATTAAGTTCCTAAGTAAGCCATTGAGCCAACTTAAGATCTTGATGGTAGAAATTAGTATTCACATAATTATATTTTTTAAGCCTGACCTTTAATTAGCAGTTGCTTTAAAGCATTTCTTGTTTTATTCCTAGTTTTAAATGAGATTTCTCCCACCAAAGAGTTTTGCTAAGTGAATTACTAATCTAAATTATTATGAATTTGTAAATCAACTAATTGATATAGCTACACGCACACCCCCCCCCCCCCATAATGTTCTGCCCTTCTTCTAGTACTGGTTTAAAGGCAGCTCATGTCAATTTAAATGAAAGTAAGGCACAAATGTGCAAATATTCGAAGATTAAATGCAACATATTCATTTGATTCATTTGATGCATATACATTGTTCTCTGCCAGATGAGTGACAACATACATAAACCGACAGAAATGTCACTTGAATTTATCCAGTCAAAGAAAAGAAAATTAGAACATCACATATGGCTGTAAGAAAAGTAGTAGCGCTAGTTGTAAACAATTTTTTTTCAAACTTTAGTGTAGAAAACTCAGATTTATCCAAGTAATGCTATTTGTACAAAAGAAAATTCATTCTTGCACTATAACCTTCTATATTGTTTTCATAGAAAAGCCAAATAGTTCTCAATGGAACAAGTGTTTCTCATTCAGCTGTACTGCATTTCTGTTGCACTCTCTTAGCATAGGATAGACATATCAGCCTTTAGGCAATAAAAAGTCTACTTTTTCTTTATTAGGATAAAATTTTAAAATATTAATCTGAGATTTATTCTGTGCAAAATCCAGAAGCTTTTTAATTGGAAAATTGTATTTTCTGGGAAGAAACACAAGTTTCCTCAACAGAAAGCAATGTTTTCTGTGCATAACTCTTATTTGTGTGCAGAAATGTTATTTTTCATGCAAACAACCCATTTTATCTGCATGAAACCTGTTTTTATTCATGATTTTAATATCTGCAGGGGATATGCAATATTTCTGAATTTAACATGGAAACAAGAAACCATGAGTAGCAGTGAACTCCATTAAAATACCTTTGGATAGGATTCCTCTCTAGAAATTTTCTAGGTCCTCCAGGATGGCTTTGTGGTAACTTCCAGTGAAACATACCTAGAAAAATCTTAGCAAGACCCTTTTTTGCCAGATGCTGATAGTTGAAACCACTGCTTCTGTTCCCATGGATCTGGGCGATCATACGTATTGTATTGCTGCAATTGTAACTATCCATGAAATGTACTTTACCAGGCATTACCTGCACAAAAAGAGATCTATTCTGACTGGCAATTGGGGTAGATGATATTTCCATCAGGTTTGAGAAGAATGGGCCAGGAAGAGGTTATTAAGGGCACATCAACACTGACCACTTAGGTCTGTGAAGCCAGCAGAGAAGGAAGCAGCTTCAATATTTGACTGATTAGATGGGAAGTCCTGGAATTGGTTCTAGGCCTTGATACTGCTTATATGCAGAATGATTATTCACAGCTGTGCAGAACAGGGAGAGTTTTTTCGAACTCCCCCCTCTGTAATATGGATCACTGTAACATGCCATCCCTTACTAACTTTTGCCTTACAATGTGGTTTACACTAGAGTCCATTAAGGGCTCTATTTTACACTATATCTCAATTTTATTTATCTAATTTTAAAGTTCTTAATGGGTGCTGTGGAATACTTATGTAGTGTCTGTCATATAAATACCACACTGTCAAGCTGCCTTCAAACTGCATTAAAATGTTCTGTGTATATGTGTCCATAGTTAAGGAACTGATATAGGACTCTGACCTATCTAGGTTCTAGACCAGGGGTAGGGAACTTGTAACCTTAAGTCCACAGGTGACCTTCTAGGTCTTTAAGTACGACGTTTTGACTGAATCAAACTTTACAGAAGAAATTATTTCATTTTGATTAATACATTTTTGTTCATTTTTCACATTTTTATTTTAGTGTTTTAAATACTAAGAACAAAATAAGTTTCAATGAAATAATCTTTGTTTGATGCTAAGGACTACCCAACTGAAATATGGAAGGGTGATGTAGAATACCCATGCCTTCACAACATGCCAGAAATATGCTTTCTTGCTTTTCAGCCATTTATTGTACTACTTAACCAAAATCAAGATACCCATTTAGAAGCAACTGAAACTATGGGCCTCTATGATGCAGCCAAATATTCAAATAATTTCCAACAGGAACAAAAATACAGTATAAAGTCATTAAAATAAAAAGGTAAAGGTTTTCCCCTGACATTTAAGTCCAATCATGTCTGACTTTAGGAGTTGGTGCTCATCTCCATTTCTAAGCAGAAGAGCCAGAGTTGTCCGTGGACACATCCAAGGTCATGTCACTAGCATTACTACATGGAGCATTGTTACCTTCCCGCCAGAGTGGCACCTATTGATCTACTCACATTTGCATGTTTTCAAACTGCTAGGGTGACAGAAGTTGGGGTTGACAGAAGTTGGGGAGAGAGCCTTCTCTGCTGTGGCTCCTCATCATTGGAACTCACTTCCTGGTGAGATTAGGCAAGCCCCCTCCTTAGCAGTTTTTAAGAAAAATCTGAAGACCTGGCTTTTCCGTTGTGCCTTTGAAGATTGACCATCCCTTCCAATTGTGCTGCCCCACCTATGTTCCCCTATGACGGACCTTCCCCCCATCCAAAATTGTAAGTTTGTCCCCACTATTTCATTTCCTTGGGCCCCCTTGTTTGATGTCTTCTACTCTTATCTCACCCTAGTGTTTTTATCATTTTATGATTTTATTGAATCCATTTGGCCTGCCCATCCTATTTTTGTATGTGAATTTCCTGTATTTTATTTATTATTGCAATTGTAATGTTTATTATTATTATTATTATTATTATTATTTCTAATGTATTTTTTTCTGTATTTTGTATTTTACTGTGTCGTATTGTATTTTAGAAGGGCTTGGCCTCATGTGAGCCGCCCCGAGTCCCCATTGGGGAGGTGGTGGCGGCGTATAAATAAAGTTTATTATTATTATTAACAACAGGAGCTCATGTCACTCTCTGGATTCGAACCCGCGATCTTTCAGTCAGCAAGTTCAGTAACTCAGTGCTTTAACCCACTGCACCATGGGGACTCCATTAAAATTAGTTAATTTTAAAATTAACAAATAATTTTCACTTTTTAAAATTAATACATAATAGCTAGATTTTTACAAAATAATGTACAGTTTAAGTGTATCTAATTGAAATTTCTTGAATGCAGTCTTAGTTAATTATATCTAAATTAATGTGGCCTTCCAATATAAAAAGATTTCCCATCCCCTGTTCTAGACTATAGGTTCTAGAACAGGTGTAACCTAGTTCTCCACAACTCAGAGTAGATGAGAACATTTGTTTTCTAACCTCCCGAAATAAAAAGACAGACACAAAAAATATATGGATTCAAATTTGGGCAACTTTTATTAATAGTTACCTATTTAACTTATAACTCAACTAACTTTTAGGTGTCAGTTCAACTTGGTGTGTCTTAGCTGAGGTAGTGTCTTCTAAAGTCTACCCCTCAGCTAATTCAGGCGTACTATCTGGGTCCCCTGTAGATTTAAACCCGGGCAAACCTGTAAGGGAAACATCAGGAGAAATCTCTCTCAACTTTTGAGACTAGACTCTCCCCACTCCTGGGGCATTCACCTTCACCTCACCCCTAAAATTAACCTCTAGGTGAGTGTTTGCAGAATGCCCCACACCCTTAAGGAGTGCCTTAAGTGTATACAAACCTTTGAATAACTAATCTATTTACGTTTTGTCTAGATTACAAGCTGACCATTCCATCTACCCTAAGACAACAGTATAGGACAAGCAAATCCCTCATGGGCAAATTCCTATCCGACCTCAAATGTTAAAACATTTGACGATCATTATTATACTGTCCATGGGCGGGAGTGGTGGGCGATGAGGCAGAATGAGGGAGAAGGGGCTGGCATCACACTATGCCAGTCCTTCCTCCCTTCAAGAAAGTTCTGCGAAATTAACCAATCTCTTCTCTGAGGGGAGGAGACAAAATTGCCCCACCCCCCAACTTGTTGGAGGGTGAAGTGTATTCTTTAGAATATATTAATGTTACTTCCATTTTAAAAGTGATAATTAAGACTGAAACATAGGAACCTGGCCTGGCAACAAATAAATGGTATACACACTCCAATTTGATACTCGTGTAACTGTCTAACTGGGAAAAAACTGCTGATCAGTATAATTCACAATTAATATGTACTGTATAGCAGTGAATTTATTAAAAATACAGGAAGTTAGATGCTTATTCAAGCTACAGATAATAGCTTTTGTTTGTCACTTTAAAAGCTTAATGCTACGGAAATAAATACTCTGGTAGGATCTAGGGAATAGATGGATTAAAAATCACGGATATAAGCACATAAAAGGGATAGATCTAGCAGGATATTTTCCCCTAAGAATAGCTTGATGTATAAAATAGAAACCAAGGCTTGTATTTTTCCATTTGTTATTGGACTGCATCTCCTATCAGCCTTAGATAGTATAACCAATGGTGAAAAATGCTGGGAAGTGTAATCCAACAATTTCTGAAAGTTTAATAGTTCACATAAATCTAATTGATATTCCCAGTTGAAGGAGTCCCAATGAATCTATGAAATAGATGTTGAATGTAGATAGAAGGCATGTCTACACTGACCACTTACAATCTCATCACAAAGGCCAGGTAAAGCATCCTACTTGACCTGGCTTCCCAGCTGGACCGAGGGACACAGTGGGACTTTTACACTCGGGGCCTGATTAGATGGGGCAATTTTAGTAACCAAAGACACTTCCACCCTGGTTGGGGGTGGGGTCTCCTCTGGAAGTCACAGTGTCATGGAATAGCCCGTGTGTGGCCCCACCCCCAAAACAAGGTGGAAGCATCCTAGAACACTAAAATTGACCTATATGATGCTTTGCCTGGCCTTTGTGATGAGGTCCTAAGTGGTCAGTGTAGACATTTGTATCTATGTACTATGTACTATATATATAGTACTCATCGTCAACCACCAAATGGATATCACATCATTTTGAAACTAGGTCATTAAGTGGATTTTAAGGTGCTTTTAGTGGATATCTTGAACTGTTTTACTTTGTAGAAAAGAAAACCCAGCCAATTGTATTCACATTAAATACAAGATCTGAAGGAATATTTGTATCTATGCACTAAGGCTAATATTAACCAATCAAAACCAATAAATCTACTTAGCTCTGTTTCTCCTGCCTTGATGGTAACCACTAATGACATAAAAGGGATAGAGCAGAATTCATTATAGGAGGTCCCTGGGTCAAGCAATAACATGCTGCATATAGCATGTACTATAACTTGAATGAGTGGGAGAATTGCCAACCAAATGTGATAATATGCTCTGGACCTTATTAAAATCTGATCCACACATTTTAAGAGTGTTCACTCCTTTGTTGTTGTTTTAAATTCAGAGTATTGACCATTTAGCCTTTCAGGAAATAACATTTTGATCTATTTTACTGAACTTCCTTGAATTTTTGAAAAAAGTTATGCATCTCTGATGAGAGGCATCTTTTAATTAGTAAGTTGGGAAAGATCATCCGGAGTTTGAGAGTAAGGTGTTATCTGTACGCAGCTGATGTTCAGATCTGTCACTCCTTTCCACCTGTTACTAAGGAGGCTGTCCAGACTTTGAACCGGTGCTTGGCTGCTGTGTCAGACGGGATGAGGGCTAGCAAATTGAAACTTAATCCAGACAAGACAGAGGTCCTCCTGGTCAGTTGAAAAGCCGAACAGGGCATAGGGTTACAGCCTGCGTTTGATGGGGTTACACTCCCCCTGAAGATGCAGGTTTGCAGCTTCGGAGTGATCCTGGATTCATCGCTGAGCCTGGAACCCCAGGTTTCAGTGATGGCCAGGGGAGCTTTTGCACATTTAAGACTTGTGCGCCAGTTGCGCCCGTACCTTGGGAAGTCTGATCTGGCTACGGTCATCCACGCTCTTGTCACATCACAATTAGATTACTGCAACGTACTCTACATGGGACTGCCTTTGAAGACAGTTCCGAAATTACAAGTAGTCCAACGGGCAGCAGCCAGGTTACTAACAGGAGCTACATAGAGGGAGCATACCACCCACCTGTTGTGTCAGCTTCACCTGCCCACTTCCAGGCTCAATTCAAAGTGCTGGTTTTGACCTATAAAGCTCTATACGGTTCTGGCCCAGCTTACTTGTCCGAATGCCTCTGCCTCTACGTCCCACCTCATAACTTAAGATCATCTGGGGAGGCCCTGCTCTCGCTCCCGTTAGCATCTCAAATGTGGCTGGTGGGGACGAGAGACAGGGCCTTCTCAGCTGTGGCTCCCCGGCTGTGGAATGCGCTACCATGCGAAATATGATTGACTCCATCCCTCCTAGCATTCAGGAAAAAAGTGAAATCCTAATTATGGGACCAGGCCTTTGCACAGTAGCAGAATGCAGCATGTGAATTAGTATAGGATTGGCAAGTTGACAGACGAAATATGGCTTCTTGTTTTTAACCTGACTTGTGGACAGAACATTGTTTTTAACTTAATTGAATACTGTGATGTTGTTTAAATGTTGCAAATGATATTTTTATGGTTTTTATATTGTATTAGGCATCACATTGTTGTCTTGTTGGCCGCCCTGAGTCCTCCTTTGGGGGTGAGAAGGGCAGGGTAAAAGTATTGCAAATAAATAAAGTTGGCACAACAGAATGGGTCCACACTGCTTGTTGCAGCAATTTACATTATATAGCTCTTTACGGGCCTTCCTGGTGGTGGCCCCTCGGCTCTTGAATGCCCTCCGTATAGCTATTAGATTGCCCCCCTCTCTTTTAACATTCCGGAAAAGAAATCAAGACGTGGCTTTTTGAACAAGCTTTTGCAAATACAGAGTAACTGACGTAGGAAAATGAAACAACTAGACGACGAGACCGGACAACGTTTTTAACAAGAAGACACTATGGATTTATATTTTATTTATTTGTTTAGGTTTTTTATTTGTTATGTTTTTAATTGTTTTTATTTCTTTTTGTGAAAGAAAAATCAGACAAAAAATTTACTCCCTATCCTATTTCTGTAGACAATGTGCATTTCAACCTGGGTTTGTTTGTTTATTTATTTTGACTTTCCAACTTTTATTATTTGTTTTTAAATGAACATTTATTGTCATCTTAGAGCATTTCGGATTACTGATCTCACATTCTATGTACTGGTACCTCTATCTTCTTATTCTAATTATTGTATCAGTGTTTAAAAATGCTTTGATGCATATTTAAAGAGAAATATCAAACATTCATAATTATATATATATTATGATAGAAAGTCTCCCATTCCTCAGGGTCGTTGATAGATATCCCAAAAAGAAGACTTTAGATGTGTTCTATTCAAAATAAATAAATAAATGAAAGAAATTCCCCAATGACTCGATGAAACCTTGTTTTATAATCCTATTGACATTTATTTCCTTAGTTTCTGTACTTGTTCATTATGCAGGCTATGTAGGGTAGTAAACAGTATTCCATAACTCACGCACTCTCATTTACAACATTTAGTATCTAGGGGTTACCAAAAGTCGACACACAACTTGAAGGCACATATGACACACTTAAGTGATCAAAGACCTTTTAGACATTGTTATTCTCATCTTAATTCAATGCAACAACACTCTAAATGGACCTATACAAGAGACATTGTTTTTCAGTTCAAGGTCAAAGTTTTGCTTCTATTTGCAACATGAAGTGGTAATAAACTCAAACAACAAATGAAGTAGGTGATGTTACAATGGCAATCCTATTCATTATGTTATGGGTACTTCAGTAGTTTATTTTTGTTTTGTTCTTGGTGAGCAGACTGTAAATTGCAATCTTCATGGTAATAGATAATACAAATAGTTTTATTATGGTTCATTTTGTACATTATGAACTTCATTGTCCTTGACACCTGACTCTAGAAGATTGTTTATCTTGGAATTGAATATATAGAGATGCATGTAAATATATGGGAGCAAGTCAGAAATGTGTGATACACAATACGTACTACTTCTAAGGTATTAGTGGTGAATTTGTTTTTCCATTATATTGTTTGATTTTAGAGTAGTTCTTCAGGTAACATAACAGTGAGTATGATGAGGTAAGACACAGAATGTTAACATTTACACACACAGTCACTATTGACTATTTCCAAATAATTCCTAGTTATTTATATGGAACAAGCCAAAAGTGTCTTGACATTAATAATCAGCAGTGCTAACTGCTTTGCGTAGGAGAACAGTGGAAAATTCATAGATGAACCTGATCAATTTAATTTCTTCTTATAAAAGAAATCCCCCATTGTCTTTCTAGGGAGTCTGTCTATTTGAAGCTGTTTTAAACTTCCAATGTTTTTATTGTATGTTTTTGGTTTTTGTTTTTGAAACTGAAGGTCAGTATCTAGTGTACAAATGACTGTATTCAAAACTAAAGCAGGAGGGATAAAAAGAAGTATATATGTAAAAACTAGGGCTGTGCAATCAATGAAAAAATGTTTCAATATCCATTATGAAATTGGGGAGGGGAGTGAATCATTTTTGAGGGCGCTTCCAAAATTATGGACCAAAACATTTTGTAACTATAACCAAGTAACACATTTTTTGTTCCTTTTTCATTCAGTAATTGAGCAAGTGGGGAAACTTCAGAGGCTCATTTCTCCCTCAGTTTTAGAGCTATCACGATGAATCTTGCTGTAATTTTACCACACAGTTTCCATTGTTAGCCCACCAAATTTCAGAAAATTATACTCATCAACTAAATTCTGTGGAATTTTTGAAATTTTTTTACAAACCATATTGTATTAAAAAAGAACTAAAAGAGTTATCTATTTGAATTTTATATGCAATGCACATTATAACCATGTTTTTCTTTGTCAATTTGACTCTCTATTTTTCCCAGAAACTGTCAATTGAGAGCCGTCTTTCACCAGTTTTCTTTTCTACTCTGTATTGTGTTTTTACGGTATTGACTCTTTGTGTTTTGGACTTTAAGCAATTTACTACTATTGACTTCCCTCAATGTTGGTTCTTGACTGCTTTTCACATAATCTGCCAGTGCATGTTTCTCTTCTTCTACCATTTGTTTCACTTGCAGAAGCCCTCTGCCTCCTGATTTTCTGGACAGGTAAAGTCTTTTGACATCACTACATTGGTGTTTTTCTGTCCAGATTATCCAGCTCTGCTTGTGCCCAGTTCACAATTCCAGCAGGGTATCTAATGACGGGGATGGCCCAGGTGTTGATAGCATTTATCATATTTCCATCATTTAATTTTCTCTTCAAAACCTTTCTGACTCTTTGGATATATTCTTTGCTGGCTGCATTTTTCACATGCCCTTGCTTGAACAATGTCATAATAAATGGTTTTCTGCCAAGCGTGTCTTCAGAAGAACATGGATTCACAAAGAGAATGTAAACATGAATCCAGTAACCAGGGCAGGGCTTTAGCACAGCAGGTTAACCGCCAGCTGCAGTAAATCTTGCTAATCAGAAGGTTGGCAGTTCGAAGCCTGGGTCAGGGTGAGCTCCTGATGTGCAGTCCAGCTACTGCCAACCTAGCAGATTGAAAACTGCAATTGTGAGTAGAAAAATAGGTACCACTTTTTAAAAGCTAGGCAGTATTTAGGCACGCAGGAAAATGCCAGTAATTTGATCAAGGGAGAATGTTTACAAACAAAAGCTCTTTGTCAGGGAAGATGGAGCAACATCACATACCCCTCCCCATAGCCGGAATCGAGCACAGCCTCCAAGATATCAAAGTTGGGAAAAGCCTATATATACCTCTATCTATGTACAAGTTGTCTGGCTTGTCATTATATAATCGGCATTGAATGTTTGCCATATATGTGTTCTGTGATTTGCTCTGAGTCCCCTTTGGGATGAGAAGGGTGGAATATAAATACTGTAAATAAAAATACTGTAAATAAATAATGCAAGCACTCATGCTTTCAAAGTCTAGGTGCAAATGACAATAGATTCATCTCTTCATCTGCAAATTAGTCCATAAGCATTTTGGCATTAGATGTATACATTATACCAGTGGTCCTCAAATTTTTTAACCAGATGACTCAGTCTTGGGGAGGGGGAGACTAAAGTTTGTTGTGGTGGTGGTGTGCCTTCAAGTTGTTTCAGGTTTCAGGTGAACATAACACAAATCATATCAAAGTTTTCTTGTCTTCATCTGAGGCTGAGAGAGTGCGACTTGACCAGACTCACCCAGTGGGTTCAAAGCCACAGTCTGAGGTTTAAACCATTACACTACACTTTATGAATTATTTCACTCTTTTTCCAGCCTACCATTTTTTCTTCTCTTCCTTCCCTCTCTGTTTCCTACCTATCTCTCTTTCTTCCTTTTCTCTTTATCACTCTTTTTAGTACCTCCCTTTTTATTACTTTTTCTTTCTTTCTTCCTGTCCTCCCCCCTCCCTCCATTTTGGACACAGCAGGAATGGGTTGGAAAGGATTTCTTTCATTTTGGGGAAAAATAGAGGAATGGAAGGGAGAGTTAAGAAGCAGGAGGGGGTGGAAATGATCCCTTTGTTTTGGAGGGAGGGAGGGAGAGAGGGAGAGAGGAAAGGAAAGGAATGAAATGGAAATGAGAATTAGGGAGTAAGAAGAGGGTGGCAGTAGTGGTGGTAGTCTAATGTTTAGAGCAAGGCCCAGTGATCTTTCTAATAGTTCCCCTGTTCTTTATGTTAATAGAGACATTAAAGGAAAAAGAAACAATTCAGTAATTTTTTTTCTCATTAAGTGCAAAATATTGAGAAATCATTTCTAGTAATTTATATGCCAAAGAGACTTGTGCCTTCGACTTTATTTTTGGACACAAGCATGGTGGCAGGAGTGTCTCTGTGCCCCCACATAAGCTAGAGCCATCATTAGGAAAATGGTGGTAGAGGAGCTGAGCCCTTATTCTAAAGCACATCCGAGTATACCGTGGGGGGAGGGTTATAATATCCGCTTGGAGTCTAGGGGAAATAGGGAAACAAAGGTCACTTTGCTCATTTAGCAAGGTAAGGAGATGAATGTCCATATGCTATGTACACTGAAATACATCTGTGCAGGTGCTCTTGCTAGATGGTTTGTGTGACTGGGTTTTTCCCAGACTTCTTGGGGGGTTTTTTGCTTTGTAGAATTTGGCATTTGGAGCCCTGGCTTCATTTCTGTTTTGTGCTTACTTTCTTTTACTGTGTTGTATAAATCTTACTATAATTAATTTGCTTTCTGTTGAGTGGGTGTTGGAGCAGAAGACTGCAGGTTTTCTGTTACGAAGCTCAGTTCCCACATGCCTGTTGTGTACCTTCACAATTTATTTGCATTTCATTTCATTGGTTTCCCTTTTTTGAAAGGGACTGAATGTATTGTGAATTGGCATTGCTTCTCTTCACCCCCATGACAGCTATTTTGTAAGCTCTTCACACTTTCCCAGAATTCCAAATATTAATGTAGAAGATTCCTAAACTATATTAGCTTTACACTGAGAGCTTCTGTAGAACAACTGGCATGTAGTACATATTTTAGCTTTCTATACATAATTTTATTCTTTTCCCAAAATTTCATATCCAATATTTGAGTCCACATACTTCTTCATTATGCTTGCCAGGCAGAATATCTATGGCCCTATCTATACTGCCATATAATGCAGTTTGAAGCTACATTATATGGTCAATATAGACTCATATAATGCAGCATAACTGCATTGAACTGCATAATATGAGTCTATACTGACCATATAATGCACTTTCAAACTGCATTATATGACAGTGTAGATGGAGCCTATGATAAACTGAAGAGCCTTGAATTGTGTAACAAAGTATTTTAAAGTTTCCTAATTTTCAGTCATGGTTTGCAATGCAGCACAGGGAAGCACAAGTTCTGTAGTCATTTGGATTTCAGCCAGGACAGTTAATTGCCTTCAACTGTTCATTCTGTTTGCAAGAAATGTGCATTTCTGTCAGTCTCATTTTGTTGACTTTCTTAGCTTCCTATTGGCATACCTATTTCATTCTGTATACTTTTGTCCCCACACAGATATTTGTATGTTTTTGTGTATATGTGTCTGTTTTTGTGCATATGTTCCTCCTCTGAAATACATCAAAAGCCTTGGATCATATGAATTCCCAAGGCATTCGTTGTTGTCTTTTTCCCTCCCTTTCTTCCTCCCTTCCTCACCCCCCTCCAGTATTTATGTGCTAAACTGTGAATCCAACAAATTATTTTCACATCTTTCTTCTAACAAATAAGCCCAAATGTGTGAAATATACTAATAAAATATTAGATCTTTGCTGTTGTGCCTTTGTATTGACTGCTGCATTTTAAAATACACTTTGAAGAAAATTGCTATAAGCATCAGGGTGAAATAAAGACATTTGGACTTTGAAGGAAGTTTTTGGGGAGAAAAGAATGACTTTAAAGTACCTGTCAAGGGGCAAATTGTCCTGAGCGAGCTTGTTAGAAGTTTGGTCAGTCAGCACTCTTTAAAGTGTTAATGAAGAGAAAGCAGAGCCTTGAAAGGTTCAGAGGTTTTAAACAAAGTTGTGAAAAGTATCTAAAATCATTGTGACTGTCAATGTCCAAACCTTTTAAAATTTAATTCACCACAAGCACTTCAAAAGTGTGAGAGCTTAGACTTCCTGGAGAAATTGTGGCATGCCAGCTTTTGTTTGCAAGTGGTCCACTGCAAGGGTGTGCTTTGCACAGCAAATGCCAGCTACTGGAATGGAAGACTGGCAAAATTGCCCCTGGAGTAAATGGGGACACAGGGGATTATCTACAAATTTCTAACATTGATGTGGCAAACAATCATGGATAGAGAGGGAAAGATGAAACAAAACGCCATGTTCCTCCACATGAAAAACCTATTCTTAAAGGGAAAGATGTGTTGTTAAATCTCGTTCCTAAATAAGCCCCTCTGTAGCTGTTCAGCAGGCCTTGGAAATAAGGAGCCCTAGGCCCTACCCTGACCATCAGTTAGGAACTTCCTTTGCATTTTACCCACTTCCCTTTCCAAAGTATTTGTCATACACGAAGATCTCTGCACTCTATTCTTGTGACATATGTACTTTGAATCATCTTTCAGGGAATTACTCTTCACAGAAACGCATGTGATCTTTATGTGCAAACAGCCCCTCCCCTGAAGTGGCATTTTCTGTGCGCAGCACATTGTCTACCCTTCAAACATTCCCCCCTCTCTTGTGGGGGGGGGGGGAGAGGAGAGAAACCACAACTTTTGAACAAAAATATTCTGTGCGAAATTTTTTGTAAGACAATTTACACGGATTAACTTCACATACTATGTGGAATCGTTGTGTCTGATCTGTTCTTTTCACTGAGGTTTCTCAAGCATTGGGAAACCCTTATTCTATGAAGAGTAGCAAATAATATTTAAATCTACAGTATTGGTGCTTATAAGCCTTTAGGCAGCCGCTATTTGAAAAGAAAATTGGATTAAATTGACTTTTTGGTCATATCTAGCATGATTGCTCTTATATTCCTTAGTACATTAAAATATAAAATGATTTTGGTGAATTCCTTTGTTAAAGCTTTTCTACTACTGCTTTTGTTTGAAAACAAGATTTGTAATGTTATAGGAGCAGCACATTCCTCCTCCTTAATCTTTCCAGGTCAATTACATTTCTGTAGAGGTTGAGAACTCCAAATGGTTTCAGTCTGTAAATTCCAATATTCTTCACCATTACTGGCTCTGGATAGGGTTAATGGGAAATGCAGTCAGAAAATATCTGGTGGGACATAGTTGCCCATTTCCGTTTTTATGATATATGCTGCAGTCTTAAATTCACTATCTAGGAATATGCCAGAACTGAATAGGACTGTAGTAGTTGTAAACACAGAAGTATAGAATTGTACTGTTAACCAATATAACAATAATTTTGTTTGCCATTGCACTTCAATCAATGAGATTACATCTGCTTATATATTGTAGTCATTAAGCAGTTGGTTCATATAATATTGTAGAACAGTTTGCTTGTTCATTCAAATTGCACTAGCTGCAAATTGTTAATCACAACTACAGTCAATTTTACACTGTTGAAGCAAATAGCACTCTCATTTGGAAATAATACTACATTTTCAACAAAATAAAAGTGTTGTACATTTAACTCTGGAAGCTCTCAGGGCTATTACAGCAGAATAATGTCTCCTTGTTTTCACTCACATGTTTTGACTCAAAATTCATTTGAGTATTGTAATGGTCTTACCTCAAATGACAGAATCAAATCATTTGATCTTGCACTTGGAGAAGTTTTGCTCAGACAAATCCTTTGCTTTTATGAATGTATTCTGTTGTTAATTTTAAGTAGTGTTCATGTGGTAACTCAACTTTTCATGCTTAGTAGTAGGGACTTTCTGATATTGGAGCTATGTAGTGATGGAAATAATATGGAAAAACATGTCATGAAAACAATAATGGATTTCTTAGTGGTTAGAAAACACCAATGTGGCAAAAACAAACCCTCTTTTTACACTGAAAGCCCCCCTGAAATACACTCCCTGTTGTCTTCTATCTCACACAGATACGAGTCGTATCAATCATATATTGATTCTAGGGGTAGGATGGAAGCAGCTGTGCACAGTGATAGGATTCTCTGAGACCTCTGAAGAAACTCTTTAAGGGGCCCAATGGATGGCATCATGGATATATGCCAGTTCACAAAACCACTACAGGGCCAGTCAGGATAAGAAGAAATTGAATGAGGGAAAGATTTTCTCATTTCCCTTGAAAATGTCTTTGAAAACTGTATATTTTCAAAGGTGTTCTTACATGTAGGGAGACTTGATTTTGGATGGTGTGATTTTAATAACCGTTTTTAAATCGTATTGTTTATCAGTGGGCTTTAATATAAATGTTATTTTATTATCGATGCTTACTTGTTTATTTATGACTAAATGTTCTTTTATATTTATGTTTTAATTTGATTGGGTTAATTTATAGTTATATGTTATTGTCTTGCTGTTATCTTTTGGTTTTCACATATATGTACGGCATTGAATTTTGCCTTTATAATTTTGGAAACCCACTGTTCCCTTAGGGGGAACAAGCAGTATATAAATGTATTAAATAATAAATAGATTAAATTATTCGCATTCACTGTGAGAACATTCCTCCAATTTACAAATAGAATTCAGGGCAATCATTTATATGCACCAAAAAACTCAAAATTTTCAGATGAAAATTTGCCATCTCTTTTCAGATCAGTCTCTTTTGATATTTCTTTCAATATTTAGGTTAAGAGTGAGGTATTCTTCTCACATGCCAGCATTCCTTACTGGGGCTGTAGTTTTACATTTCAGGAAATGTCAGATGACATTATAACTACAGAGATAACATTACCTGATAGAGAAATGGACTATTTGACTTCATACTTATATGTAACATAACAGATAAAAATAATACATTTCATTCCTTTGACATTCTATTCTCTTACTTGTCACACACAGTTCTGATACTGAATCTGCAGCACATGTTGTTCACATATTTTCAAAGGCAAACTTAATCCAACATCCTCACATTTGGCCAAATGTGATTTGATTTATCACACTCTTTCCATTGAGGGAAGGAAGACACAAGCTTGGAGTGATGATCCTGATGCACACCAAGATAAATAAGTGGATAATTTGGGTATCTTAATGTAGGGGAACAATGGGTGCATATCTGGGGAAAAGGCAGTGAGGAACCCTCTTATTCACAATATTTCAACAGAAACTCTAAAATAAATTACTCAAGTACACACACACACACACACACACACACACACACACGGCCCCATCTACATTGCCTTATAATGTAGTGCAGACCCCTATAATACAGTTAAGATTACATTGAGCTGCATTATATAGCAGTGTAGATCCTGATTTAGGCAAAGAGAACATCATTAGAGAAGCCCTTGTCCTTGAATGGGAATATTTATCACACATCTATCCATCTACTGCTTCTCTTTAGTCCTGATATTTCCATGGAAGTGATGACTGTGAATCACTACTTTCAAAAGACTATACAATGCTTAATTGATGTATGGATTCATATAACATTGAAAACAATTTTAGGGCATCAAGGAAACCCTGCTGCAAGTCTTCTCTGCCATTGCCAAGTTTGGGACAGGAAAATGTTAGGGGACAGCTGATAATGATCCCTGAGTATGGGCTCTTGCACTCTTGTCATGCTGCTCATAGCCCTTCTGAAACATAAAAGGGCTTAAATATACAATGAATTAAAATAGCTAACATTGAGCACTGAATACATAATAAATTATATAATTCTAGTTCAGTCCATTATGAATTGATTTTAGGAAGTGTCACATGTCAATTCTTGTATTGGAGAAATCAAGCAAAATGTGACAGAGCATTATTTTGCAGCTGGGACAGAAAGCAAAAGGAAATTATTAGTGATAGAAACCAGCTCAGGGCTTAGGGGTGACAGTTATATGCTTCAGGAATATTGTCTGTTTGAACACATTCTTACAAACAAACAACGCACAGGAAACTAGCATGTCTGGGGGTCCAGCATGCCAAACCCTTCTTGTCCCTGAGCTGTTTCCCCCTAATTACAGGGAGCTTTAGATAAAACAGTCCTTTAATTCAGAAATGGTATTTAAAATTCCTGGAGAGTTCTCACATGGAGCCTGGGACATGGTCCCATGGTAACAAAAATGATTTGGCTAATACGGATTGAAGGGAACTGCAAAAGGTATAGGATATCTGCTGGAAGTATTTTGTTTTTGTAAAACAAATCTTAATGACTCTCCAAAATGCTCTGCACCTCATAAGAATTTTGCCAAATGGTTATGAGTGCTAATGCGCTGATACAGATATAACAAATTGCACACAAGCAGATTTCCTGTCATTGTCTCTTCTGACCCTCATTTCTGGTGCCTTTAGGTTTGCCCTCTTGAACCTCATTTCCCTTTGGGATCACTTTCCTAACATGCTAGTGTCTACTGTGTACATTCCAGCTCTGCTCCCTTTCAGCAATACGCAGGAAATGAGGACAAAGGAATGATTGGAGAGAGTTCTCATAGAATCATAAAATCATTGAGTTGAAAGAGACCTCGTGGCCCATGCAGTCCAATCCCCTGCCAAGAAGCAGGAAAATAGCATTCAAAGCTGTCCCTTGCCATTGCCAACATTTTTCCAACTAGGCATTCAAAGAAGCCAGAATTAGCATCTTCAGAGAGAGTAGAGGGCATCAATGTTTATTATAGGTTCTCCTGGGGCAGACTAAGAACTTGCCTTTCACCGCTCTACTGGTGAAAGGCAAGGATGGTTCCTTTTTTGATGAATCAGGGTCCAATACTTAAATTGACCCGTGAATAAGTTGACTTTTGAATTTATTTTTTGACTAAAAGTTCTAGACTTATATACATGTAGACAGTAGTATTCAAACTGGATTGATCAATAACAGGTTTTGATTTTTTTCTATCTAAAAGAGGAAGGAGGAGGAAGATGGGGATAATTTTAGTGAGACAACTTTAGAGCTTGCTTAAGGGGTAGATTTCTTTGTAAATTGGTGTAATTGGTGTAATGAATAAATACATGTTAAAATGTGTGTCTCAAACTTTCAGAAGCACAGTTTTTGTGATGGGAAACAAGCATTTTTCCATAGCCATACTCGGCTGATGGAACACTCTCCACAGAGAGGTGATTGCTTCTTCTTTTAAGCTTCAGATATGCATCCTTTATATTCTACCAAGCTTGTTAAAAACAGCATGCTATAAATTAGCTTCTATACTTGTTTTCACCTGCTTTTATCATCAGAATTTCAATGGTTTTAACATCTTTTGTCAAGACAATTTTTACTCTTTATACTATTTTGGTTTATTTATTTTTAGATTTTGTAAACTGTACTGAATGTATTGATGCATTTAGAAATAGAAGAAATAAGTACAAGAAACTACTAGAAGAGCTGGGTTTCAATTTTAGAGATTCATAAACAGCATGTGTCCTTTGGCATGGTTCACCTGCAAAATACGAAGATTGCCACAGAACATCTATTAAAAACAAATAAACAGGGTTTCTTTTCATATTTGGAGCTGTACACATTCTGACAGACACCAGTTCAGTTGGGGACACGGTACAAACAGATATGATGACATTTCACTGATGCTTGCAGAACTGTGGTCTTTGGGCTCACATTCTAAAAACTTGTAGCATAATGAATTTTCTAAAATAATTTTCTTAATTCATTACCATTTCTGGGGATAATAATCTGCATACTTCTCTGCATACTACTTTCATTCTCTCATTCTCTCTCATTCTTTCTTTTTGTAAGGAAAGAGCAAAGCATAGTGTGAATATCTGTTGAATTGATAACTGGAGTTATTAGTAAAATAAAATGGGATCAATGTTTGAAAAAGTTGTAAATTGTGGGAACAGTTAATGGAACAGATAAAACTGTGAACGAAATCATGTAGCTAGCAAGTTATTGTATTGGTCGATTTATCTCTTTAACAGTGTGTCTACACTGTAGAATTAATAAAACTTGTGCGCCAGCTGCACCTGTACCTTGGGAAGCCTGGTCTGACCACAGTGGTCCACGCTCTGGTTAAATCCCAAATCGACTACTGCAATGCACTCTTTATGGGGTTGCCTTTGAAGACTGTTCGGAAACTTCAACTAGTCCAACGGGCAGCAGCCAGGTTACTAACTGGAGCGACATTCAGGGAGCACACCACCCCCTGTTGTACCAGCTCCACTGGCTGCCAGTCCACTTCCAAGCACACGTGCTGATTTTGGCCTATAAAGCCCTATATAGTTCCAGCCCAGCTTACCTGTCTGAACGTATCTCCCTCAACATCCCGCCTCATAGCTTAAGATTGTCCAGGGAGGACCTACTCTCGGTCCTACCAGCCTTGCAAGTGTGCTTGGTGGGGACAAGTGACAGGGCTATCTCAGCAGTGGCCCCACGCCTGTAGAGCTCACTCCCCAGTAAGATCAGGTTAGCTTCTTCCCTCCTTTCTTTTAGGAAGAAGGTCAAATCATGGCTCTGGGACTAGGCCTTTGAACAGCAAGCATGATAGCACTCTGGATGTTGTACCAGACTGAAATTGGCTATAAGGTTGATGACAATGTTTTCACATGATTTTAACTTGATGTTTTATTTAGTGTTCTAAACTGTTGCTATTTGTGTTTATATTTGTATTATATTAAGGTTTCAAATTGTGGCCGGTTTGTAAGCCACCCTGAATCCCCCTCGGGGGTTGAGAAAGGCAGGATAAAAATATTGGAAACAAATAAATAAATACCATGGCTATATCCTATTTACTATTTAACCAACATTGGCAATCGTATGGAATCCTGGAGCTTGCACTTTGGTAAGGTATAAGAGAAGCCCTCTGGCTGAGAATTCTTAATACATCCCCTCAACTACCAGTCCCAGGATTCCATAACCATTAAAATGGAGTAGGTGTGCTATAATTCTGTAGCATGAATGGCACTAGGATTATAGCTAGCAAGTGATTACATTCACGTGAAATCAGAACTGTGGGATCAGAACTGTAAGTGAAAATTCTTCACTTACTAGATAAGTGGTTCTCAACCTATGGGTCCCCAAATATTTTGGCCTTCAGCTCCCAAAAATCCCACATCTGGTAAATCAGCTGGGATTTCTGGGAGTTGTGGGCCAAAACGACTGGAAACCCACAGGTTGAGAACCACTGTATTAGATCCTTATTCCTAATCATTAACTCATATTAAGACATCTTACAGAAAAACGAGGCTGAATAAGATATTATTTCATTATTTTTTTATCATTCTCTCAATTTGCAAAATGTAAATGTAGAAGAAAGTTAAATTTATACCTAGGTCTGAGGACTTTAATAAAGCATAGGAAGTGATCTCTAAACAAATGTAACAGATGTGAAATGGGAAAATACCATAGACAGATGAAGGAAGATAACATCTGTATCTTCCCATATGAGAGATTTGCTATGAAAGAAACATATCATTGGTTTCTAATGATTGGAGATGATTGGAGAGAACACTGTCTGACAAACACCTCAGGGAACACCCCAACCAACAAGAAAATAGACTTCTGTTGATCTCAACTGCTGCTGCACAATACATAGGGACTTTCATGGTCCCTACATATTCCTTAAACTAGTGAATATGTAAGGACTGCAAATACAAACCAGTCATGAGTGCATCTAAGTATTGTATTCATAACTGTGTGTGAACCCCAACCATTATAATTAAAGATGCTCACATAACTTGCAAAGACAGGCTTCTTCCATATTTTATCACCAGCATTTGTACAGTAACATTCTTCAAGGAATTGTTCATAATCCCCTGTGAGTTTGCCCGACATGGGCTGTGTTTCCCCCACTTATAGGGTTTGTTGCTAAATAACCTGTAATGTATAAAAATAGAAAGCTACGAGGCAGCTCTTTAGGAAAACCCTGCTGGTTCACTACTTTTGAGAAGAGGCATGAAAGCACTACAGAACTAAGCAGCACTTAAGGTTTAGTCTTCTCTGTTGTGGAGAAAGGGAAGAAAGCTGACACATCTAAAGCAAAGTTTTGTATTGTAGAAGGGAAAAAAGTGAAAAACACTCATATATAATACTTCACAATTTTGTACTTAACAGAGAAAGTGCTTCCCATGGTGATCTGCAGCCATACAGCTGGGCTGTAATTTGCCATAAAATAGTAGTTTATGGTGGGAGAGTTGCAGTTGCTTATCTTGGAGTAACCAATGAATCAAGCTTCAAGTAGAAGAGAGGGATGTAATCTACAGCCTGTATGCTGATGAAATATCTTTAATTTAAAATCTCTATTGTATTATTTTGAGGGTCTACTGAATGGACGTTTTGGACACTTTTATTCCCAAGCTGTGTGTGTCCAGATTTTAGTAATTTTTTGAAGAACAGATCAATTCAGTGGCAAAATAATATATCACTTTATTTATACCTCATCTTTTTAAGGTGAATGGACTGGGACTCAAGGCAAGTAGACTTTTTTTTTACCATGCACTTACTATTTAAGCAGCATTGGCAACAGTTTCTGGAGAGCTTTTATTATGTATATATTTAAATTGGCATACTTCTAGAAAACCCAAATAAATGATTATTTCCTTGAAGCAGATTCCCTGAAAAACTGGGTTTTTTATTTTTCTTTCCATATGGTGGAGGTAAATATAGTTACTGCTGTCATTGCATTGCCCACCCAAACATGGGGAAACACCTGGTTACATGGCAGAGCTTTTTTTGAATATTTGTAAATATAAAAATGGTGCCCAGTTGCTAGAAACAGTCTTCACTTGTTTGTTATGTAAGTATGTAAGAAAGTCAATATCTGTTGTAGTTGAGCCTGAGGCTGAGAGAGAGGAGTCTGTAGCTAGAAATGCCAAACAGTCTACTCGTGAGCAAGAGTCAGATGAGGAGCAAGAAAGGAAGAGACTGAGTCAAATACTTCTTCTGGGGATGAAACATTTCTGGGTTTTTCAGAGGATGATGGGAGTGGGGACGAGGAGCAGTCATTGGGAGGTATGGATAAGGGTTGACAGAGTAATGAATAAGACTCTAATGAGATGGATTGGACTAAGGTGCAACAAATACAGGATGTTTGCTTGGAACCCACTAGCAGTGATTCATTTGTAGGGTTCATGGGAGATGGGAGATGGAGTCTTGGGAATGGGTCTCATGGGAACTGTTGGGGAGAGTTGAGTCGTCACAGGAGATGGGTCGCCTGGCGAGAAAGACAAAGGGTGGCACTGGAGGAGGTGCTGGCAGCTGAAGGAAATGGGGAAGGGGCATTGGTGCAATCAAGCCCTGAGGAGGACTGAACAAAGAAGGCAAGGTGTTGTTCTTGCAGCTGGCAAGGTGTTGTTCTTGCTATCCAGGCCGTTGCTTTCTGTGATGGGTCGCTGCTGGACTGATCGCTGGACTGACTGTGAATGTCGAGTTTTTGATCTTGGTATTGTATTTCGTGGGCTTCCGCATATTTGCATCCTGCTTTTGGCTGCACCACCTTAAATCCCTTCTGTGCTAGATTTCCCTGCTTCTTCGTTTTGGACTCTGGATTGATTTGCCTTTGCTGCTTTGTCTACATTCCTCCTGGTTTGATGTAAGGACTGACGACTCTACTCATCCTGTTTTCCTCCTGGCATGACGTTTGGACTGTGTGACTACACTACTGCTTCTTGACATTTCTGTTACCATTTGTTTGTTACTCTGCCTTGGAGTAGCCTGTTCTTCTTGGCTGGTTGTGACCTTGGGCTGCTCACACACACTCTCTCTACCTCATTTCCTCTTGTAAAGGAGTTGGAACTTGGAGTTTTCTACCTTTTGTTTTGTCCCATCATTTTGTGGTGCCTTTTATCATATTTGAGATGCTGTGAGAAGCTTTGGGACTATTGCTAATACACTCTGTTTACTTTATTGTGCCTGGCTTCTTAAGGTGGTCTGGTTCACGGCAATATCAGTGGATGTGTATAACATGCCCAAAGCAATGGAAGCATGAAAGCAAGCACATCACCCAAATGGGAAAACAGCTGTCTTTAGCTGCCTGAAACAATTTTTCCCCAATCTTATTTAAGATTCAATGTTATATGTGAAATCACCAGCTTATGCACTTTGGAGATTTGCAGATGTCTTGCTAAGTGGAAATGCTTCTGTCATGATGGATACACCAGCAGAACTCTCCTGATATGCTGACATATTTTATCAACAAAATTAAATGTACAAAATGATAGGATCAAAATAGCCACAATAAACCTGAGCCAATGGAGACTCTGGACCCTTCCACACAGCCATATAACCCAGAATATCAAGGCAGAAAATCCCACAATATCTGCTTTGAACTGGGTTATCTGAGTCCACACTGTCATATATTCCAGTTCAAAGCAGATAATGTGGGATTTTATTCAGCTGTGTGGAAGGGACCTCTGATGTCAGTGAGGTGGTGACTCATAATCTGGATTTGAGTTTGATGTTGAAACTTTTTTCTCCCTAAATAGATTCAGAACCAGGGTAGCTTCTTTAATGCTTTAACATTTAGTGGTTCATTTATATACAAGCATAAACCTCCACAACCCCTGCCCCTTTTTCATAAGTTCTTGGAAAATTGGCCTGCCACAGCTAGACTACCAAACCATAGCCAATAGACCAATGAACAATAAAAGTTCCATCACACACATGGTGAGAGTCTGATTCTACTATGGGGCTGGACCACGATGTGTTCATGGCCCATTTTGGTCAATAAATACTCTGCCAGGCTTCTATGTCAAGAATATGGAGATACTAATGAAGAACATGAACATAGGCTACATCCAAATGTTCACAGATTTTATAGTTCTCTGGTCTCTCAGTAGGCAATGGACATTTTGGGGCAGGGGGTGTATGCCAACAATGTTTCAGACATTGCCTGGCAATATTGTATATTTGGAATGCAGTTTTGTGTTAGCTAGCACTCTTATAGCAATGAGAGTTTCTCTGTGAACATGTCTCTTTTTTTTTACATGCAGAGTAACTGGACTCTCTGGTCTTTACTGTCTGTTTGTCACTGCAATAATTCTACAACATCATGTTCACCTTACTGTATTCCTTTTTTCTCCAACTGCTGCATATTGGTTTGTTTCATTTATTTAATAACTACACCACCTTTCTTCTGGCCTGGAATCCAGGCCCGGATTAACACATTTTGGCACCCTAGGCCACACTTTGAAAATACGGCCCCTTTAAACCAACCTCTACCGCACCCCCCCCCCCCCTACATCACTCAGGCCCACACAGCCATCTAACCCAGAATATCAACGTAGGAAATCCCACAAACTGTTTTGAACTGGATTAAATGGCAGTGTGGACCCAGGGCCTTTCCACACAGCCATCTAACCCAGAATATCAAGGTAGGAAATCCCACAAACTGTTTTGAACTGGATTAAATGGCGGTGGACCCAGGGCCTTTCCACACAGCCATCTAACCCAGAATATCAAGGCAGGAAATCCCACAAACCGTTTTGAACTGGATTAAAAGGCAGTGTGGACACAGGGCCTTTCCACACAGCCATCCAACCCAGAATATCAAGGCAGGAAATCCCACAAACTCTGTTTTGAACTAGATTAAAAGGCAGTGTGGACACAGGGTCTTTTCACACAGCCATCTAACCCAGAATATCAAGGCAGGAAATCCCACAAACTGTTTTGAACTGGATTAAAAGGCAGTGTGGACACAGGGCATTTCCACACAGCCATCTAATCCAGAATATCAAGGCAGGAAATCCCACAAACTGTTTTGAACTGGATTAAATGGCAGTGTGGACACAGGGCCTTTCCACACAGCCATCTAACCCAGAATATCAAGGCAGGAAATCCCACAAACTGTTTTGAACTGGATTAAAAGGCAGTGTGGACACAGGGCCTTTCCACACAGCCATCTAACCCAGAATATCAAGGCAATATATTTAAAAAGAGCCATGCTCCCAACAGAAAAGCATTATATTTCCATACAGGCCCCTCTATGTGGAATTTAAATAAGTAAAAACAATAAATATATATAATATTATAAATAAAACAAGCAATATATTTAAAAAGAGCCATGCTCCAAACAGAAAAGCATTATATTTCCATACAGACCCCTCTATATGGAATTTAAATAAGTAAACAAAACATACATTTGTGCTGTGTAATATATGAACTCCTTCTTCCAGTCGGCTCCTTGTTTGTTTTCCCCACAAGCATGTGCGCGGGGGCGGGAGCTCCTGGCTCGGGTCCTCCCACCACCTACCCTCCGACACAGCAAGGCAGCCACACATGGGCCTGCCGGAGGGGAGGAGGCTTTTGCGAATGAGAGGAGGAGCAGGCAAGGAAGGAAGGGAGGAAAATGTCCAGCCTGGAAGAACCCGCGCGCCCCCCTTACACTGACTCTCCGAGTCCTTGCCGCTCGGCTCCTCCCACTCCCTCCCTCCTCCTGGCCTCCGCAACTTCATCTTAATGCCGCCAGGGCCCGACACGTGTTGCGCTGTGCGCACGGACCCGCGGAAGGAAGGAAGGGTGCCGTGGCGTGCGTGTGGCGACCTGGCGCTCGCGCATGATGCTGAGACTCGGGCATGACGCTCTGTGCGCATGCACAGAAGCGCACAAGGTTGCGGTCGCCTTTTTTTTGAAAATATATATATATATATATTTAAAAATAATTAATTACATTTTTGTTTTTCATTGGGGCGGGGGGCGAATTTGCCACCCCTAAATTCTGCCGCCCTAGGCCTTGGCCTAGGGTGGCCTTATGGAGGATCGGGGCCTGCTGGAATCTAAGGTAATTCACATACCCCAGTCATTGGAAAACATTTGGAAATGTACTGCTGGTGAGGGGGGTGGTAGTGCTGTTAGTGTCCTAAGCAATCAGTGGGCCCTAGAACTTACAAGTAAAAACCTAAGATTTGAGTGTGAGTGCAATATGTTTTTCATGAAAATTCATTTGGAAGGAGGTCCCTGGAGATGTATTGGCCTTTAATTTGTTGTTGCTTGGTGCTGTGAACCTTCAAGTCATTTCTGACTTGTGGAAATCCTAAGGTTTATTAGCAGAATTTATTCAGATGAGGTTTGCGCTTAATCTTCCTCTGAAGCTGAGAGTCACCCAGTGGGTTTCCTTGGCCAAGCAGGGATTTGAACCCTGGCTCCCCATGCCAAACCATTACATCATATTATATTTAATATCTAATATCATATACAGATAAGACCAATGGTTATAAGATCTTACTTTCAGCATAACACATGAATTCAGATATGGAAAAGGTCATCCAGTTGTGGGTTCGTGAGCTAAAAGGCACCAGATGTTAGCATTGCCCTATCTGTATAGCTCTACAGAAACATCTGGCCACCAGATGGGAGCAAATATTTTTGGTATAAATAAATACTGAGTTTCTGCAACTTCTTCTAATGGACATAATCGCAAAAGTAAATTATTAATTTCTTATATAATTCTGACTATATTATATATAATTCACAGAGGAATTGGTATGTGCTATTAACTGGACATTTCATAATTTTCCAGCTTGTAATGAAAATATATTTAACTGAAAAAAGTTCAAAACAGGAAGATATTTTTTTGACTCCGAGAGTAAGTGAGTTACATGTGTTCAGTAGTATTTTTAATATATTAGCAGTACTGGTATAGTACTCAGTTACTAGTTGTCAGGTGAGATCATTGATAACACTATCCTAATGAGGGCATGGGGAGGGATCTGTATTTGCTTCTATTGTTTAACAGGAACAAAATGTTAAGGAAAAAAAGTGAAAGAAGTTTTTATGTTTAAGGGAAAAAAGACTATACAGGTTAAACATCTCTTATTTGGAATTCTAAAATCTGAAATACTCCAAAATTCAAAATTGTCCATATGTATAGTTGATATGATAATAGAAGACCGTGATACATGCCACCGTAGTCTCCCGTCTTGACTACTGCAATGCCCTGTATGCGGGTCTACCGCTGTCCACGACTCGGAGGCTGAGACTTGTCCAGAATGCAGCGGCCAGACTCATCTCCGGGGCATCGGCTAGGAACCATATCTCGCCAATCCTAAAAGCTCTTCACTGGCTCCCTACAGAGTTCAGAGTGGTCTATAAACTCATGGCGATAACTTTCAAAGCACGGCAAAGAACCGGACCAGCCTATCTGGGCGACCGGTTAATAGACCAACACAGTGAAAGACCATCGCGTGAAATAAATGGTGACTGTATAGTTATCCCAGGGGTGAGAGAGGCCCGGCTGACAAAGACCCGATGGAGAGCTTTCTCTGTGGTGGCTCCTGTAATCTGGAATACACTTCCGCCTGCTCTTAGGGCCATATCGGCCCCAGCCAGATTCCTGTCCGAGCTGAAAACTTGGCTCTTCCACCAGGCGTTTGGGGATTGACTAATCTTGGGGATTGGGCCCTTTGTGATTCTTTGAACCCGTGTTTTTAATTAGATGTATTTTTTAAATGATGTAAGTCACCCGGAGCACCATCGGTGGAGGGCGACTCACAAGAAATAAAGTTATTATTATTATTATTATTAATAGCAATAATCATCATCATCATCATCATCAATCATCATCATCATCATTTGTATCCTGCCCTCTCTCCCCAGTTGGGACTCAGTGTGGCCAGTGGTTCAGTATACGTAAACTTTGTGTTATGCACAAAATTATTTTAAAATATTAATAAAATAATTATTTTAAAATAACGTTACCTTCAGGCTATGAGTATGATGTGTATATGAAACATAAATGAAAGTTCAGACTGGGGTCCCATCTCGAAGATACCTCATAAATGTAAATATCCGAAACACTTCTGGTCCCCATTATTTGAGATAGGAGATACTCAAACCGGTATCTTGAAAAATTAATTGGAATATGCACAATATTTTACACTGAAATATAAAAGTGTAATTAGAGTACACCAATATAACCTGATTACATGTCTATCCAAAAGTAAGTCTCATTGAGTTTAATAAGGCTTACTTCAGTATAAATAGGTACAGGATTGAAGCCTTGGCAACAAATCCACTCAAATGACAGGTTAAGTGTTTGCTGCCTTTCATTCTATCATCAACTCATGTTAACAAGAATTAATGTTTGCTTTGTATGGTTCTCATGACAACCTCTTCCATGAGAGTGAGGTATTGGTCTGTGTTGCTTCTTGTCAAGTGAAATGCTTTGTCCTTTATATTGACAAAGAGCCATAGCCTATTTGCAGTAGTGTATGTGCTACCTCCCCTCCATCCATCTTTCAGCAGTGACAAAATGGTGCTTGTTCTCTCCTCCATCATAAAGTAAACTTTACAGAGGAAATGCCAGTAACCAGAAGGCAGCGATTACTGACATATGATAATTTGATTGCAAATCCATTTTTATTGACAAGCTGTTTAAAAAGGCTGTGGTCTTATTGCATTACTTCAAAGTCATGACACTCCTTTTGAACATATTTTATTTGATCAGATAGTCGTGGCAATTACAGCATCACCATTTGTGTTTACAAGGAATAATATGAAATGTTGAAATATCTTGATTTATAGCAAGAAGAAAATCCTGTTTCAAGATTTCCGGTACTAGAGAGAAAAGACTGCACTACATTGCGCTTTCTCAGCTGTCAACTTCTATAGGCTTTCTCCCATTGCGATCATAATACAAATCTGATCTTCCACACTGTACTGACAATAAAAGTTTCCATTGAAAATATTGAGGCCATTAGAGGCTAAATTGTCACTGGAACACATGTATTTCAGCACCAAATTAAAGCCCGACAATTTACAGAAGCATCATGAGCTCAAGTGATGCCATGGTTTGGTTTTTTGGCAACCAGATTGCAGTTGACTGGTTTGTTTGAACTTCTGAGTTGATTTAAAATGAATACATTGATTCTAAGTAATCATGCAGTCTGCTAATACAGTTTATTACAAGCAAATGGAAAATTAAAGATCTTGCTTCCTTAAAAAGCTGGTATAATCAAAGAAATATGGAAGAAATACTAAAGAATCTTGTACTCAGTTTTAGTGAGAGAAACAAATTCCTGTTCTGTCTCTGAAATTAGGTGGCACTCCGTTCTATCACTTTTAACAAGTACCCACCTCCCTGATTCAAAATTTGGCATCTCATACTGTTTGATTTACATTATGTAAAAAAAAAGTACTATCTGTATCCAAATCCAGAACCTGCATGTTTCATTTTGATACAACTGTAAGACACCTTTTGCCACATGGCCATGATGTCATTCAGGATATATAGGGAAATTCAAATGACAACATAAGGTTTGTCTACATCTGGCAGTTTAACCATATGTAAATATGCCCCAGAACAATCTGTTATTCAGATGACTGGGGTGCACATCTACTACACTGGGGTGGTCCATATCTTAACTCCTCCATGTCACTTCTACTCCTAGTACACCATGGAGTTGTGTATGAATTTCTGGCCATCACAGCTGTCTCTGCTGACATTAGAATAGGACAGACATCCATATGACCAACATAAAGGTGAGAAGCATGCAGAAAGGGTGATGGCACTAGTGTCATATCCAGACAGAAAATTGAGCTGAATTGGACCCAGCGTCAAAGAGCAGGATGGACTCTCTAGCCTTTTGGCAACCATCCTAGGAGAAGGAAAACTCTGATTTCAAACCTGGGCAGATGGTGCTCATCTAACCCTGTAAGGTAAACCATCTTAGAGAAGGAAACTCAAACCAAACCTACGACCTGCAGACCTTGCTGCCACCGCCCAAGCTTGCTAGGTCCCGGCAGACGAACCTTTGGTTTAAAGGGTGAGGCCAGTTCTGTGCACGCTGCGCTCCACCAGAGAAGTCCATTGCACAGGCTGGAAGGACACAACCAACCTCCTTAGTCATCAAAATACTTGTAGAAAGCATGGGATGAGTCCTTCCTGAATCTTCGTTCATGAAGAAAAGCCAAAATAATCCAGATTATCTGCTTTCAACTGGATTATATGGGTTTACACTGCCATATAATCCAGTTCAAAGACAATAATTTGGATTTTATAAGGCAGTGTAGAAGGGGCTTCAGTCATGTTATTCTTTAGGAAATCTAAGTAAATGAGGAAGAATGAGGTTATCAAGATTTTATCATATTTCATTTCATTTCATTATTTAATGAGTCGCCCTCCACCGAAGTGCTCTGGGCAACTTACACAAAACAGAATAAATGAACTTATACAAATGACATTCAAATGGTTACAATTTAAAAGCTCTGCCAAAAAGCCATGTTTTAAGTACTTGCATAAAATACCGTAGGTTGGGCATGGCTCTTACATATGGAGGTAGGGAATTGAAAAAGCCCTACGCCTTGTAGATTCTAGGCATACCTCCTTGGGGCCCAGAATATAAAGAAGGTTTTCTTGGGCTGGTTGTGGTGACCGCTGGTGGTGAAAGGGGGAAAGGCAGTCCCTGAGATATAATGGACCCTGACCGTGAAGGACCTTGAAGGTCTAGACCAGTATCTTATAAGAAACCTGATGTTCAATTGGTAGCCAGTGTAGATGTTGTAGGGTTGGTGTTTTGTGATATTTCATGGGTGTTCTCGTGAGTAATCTAGGAGCCGCATTTTGAACAACCAGAATCTTCTGGGTCACTGACAGAGGGAGGCCAAAATATAATGCATTACAATAATCTAGCTTGCTAATCGCAATTACAGCAAGGTAACAATATCTGTAGCTGCCACTTACTGCATTACATTACATCTCTTTCATTGCTGCTTTGCATTTAAATCATTGGTGGAGTGCACCTTTCCAGTGATGAAAAAAACGGAATGGGTTGGATTGTTTACCCTTCCTCTACCCTCACTATTTCTAAGCAGCAGAAGTTGGTTTTATATATGGGAGCGCTGAGGTAAGACAGAGGGGGGCTTAGTATGTTTAGTTTTCAGTTTTCTCTCCAAGAAATACTCTTTCCTTAATCTAACACTCACTCCCTTTGGGATGATAACTTTGCTACCTTCTCCTCTTTTGATCAGTGTAAGAGCCACCCCCCCCCCCCCCGACAGAGAAAGGAGAAAGGCAGCTGCATCTGCTTTTTGTTTTTTAAAAAGCTTTTTGAGGTAGAAAGATCCACTTTTTGAAACCTATAAAAATGTGGGAGTAGGGGGGAAAGGAGGCAAGATAGGAAAAGAGAGGGTCATGAGAGGAGATGAGAAGCAAAGGCCAGGACCACAGGTGTGATACTGATTGTTTTTCAAACTGGTACACCATCAACATGTTCTTGTTTGCTTCAAAAATACAATTGCTATGAGAAAATAGGCTGGTGTGGTAAAGTCTTCAGTGGCTGATGTCTCCTTTGAGGGGCTTTGAAGGAGCATATCTATGCAATGGAGTTGTGTTGTCATCCAACGCAAAATGTGAAATTTCAAAGCAGGGAAGTCTTTGTTCTGCCAGTCTTCATGTCCAAGTCAGTGGCACCTTACAATAATCTCTGTGCCAAAAAGTAAATGTCTTGAGTTCAAAAGGAATAAATATCTTCCTTCGGTTATCTTTCTGGATTCTGCTATAAGGAAATCTGTGAACATGTTGACAATATCATTCCAAAAAATCCCACAACACTGTGTGAGAGCAGTAGTCTAAACACTAAGGCGGTCATGGAAGATGTATTATTATTGTTGGTAATTAACAGCATTCTCCATCTGTGCTTAATTCACTGGGGAGATCCACCCCCTAGGAAAAATAAAGCTGACTGCATCTTGGTAGTCATGGACATTTGCATCTCATCTAGGTGCTCAGGTGGGCATAGCATATGGAGGCTCTGCCCACCTGAGAGACCATTGACTTTTAAGAGAATGGGTTATGCTTGAAAGGCGGACATAAGAAAAGCAAGAACTTTAGCTATGCAAAGCACCCCTCTATTTCTCTTCTATGTCCTCTTTCAGCTTTGTTGCCTGCGTGCCATATCCCCATTGTGAATACTGATGAGACCATTCTCACTGACTTCCCCAGGCACTCACTTTTCTGTAATTAGTTTTTATACCAAATGCCTTATCCCTACACTTCTTTAGTTCTTATTACAGCAAACCTGCACATTTTCTTTGTTTTCTGGGAAAAATAAGTCTCATTAGAGAGTTTATGTAATCACGTGGGCAACTGGAAATGAGTAAGCTCATGTTAGCCATAACTTCTGTGTACCAAGGGATGATATATTTAGCAGGAAAGATCAAAGGGGAGTTGTGTACTGTGGGGAAAAGGAAAGAGTGATTTTCCCTCCATTCATAAGGAATAGTTGTGGAATTTAGTAATGTGAGCCGACCCATAATATATAGAAATATGTATTTCATTGCATGGACTTTATTTATGTCTTGAGTAGACAGCCAGTGAAGAATAATGATCATAATAACCAGAAGATGGTCAATACAGTCTATACCACAACAGATATATAATATATTATAGCATCTCAAATGACAGCTACTTCACAAGACATTGAACAAAAACAAACTTTGAAAATTAATATTTTGGAGCATTTTCCCCACAGGTAGCTTTTACATGGTCATAATAGCAGTAACATCACATACTTAGGGGTAAGTCAGTGTTGCCCATGCAGCAAAATAAAGCAAAATCCAAATCTGGAAAAAAAGATTGATACCTTTGTTGGCCAACAAAAATGCATTAAACAGATCATACAAATTTTTGAAGCTCTACTGGCTTCTTTATCAGGTGAAGACATTAAGGTAGACTAAGTCTTATGAAAAAGCCAGAGGAGCTTTGATGTGTTTAATAGATGTTTGTTGCCCAATAGCCCTTTTCTGGATTTTGTTTTATTTTGCTGCATGGCCAACATGGTTACCATTGAATATGCTTTCTAGATTTGAAGAAACCAAATTCAGCTGCAACAGGGGAATCCTATATAAGAGGGAACTAAGGACTGGGACTTAATTCTTTGAGGGGTCTATCTCCAACAAAGGTAAAGCTTTTTCCTTGGGACTTGTAGTTATAGCCTTCTCTACCAAAGAGTGCTGATGCTTTATCAAACTTCAAATCCCAGAATTCGATAGTATTGGGCCATGTCGAATTGCATTATTTTTACAATTTAGACTTAATTTGATTGTGGTTCCCCCCCCCCCCTAAAATGAATAATAAGACTATCAGGCATGGTTCACCTGAGGTCTTCTCAAGTGTCTCTAACCTTTGAATGTCATCTCTTCTACATATATGTTGTCTGCTTTTCTTCAGGGAAACAATGTATACTTTTTGAAAATGAAGCTGATGGGGCCTGTTCAGCATGCCTCTTGAGAAAACCAACAACCTTGTTGACATTACTATTGCAGCCTGAAGAAGTAGACTTGCTTGATATTGCACCCCACTGAGTAAACCATGGTGGAAGGCACAACTGAGACAGATATGAAGGTTCATGCTGATTATGTATTTTTTTAAACACAATCCACTCAATGATAGTGTAAGGGTACGTCGTGTATGGCTTATATTATGGTGTGATTGGGATGTGCTTCTAGATATTTTACAGAATGAACACTCAGATGGGGGATGCTAGCAATAGTTAAGTGATCCTTATTTCAACAGTGACAGCTGTTGCTCATTTGTGTTTTCTTTATTTGCTGTGTACTACGGCAAAGTTGTATTTACCCGTAATTCATCACAAGGCAAGGGAACATGAAACAATCCATCAAAGGAAAACATTATATTATCACTCTGATCTTTATGCCACAGGGAGAAGCAATAAGGAAACACTGAAGCATGGCATGTGCTGTTTTCTACTGTAATACTGACTGGCTCACATTGAGAAGCTAAGTAATCTGGCCCTGAATAATCCTCACTCATGCAACAGAATGCCATGGCTATGCAATTTTAGTGGTTAACACTCCATCCACCCAATCTGTCTTCCGCTGAGACTTGGCACTTGCTTTTGTTTTAGAGAACTGGAATAAAACAAATTAGCTGTTTCTGAAATTATTTTATTTTATTCAGTACCATTTCTTAACAGGAAGATTAAATATTCCATTTTGTGTATTAAAATTAAATACCTTATATACATTATGTGGAATCCTCTCTAATAAGAATCAACAGACCTCATTTATAATTGTACTTGCTGTTGTCTCATGGTTATTTTCATGCTAATCCTAGGAAAATCTGTAATTTCTTGTCTTGAAGAGAGAGAGAGAGAGAAATTCCTTCACAAGCAATCTCAGCTGGGACATGGTTTCTAGCATTGCAAAAAACAGTAAGATCTGTCCTAACAAGGATACAGATTATTGCCAGTGTGTCTAGTCCCAGCATACTGTTCCACCTGTGCCTTCTAGGTGCCTTTGAGAAACCCTGTAAATAAGGTTAGTAACATTCTTGTGTTACTTAGGCACAATCTCAGGGTTGAACAGACTATGATGGACCATTCTGCTGCCATTTTGTTAGACTGGAAGAGATGTTCTGGGACCCAGTTGTCTTTGGGTGGCATCTCCTGCTTTTTTTTTTCAGGAGATGAACTCTGAAACAGTGTGTTTCAATAGTAGGGGACTCTCCCAAGAGCCATTTGCTACTTCTGAGCCACATACTCTCCACACCTGCTTTCTAGTTCAGATGTCTTTTCCAACACACTACTCTGCAATCTGAATCTGAGCATAAAAATAAATCTGATTGTTTTGTTCAAATCAAACTTAGCCCAGAACTGAAGCAGGCCGCATCATGGAAAAGTTACTTTCAGAGACTAAGGCTTCATCTACACTGACCGTTTAATGTGGTTCAAAGCTTGCTTCAAACTGTGCAGCCAAACAACTCAAACTGGTTCCAGGATTTCCCATGGAATCAGCTGCACAGTGAAACCACTTTCTTCAATATCATTATGAAACTGCATTATATAGTCAAAGTAGATGGCCCTAGAAATATCAGCCATTTACCACTGGCAATGCTGGCTGGGAATTCTGAGAGGTGTTGCTTAAAGAAGTAACTTTATTCCCTTTCCCAAAGCAGCTACTTTATTCGCAGGTCAAGAATGGAAAGTGGAATGTCAGTGGATAACAAAAGAGGACATTATTTGTCTTTACTAATCTATTTGTTATGTTGCAGGAGAGAAAGTTGGGGGGGGGGGAGGGGAGAGATGCTGGTAAAAGTAACAAATACATTTTTTGTCTTGTATGATTAAAGCTAGACTTTTTGGGGGAATAAACAGTGAGAACTGGAAGTCCTGGCCCTCCAGTGTTCTAACTGGAAGTCAGCTGTTACCAACAGTGCTATGGATGTTTAAGAGGCACCAATACAGGGTGAAAGGGAGAAACGTGCCAAGAAGAAGGTGCATCAAGCAAATATTTTTAGTGACCATCATTCATTTGGAAATCTCTGTCCTCATTGTGAAAGGCTATGTGGATACAGAATAGATCTCCACAGTCAATTACGGACCCGCACCAAAGACTCTATGCTTCATTTAGATCAGGGGTGCTCACACTTTTTCAGCATGTGAGCTACTTATAAAACAACCAAGTCAAAATGATCTACCTACCCACTACTTAGAGAGCCATAAAAGCAAAATATTTGGAAATTTATTTCAGTGAGAGCCATATAATATATTTTAAGACTGAATTCAACTAAATGTGAGTATAATAAGCCCCTGAATTTATTCATAATAATGATGATGATAATATTCATTCAACCTCTAATAATAATAATAACAACAACAACAAAAACAACAATTGGTTCCTAGAGTAGGAGACCATCCAGTCCAACCTCCTTCTGACATAAGGGAAAAACACAATCAAAGCATTCCTCACAGATGGCCATTCAGCCTCTGATAATAATAATAATAACAATGGGTTCCTATAATAGGAGGAGACCTCCAAGGCCATCCAGTCCAACCTCCTTCTGCCAGGGCCCTTCCACAAATCCTATTTTACAGTTGACACAGACAAACTGATTTCTTACTATTGAATGAAATGCTGCCAAATTTGGCCACAAGACACCTATACAAGGAGTGACCATCACAAAAAAATTGATTTTGTCATTTGGGAGTTGTAATTGCTGGGATTTATAGTTCACCTACAATCAAAGAGCATTCTGAACCCCAACAACAACAGAATTGGGGCAAATTTCCCACACAGAACCCCCACAATCAAAACAGCAAATACTCAAGGCAGAGAGGAAATGATGGAAGGAAGGAAAGAATGAGGGGGGAGGGAGGGAGGGAGGGAGGAAAGGCAAGCAGGAAGGAAAGAGGTGAGAAAAGAAGGAAGGGAAGAAAGGAAGGAAGGAAGGAGAGGAAGAAGGAAAGGAAGGAAGGAAAGAGGGAGAAAGGGAGGGAAAAAAGGAAGAACAGAAGGAAGGGGAGGAAGGAAGAAAAGAAGCAAGGGGAGAGAGGGAGGGAAAAGGAAGGAGAGAAGGAGAAGGAAAGGGTGAAGGGGGAGAAAGAAAGGAAGAGGGTGATTGTGGGAAAGAAAGAGAAGGAATGAGAGATTGAGAGAGAGGGAGAAAGAGAAGGAGGGGGATTGAGAGAGAGAGAGAGAAACATAAAGACAGTGAAAGAGAAGGGAGGGATTTGAGAGAATGAGAGGGAGAAAGGGGAGATTGGGAAAGAGGGAAGAGTTTCCCCTCTCTCACCATCCTTCTCCTTCCGCGGCTCCGGCAGCGCCATGGCAGCAGAGGCCCCGAGCTAAGCTGGAGGCGGCATGGAGAGCTCAAAGCTCGCAGCGTAGGGGTGAGAGAAGGAGCGTCAGCCAGCCACGCTCCTCTTGTTCCCACCAAAAGAGTAGGGGAAATGGGTGCTCATGACATAACGGCAGCGGTGTGATGTCACGCACACCATTTTCCCTACACTTTTTGCAGAAATGAGAGGGGTGTGGCTGGCTGGCACTCCTTCTCTCACTCCCTCCTCCCTCTGCACTTCTCCAGGCTACGCTGCTCGGTCGGTCCCTCCTCCAGCCTTTGCAATCGACCACTTCCGGCTTCTCGATCGTGATTGACCTAATGAGCAGCCCTGATTTAGATTCATGGAAACATCTGAGACTTTCCTTCATGGGCAGAATTGCAGCAATAAAAATGAATGTATTGCCAATGTTATTATATCTCTTTCAAAATATACTAATTATTCGAACCCAAAAAATTGAGAACTGGAACAAAGACATACTAAAATTCATATGGGAAGAAAAGAAACCGAGAATCAAATACAAAATCCTGATGGATAATAAAAGAAGAGGTGGACTAGGCCTTCCAGATTTAAAGTTATATTTTGAAGCAAGTAGATTGTCATGGATAAGAGACTGGATAAACATCAAAAGAGAAAGAGTCTTAACATTGGAGGGTTTTGATCTCAGAGTTGGTTGGCATGGATATCTTTGGTATAAAAAAGCGAAAATTGAAAAGAACTTTAAGAACCATTTTGTAAGAGCTGCATTAATAAGAATATGGGAGAAGTATAAGAAGAACTTCTATCTTAAAACTCCTTTATGGGTCTCAACCATAGAAGCAAACCAAAGGAGACTATTAGTTTGGAAAGAGTGGGGTACATACAAAGATTTAGCAATGAAGAAAGAAGGGAAGATATTGTTAAAACCCAAAGAAGAGATACAGAATCAATTTAAGAATATAACTTGGCTTCAATATTTACAAATAAAGGAATATTATAATAACGACGCCCAGATAGGATTTGCAGACAAAGAAGATTTCTGGGGACCATTGCTAATGGATGAGAGAAAGATAATAATAAAAATATATTCAAAGCTATTGGAATGGTCCACTGAGACTGAGTTGATAAAACAGTGTATGGTCAAAGGGGCCAGAAACATTGGGAGACCAAGAAACTTAAGAGAATGGGAGCAAACATGGAAAGTGAAGTTAAAATATATTTATGCAACAGATTTAAAATAAAACTGGTACAAGATGTTCTTCCGGTGGTACATGACTCCACAGAAGCTTGGTTTAATGTACAAAGAGACTCAGAATAAGTGTTGGAAGTGTGAAGCACAAACTGGAACATTTTACCATATGTAGTGGTCATGTCCAAAGGTGAAGAAGTATTGGAAAACAATACAGGAAAGCATTCAAAAGGTTCTCCAGACAGCCATTCAACTTAAACCAGAATATTTCCTAATTGGTATCACGGACGATGATTTAGAACTTGATAAGAATATGGATAAATTATTTATATACATGACAACAGCAGCAAGGATAGTATATGCAAGAAAATGGAAACTCAAATACCAACAAAAGCAGAATGGGAGAATAAAGTTTGGGAAATAATGAATATGGATACTCTCACCTTCTATTTGAAGGATTCTGATGGTAAAGCGATAAAGGCAACAGACTGGACATTATTCAAGAACTATATGAAGACCCGATGATGATATATAGTCAAAGAAAAGGAATTGAATGAAAGAAGTGACTTGTACTATAGAGGACTGAACTAGATTATCAAGAAGAAAACCGGCGGATAATGAAGATGGAAGTCAACAAAACTTACCCTTTTTTCTTTTCTTTCTTTTCACTACCCCCTACCCAACACTATCCTCCCAGGAGACATTGAATATCCAATACCCAATGCATTCACTCTCCCCAACCCTCTCTGAACTTTCCATTCCTTCCCAGATTCCTTAAACTTTCCATCCCTGACTTTTCTTTCTCTGTTTTTATCTATTTGTATTTAAAATCGTCAATATATATTTTTTAAAGACTCTACCCTTCACACATCCTTTCCCCCCCTGAAGCATGACACTATTTTTAATCTTCAGCCACAGAGCCCAATGGCTCCCATCTCACTCAAGAGAGCAACTTCTGGGACAACTACATGGCTGAAGTGCCGCTGACAGTGGGAAAATGGCAATGGTGGAGGATGACAGGCTGATTCTCAGTATGTAAATTAATTCCTTTCACATATAAGGAATGTAGATTAATTGCTTTCACACATTGCTTTCTATAAGGAAAGATTGGTCAAGCTGTCAAAAACAGGCTTCCCTTCATGTGATGGGGGAAGGGGGGAAACCATGACAGAATGGAGCATGGGGTGACAGGTCCCCATGCCCCCTGGATGACCACTGCCAGGATGCAGTAATCCTCTACATTTTTGGTGGCATGTCTGACAAGGTCCTATATACTCAGCCATGAGTGATCACCTACAGTATAATTGTAGATGTGTGAAAGCAATTAATTTACCTATTAAGAGTCAATTTCATATGATTCAAAACTCTAGAAATATCCCTTTTGTTACATTGCATTAGTGAGGATTCTTGTATTAGTATATGCTATGTGCCTTGAAGCCACTGTCTTTGTTCATTTCTCTTCTAATGGAATGAAAATTGTGAATATAATTAAATTCAGATGGGCTTTTTCTCACATTCCTTTGTAATTTCCTTGTTCAAGGACTGCATTCTAGTGTAACTTCTTCCTATCTGAACGCTTTAAGATTTTTTAAAAAATATAATTTTGAACATTGTTTCTCTATTGTAATAGCATGCAAACTCAATAAACTTCACACAGCTACATTTGATGGTTGGGGATTCAAGATGTGCCTGCTAGTGTTTTCCCAAGAAAAGAAAATAATGTTTCAAGATACTCCTTGATGTCAACATGCAAGCTGTTGCAGGTTACTCTTTAGACTTGAAAAGTACCACCACTAGCTGGGAAGGACAATTTATTTATATGAGCACATGGCCTCCTGTTGATCTTCTTATTCACAGTCTGCTAGCTGGAGGAAATGATTCTGCAGTATTGTATAACCTTTCTGCTGAATTACAGACAATTGCTCTGACACCTGCTAGAGATAATTGAGAGTCAAAAGTATCAACTATATTGAATGGCAAGGTAGATTTTCCTACTTCCAATTATTTACAGCAGCTGTGGGGAAGGGCATAATGATACATCCAGCATTTAGGCAAGCTCTTTACTAATTTATTTGTTATGTTGCAGGAGAGAGGGAGGGAGGGAGTGGAGAGAAGCTGGTAACGGTAATAGAGGCATAATTTGTCTTGTATGCAAAAAGGTGTGGTATTGATAAAGGCATTTAAAACCTTCATTTTGCAGTCTCTGTTCATTGCATTTTACAACATTCTCACTATATGAGCAACTAGACTTTAAAAATCTTTATCACAATATCCTTCCATGCTTTTTATTAATCAATATATTTCTGTCATTATTTTTGTCTATTCATACTTCTGCCTGAGACATGACCAACATTTTGATCTGACATGGGGTAGTTTCTCTTATAAACATCAATATCTAACACTAGCTTTTTGCAAAATTTGGTGGTTGAAATAAGAGGATGCCATGAGCAAAATAAAGAAGGCAAACATTCCTTCATAGGGTGCACATGTGAGATGGAGTCAGAAGTAGATTGGGATTGTAAAAGTCCAGCTTTGTAAACATTCTGCACCATGAAACTCATATACAATTCAGTTTATATACTTTAAATGTGATCGTAGTTTTTGGATGTCTGCAGGAATCTTGGTTGACATTCACTGTTCACAGGGATGTCGAAGTTGGATTGAATAAATGTCTTACATGATGCAGGATGATTGACAGAAGAATAAAAAAGTTGCCACATAGACATTTTTTCACTTCCGTCTATTAGTCTTTTTTTCTCTCCTCTGCCTTCATTTTGTCTCTTTTTGTAAACACCATCAAGAGGCTTCTGCAGTTGAATGTAATCTGATTGTCACAGTCCTAACAGGTGGTAACATGTTTTATTTCCAAAAAAAATATCCAGAGATTGGAATTTAATTATTTTTCTGTCATTTCACAGGCCTGAGATGTCAACAGACAACTTAGGGAATATGCTTTATGCTACTTCTAGCATAATGACACCATTCTCTATGACCCTTGGTACTTCTTTTCACCCTGGAGTGCCATTTCAGAATTTGGTGTGTGTTAATTTTGTTCACTTCATGTCCACAATAACTGCAAATACTGGGGTTATTGCCACCTCCAAGCCCTGGATTTCAGAATACAAGCTCTGAAATAAGAGGAATACTTTGTCTCACTGTGTGACAATTTCACACATTGTGATCAATTACTCTGCATTCCAGTAATTAATAGCCAGGCATAGTATACATGCAAATACATTAACATGCAATACTCTAACTAATGTCAAACTGAGTTAGAAACAGAAAAAAGTTTGCTTTTTCATCTTGAAAAAAACCAAACCCAAAACATTATCTGACAGTCACCCCAAATCTTTTTTTCACCTCCTCCTTTTCTATGAAGTCATGTTGTTAATGATAAACCATTTTGAACTTTTGAAATGACTTCTTCATCCTACCTTTTGCTTATATGTCATATAAGATCAAGGGTCTTCTTCTTCTCCCTCCATGGTTCCTCAGAGAAATGGAAAATTGCACTTTACGACACTTGGCTCTTCTTTTATTTATGATCCTTCCATGACATCAGATCTAAACTACTGTAGCTTCCGTTATAAAAATGTAATGCACTGCACCCAAAGCTTCAGATAATCAAACTGATTACTATCACTTTAAGACTATAAGCAGATTGGATAGCTAACACGACAGGCCCCTGGGCTAAAACTCCTGCTGTTAAATGTCAGGTCCATAAACGGTAAAACACCTGCCATACAGGACTTGAGCATTGATGAATGAGCATGTGGACTTGGCTTGCATTACCACAACCTGTTTGTATTAAATGGGGGGGGGGTGAATCTCTGTCCCCCAGCTCTGTCCCCCAGGTTTTGGGGCGCACCAGCAAGCAAGGCCTGGGGGGACAGGGAGGTGGGGTAACAGTGGTCTATCAGGACTCCATCCCCCAGTCAAATGTGTCCACCTCCAAGTGGGTAACTAGGACATAATAGGGATTCTGCTTGTGTACTGGCCACCACGTTACTCAATAGTCTCCCTACGTGAGCTAGCTGGGGTGGTCTCTGGCCTGGCATTGAAGTTCCACAAGCTTATTGAGCTGGGAGACTTCAATATCCATGCCGAGACCACTTTGTCAGAGGCAACTCAGGACTTCATGGCCAACATGATAATCATGGAGCTGCCCAAAATTATATCTGGGCCCACCCATTTGGCTGAATACATTTTAGACTTGGTTTTTAAATCAGAGGGGAAATGATGGAATTGGTGTAGGGGAACTTTCTACTAGTCCTTTGCCATGGACCAATCATCACCTGATCAGATTTAGGCTAACAGCAGCTCCTAACCTCTGCAAGGGTGGTGGACCAATTAAAATGGTTCACCCCAAGATATTTATGGATCCTGATGGATTCCTGACATCTCTTGGGGATTATCCTATCATGGTGGCAGGTGATTCTGTCGAAGCCTTGGTCGATCTCTGAATAAGGAGTGACCAGTGTGGTAGACACGATCGCTCCCGAACATCCCCTCTCACTTAGCAGAGCCAATTCTGTTCCTTGGTTTTACTAGGAGGTAACGGTGATGAAGCAAGCAAGACTGAGACTAGACTGATGCTGGTGGAGAAGTCAGAACCAATCTGACTGAGAACCAGCTAGAGTCTCTCTTAGGGCTGTCTCTATTGCATCTGTAACCAATAGATCAGTGGAGCTGTTTCAAGTGGTTAGAGGGATTCTCTATCCTGGTTCCCAGGGGAAGACCCCTGACCATTGTGGCAGCTCCAATAAATGTATCTCAAGTACCTGTCTGTCCCATTTTGATGGATTTGTTTTTATTTGAACAGCCTGATGATGTGGCCAAGATCCTTGGAGCAATTGGGGAAACCAAATGTGTTCTAGATCCTTGCCCTTCCTGGCTTATTAAACAGGCCAGAGGGGGATTGGCCAATTAGATTGTGAGCACTGGGACAGGGTGAAATTCCATCATGCCTTAAAATACCATTTTAAAAAAACTTCCCTGGATGCACTAATATTAAACAACTACTAGCCTATTTCTAATCTTCCCTTTTGGGGCAAGGTCCTGGAGTGGGTGGTGGCCACTCAACTCCAGGGACTCTTTGATGAAACCATTTATCACAGTCTGCTTTTAGGCATGGTCATGGAATGGAGACAGCTTACCTTGGTCAATAACCTCCACAGGGAACCAGACAGGGGGAGTATGTCTTTGTTGGTTCTCTTGGATATCTCAATAGTATTTGATACCATATACCATGGTATCCTTCTGGGTTATTTGTTTGCACTCCCCTCCTTCTATGACTTGTCTCTTCTAAACCTTATACCATAGTTTCCTTTATTTATTTATTTATTTATTACCTTTATATTTCACCCTTCTCACCTCACAGGGGACAGGGTGGAGCACAACATATATACGGCAAACATCCAATGCCAGGACATAAAACCATAAATATATGCAAGCATTAAAATCACTTATATCGACTTTAAAATCAGTTGTTTAAAAACCATCTCAGGACACCATTCTATTATTGCCTCATTGCACTGCCCCAAAGGCTTGGTCTCACAACCAGGTCTTCACCATCATTCTGAAGGGCAAGAGGGAGGGGGTGATTTAATATTGCCAGGAAGGGAGTTCCATAGCCGGGGGGGGGGGAATCACTGAGAAGGCACTGTCTCTTGTCCCTGCCAAACGCAACTGAGACGGTGGCAGGTCCAAAACCAGGGCCTCCCCATAAGATTTTAGTCTTCATGGTGATTCGTAAAGGGAGATGTGTTTGGACAGGTAAACTGGGACAGGGCCTTTTAGGGCTTATAGGCCAAAGTCAGCACTTTGAATTATGCCCGGTAGTAAACAGGCAGCCAGTGGAGCTGACGTAACATCGGAGTTGTATGCTCCCTGTATGCCACCCCAGTTATTAACCTGGCTGCCTCTTGTTGGACTATTTGAAGCTTCTGAACCATCTTCAAAGGCAACCCCACATAGAGAGTATTGCAGTAGTCTATCCTGGGTGTAATGAGAGCATGGACCATTGTGGCCAAGTCTGACTTCCCAAGGTATGACCGCAGCTGGTGCACAAGTTTTAATTGTACAAAAGTCCCCCTAGCCACCGCTGCAACCTGAGGTTCTAGACTCAGCGATGAGTGCAGGAGGACTCCCAAGCTGCAAACCTGTGCCTTCAATCACAGGCTGTAACCCTATACCCTGTTAGGCTTTGCGACTGACCAGGAGAACCTCTGTCTTGTTAGGATTCAACTTCAGTTTATTCACCCTCATCCAGACTGTCACAGTGGCTAGGCACCAGTTCACAACTAGACAGCCTCCTTAGCATCTGGTGGAAAGGAGTGATAGAGTTGGGTGTCCAGTGTGCCTTCAATGTTTAAGAAAATCCCATCCATTATTAATTGCTTTACCTTGAGTATTTTGATAATGGGATTCACCCAGTATTTTCTTAAGCTTACCAAACTCAACTTTTTTATTTACATTCCTTATATGTGAAAGGAATTTCATTTGACTTCCCCTCAAGTAAGCATACACATACACCTGGTGGCATTACTTCCATGGACTAAATTGTTTTCTCCTCCTTCTTGGCATTGAAACTGTAAGCACATTCACCATGCTTCTAACAAATAAAAATAGGGGAAATGAATGGATGAGAAGAAGAAAAATATATTTAAAATCAACATTTGTTTTGTAACTAAGAATTATAAAACAAATGAAGTCAACTGGCAGATACTATTTAGAAAAATTGTTGAAGAGCAGAAAAAAAGTAAATTAGGATTCCTGAATTTTCTGAGCCACAAGAATGCCTTTTACATTTAAAATAGTCTTTATGTCTTTCCAGCTGATTCTAATGCAATTAACCATTGGTTTAATTCCAAGTTTATTTTTGCTGACCTCTCCAAACCATGAAACTGCAGCTGCCATATTGCATTACAGTAACCTATAAATGATGATAGGGTGAAAGTTTGCATAGGCCTTATGGATTGATTATTAAAATTGCCATCAAGGTACCCATAAAATTGCACAGCAGAACTGGCTCAGATTTGCTCTGTCCCTGACATGCTATTTTTCCCTATTCTGTTCCAGTATTTCACCCATTCCACTCCAGTAGTTCTTGAGTATCCTTTTAAAGTTTAAGGGAGGGGAAGGGATAAAGAATTAGAAAGAAATCACATCTAATCGCATAGGAAGTGCACCACTATTCAGGATTCAAATGACAAAAATATGAATAATATTATATGTTTGAGGGAAGCATGATTCTTTTAAATACAAACTATATTATACGTATAATACATGAAAACAATTTCACATCTAGTGTTAATCTTTCTGCTTGTACATATTTTCTATCCCTCACCATTGTGCTCCCCTCCCCCCTCCTACGCCACAGCTTTTATTTTATTTATTTATTTATTTATTCGCTGCAGGCTCGGGGCGGGTTACAACATACAATAAAAACATGCTGCACGCAACGAGCAGCCGACCATACAATGCAATAAAACATAAAAGCAAACATATACACTAAAAATCATCTGTCCAAAATTTCAATTCCTCTTGTGGGGGTGCCTTCCCTTCTTTCTTTTTAAATCCTTTTTCAATAAATGTTCTCCATACATCATCAAAATCACTTTGTTTCCATATACCTGTTTTAACTTTTAGTTTACATGTCAGCTTATCATTTATTGCCAGTTTCCATACTTCCTTGTACCACTCCTCTATTTGTATATTTATTTCTCTTTTCCAATTCCTTGCTATAAGCAGTCTTGCTATTGTTAATAAATTCGTTATCGCAACTTTATCCTCTTTTTTCAATAGTTTAATATTATATAAAGATAATAAAGCTATACTAGGACTTCTTTCTATTTTAATGTTCATTATATCTTCTATTTCTCTAAATACTTTCTCCCAAAAATTATTTACATGTTTACATTGCCACCACATATGTATATATGTTCTTGATTCCTGACATCCTCTCCAGCAATTTTTTGAGTAGTTTTTATTTATGTTTGCTATTCTTACTGGCGTAAGGTACCATTTCCATGTTAACTTATAATAATTTACTTTAACCTGTATTGATAAATTTTTAAAATGTCTTTGTCTCCATAATTGTTGCCACTCTGTTTCATTTATTTTTATCCCTAAATCTTCTTCCCAGACCTCCAGGAGGATGTCATTTTTTTGTTTTCCCTTCTTTTATTTCAATTATTATCTTATATACCTTATTAGTTATTCCTTTCAAATTTTCATGCTCCTCTACAGCCCTTCCATTTTGTATTATTTGTTCAAATTGGTTAAGGTTACTTCCATTTTTATTATTTTTACTCAATTTTTAAACCATTGTTCTAATTGAATACAATGGAACCATGTCAATTTTATTTCTCTAAATTCCTCCATAATCATTTCCTTCTTCATTCCAACGTTTATCCATTGATTGGATGTTTTGAGGTGCTCTTTTCTTAGCATTCGATTCTCCTTTGCTGAAATGACTGGCAGTGCACTTCTGGTGGCAGTTGAAGAATGACAATCATTAAAGCCATACATGTTTTCAGTTTTCCTTTGTTTCCTTTAAAAATCATAATTACACATATCTTGAAAACAGAACAATGTTTTAACGTTTCTCCATTGAGATGAGAGAAAAGAGATGTGCAGGATGTGTCAAAAAGGAATGACAGAGACATAGGGGAAAGTTGGATGGTTTTGGAGGAATCATCTGTCTATTGTGTGATAAGTCAAAACATTGTTTTAATAGATATTGGAAGGAGAGAACCACAAGTATGATGGGGTTTGCATATATCTAGAATGTATCTAGACACAGCGAACCTTGAAAAGTCAGAGTTGCCTACTAAAAAGGTATTTCCTGTGGTCTGTATGATAAGGCCCCATGTTAGAGGAGATACATGGGGAAAATGGATAGTTGCCATTTTTGCCAGAATGGCTCAGAATAAAGTGTTAACAAATGCACTATCACTTAAATGATAAGTGAAAAGGCACCTAATTCAGCATTTTTTTTGCCCAATAGTGATTAATACATTGCTATCTTCCCTTCCCCATTTGTTGTTGTTTATTCATTCAGTCGCTTCTGACTCTTCATGACCTCATGGACCAGCCCACACCAGAGCTCCCTGTGAGCCGTCACCACCCCCAACTGCTTCAGAGTCAAGCCAGTCACTTCAAGGATACCATCCAGCCATCTTGCCCTTGGTTGACCCCTCTTCCTTTTTCCTTCCATTTTCTTCAGCATCATTGTCTTCTCTAAGCCTTCCTGCCTTCTCATGATGTGGTCAAAGTATTTCATCTTTGCCTCTAATATCCTTCCCTCTAATGAGGAGTTGGGCTTTATTTCCTGAAGTATGGACTGGTTGGATCTTCTCACAGTCCAAAGCACTCCAACACCACAGTTCAAAAATATTTATCTCCCTTCGCTCAGCTTTCCTTATGGTCCAGCTCTCACATCCATAGGTTACTGTGGGGAATACCATTGCTTTAACTATGCGGATCTTCATTGCCAGTGTGATGTCTCTACTCTTCCCCATAGCATTTGATATTCCGATTCAAACTTTCTTAGAATATGGATACTGTTGATTGATTAATCAACACTGAAATACTGTTTTCTTAATTAGTCTGCTCATTGAAATAATTGATTGTGTGTTTAGGTGTTGGATGCTTTTCAGCACAACTTTCACTAGCTCATTTAGGAGAGTTTGGCTTTATGGGTTGCTGCTTCATGTGGTGATTTATTGAATTACATGATATAGCATTTCCTCAAACATTTTTTGTTTAAATCTTCAAGGCCTTAGAGCAGATCTTTCCAAATATTTCATGCTGGTGACACTTTTTAGACATGCATCGTTTTGTGACATGGCAATTCAATTTTACTAGCAAAGCAGAAAAGTGTAGGGGTGTGCGCTGTCCCCTCAAACCAGATGCTTGGTTGCAACTCATGACCCCCCACTTCCAACATGTGCACTATGAGCCCCCTCTGGGGCAGCCTCTAGATGTTGCCATACCAATGTGCAACAGGCTCTACAAGCACCTCAGGAGGGATGAAAACTCAGTCAGGTGGGTAAAGGGGGCTCAGAAAAAAGTGGGTTTAAATTTTGCCAGGTGTGGAGATATGTTTCAAGCTGTAGGGAAAAAATGAACCTTTCTGTGCAGATTTTTGGTAGTATTTTCACAGTCTAAAATATTTGGGGAACTTACTTTGGATTGGAATGTACTTTTTCATCATTATTATTGGGGGGGGGGTTCCTCATCCCCCCCCCAAACCCTACTTTATGCAAAATTAGCGATTTCATGCAACTAACCATGAGAAATGCATAGAAAATGATTTTCTGGACAGAATGAAATCTCTTATTGGTTTTTTTTGCTCTAAATTTTTTTTGCTACATAATTTTATTTGTGTGGAGGACACTATATTTCCATAATTCTGTTGTAGTTGTCTGCTAGGAGTTGTATGGTTCTTTCTGAAATGGTGGACATTAAAACTTCAGCTGTGTTTGAGTTTGCAAATTCCAGATTGTACAGGTCTGAATTGCATTCACCTTACTGTGCAAATTCTGTTGCAATTGTGTTATATTAAACTACTTGTTAAAGAACTTGTTTGTCCACATTGGCTATCCTGAGACTATGCCCCGTATTTACTGGTGTCTAATGTGCCATCAAATCTAATGCTCACCTCAATTTTCAAAACCCTGAAACCAAAAAAAAAAAGTATTTACAGCCAATGCATAGTGACAAAAGGTGCACGCTTCGTTATTTGGCTCCCCAAAAAGTATGCATTACTATTGCAGCCTGCTTAGAATTCATTCATTATAAACAATGGTGTTAGAAACAAAGTTTCCAGGGATGGAAACCACCAGGCAAACAAAGTGGATTCTACCACATCTATGTGGTAGAATCCACTTTGATTGCCTTGGTTCAGTGCTCTGAAATCCTTGGTTCTGTAGATTGACAAGGTTTTGAGCCTTTTCTGGTAAAGAATGCTGGTGCCTCACCAAACTGCAAATCCCAGAATTGCATAGCATTGAGCTGTGATCATTTCATTAAAGATGACATCTCTCAAAGAGGAGCTCCAGGCACAGCTCTTGAAACACCTTCCCCTTTTGTTTTGCCTAAGCACTAAGATTCCCATATGAAGTGAATCTAATGCACACCCTAATTTTGACAAGGTCATGTAGCCAAAAAAGCTAAGCATTGGATCTGAGTAAATATGGCAATATTAATCATGGGGTGAACTTTTATTTGTTTGATTTAAAATAAGTTATATATTTATTGCTTCCATTCCTATCAAAATTTTAGTTCATTTTGATATATGTATGTTATGTGTACGTTGTCATTGCTGTTAACTTTTAAAAAGGCATAATTTATTTTTAAAAAGTAAAAAGTAAAAAAAGAGTGTTCTTCTATGTAGTGGACCACTAGTATTTAATGTGGTTTGGTTCTAGTCTGATTCAACACTATAGTAAAATGTGGTCCCTTATATAAAATGGCAAAATCAATGTTTGTTTGTTTGTTTGTTTTTGAAGGGGGAGGAAATATTTGCAAACCATGGATAGATGAATCTGTGGCTTTTACATTAAATTATCAATATTATATTGGGCTGCTAAACCAAATGGCTCAAGGTAGTATTTGAAAAAAAAAAGGAATCTCTATTAAATTGCCAGCTAAGTCTTGTTCCCCAAGAGCTCAGGCAAGAGATAAGAATATCTGTTGTTAAACACCATTTTTCTCCTTAAATTATTAACAGCATTGAGAACTTCACAAATTAAACATAATGACCCTTGTTTAAAGTTGAGGAGCCATAATGACTGTGATGCCCCAGTTGAAATAAATGGCCATTTAGCCATCTTATGTCTGCTAAATTAGGGATTCGCTCTCATTCATAAGTTATAGCATCTGCCCCAAGAGAATACTAAATCATTAGGAAATGAAACTGAAACCAGAGGTACATATTCTCAGTTCTTCTCTTTAACTATAGATAATTAGTTTTAGCTCTACATGCATTTGAAATTCTCTGTGTAATTGTTATTGGGCTAGAGTGGTAGAAACTGCAAACTTTCTCTCTCTGTGTATGTATGTTTTAAAGTACTTCTTTTACCATCTAAGCAGAAATAAGCTTAGTTCCCTTCAAAGTCAGTGGAAAGACTCCCACTGACTTCAATTACCTGGATCAAGCTCTAGAATAGATTGAATCAATTAGTGGAGCCTATCAGCCAGTGGCTGGGCTTTTTCAGTGTCACTCTTGAATTTCTTCCCAGCTTGAACTAAAATCAGCAGCCACTCTACTCTGAGAGGAACTCCAAAAGAAAACACTCCTTAAAAATGACCCTCAGAATTGCTAGCCATGAAGGCATTTTACTATCCCATTACACTCAAAGTCCCCTAATATACAACATGCACCCAGTATCATGGTTGTTTTATGAAAGGACATTGGTAAATGTGTAATGCCTACCAGGAGACAGACAATAGTACTGGATGTAGATTGTGAAGAATTACTACAAATTGTTCTGTATAGGGGAAGTAAATTCAGGGTCTACACAGGACAAAAAGTGAAACTGGTAAATTGGCTGCAATGTTAGCTGTTCCCAACAGAGAGAGGTGAAATGAAATGGTGCAGTGTGGATATTGTGAATTGATACTGGGTTCATTAGGTGTACTTTTTATTAAACAGTGGGTGAAAGCAGATTATGTGTTGATGATAAATAGCAAGCATGAGTATACAATGAAATGAAGCCCTGTAGGCTCTCTCTTGCTTGTCATCTAGTTATTGATAAAATTTTGCAAGGAACTGCTTCAATAATTTTTAGCCATAAGCAACATTTAGGAAATTATTCACTGCTGAACTAGTAAACAGTTTTGTAACATAAAAAGGCGGGTAAATTGACCCCATTGATTTGTCATTTTAGTGAATGGACTAAAGCTTTAATTGCAAATTTAAGTGTTCTTTCTTCAGCTAATAAATTAGGGAGACTTCACGAGCAAAACAAAATATTGTCATTGCTCTGGCTTCTGGAGGAGAGAACAGCAGCCAAACACAGTACCATTGTGCCTTGACACCAGTGGTTAAAGAAAGGCTGGTCTTCTGTCCCAAGTGCCATTGCTCTGGCCTTTGGAGACAAGAACAGCAGCCAGCATTTTCTGTACTTAATCTCCTCTCCCTTTTGCTGTACTTAATCTCCCACTTTCCCTTGTGTTCATTATCTTTTTAGACTGCAAACCTAGCAGGGGGATGATCAAATGTATTAATTTGTAAGCTACTCTGGGATACTTTTTGACTGAACAAGCAAACTCTTATGGATAGTAAATACATTCATTCAGATGACTTACCCAGTACAAGAAACAGTAGGGAAAGAAATATAATGGTAAGTTTTGGGACATTTTACTGACATTTCCTTTTTCTAGCCTATTTTAAACAGATATGCCAAGCAAAAGGACACTGAATATTGCTTCCCTACAAGAAATATTTGATTAAAAATACTAAAAGGAAATTCCAGTCACCCACCATCCCTTTTCATATACATTTTAAATGTGATGAGAGTGATGGATCTTGCACTCATCAAAACTAAACTAGTGGCAGTAAACAGAGGAGGTGGAAGCATTAAATTGTAAATTCACAGATGCTTTAATAGTTTGGATGCACAGTAGTTTAAGGCTGTATAGATTCAGTAGAGAGTAAAACCTTACATGTTGAGTAGGGAGGTTGTAAGAAAGGAAAATTCTGTGACATGGGAAAATTGTAATACTTAAGTGTGAATGCTTCATTTAGAAACCATCATATGTGTTTATATATATATATATATATATATATATATATATATATATATATGGCAAACAAAAAATAAAGGGTCCTACAAAGTATATTAAAAACAGGTGGCTAATACGTGCATAGATCTATTTTAATATATGAACAGGCTGAAATATTCTATGCTATTAACCTTACAAAGACAAAAGGGATATTGAAAACAAGACACCTGCAAGCAGACTGCTCACACAATGTCTCTGCATGCATGTTAAATCATTCGTTAACACCTAATTTAATGGTAATGTTATTTCATTTTCATCTCAGCTGACCTTACACAGAGCAATTACTGCACGTGGCCATAATTCAATCCATCAAAATTCTTTTTTCACTCTTAGCTAAAAAAATTAATGTTGACTTTTGCACACCTTTTTATGGATTGAAACTGTAATGGGTTGAATCTAGTGGAAATTGCTTCAATTGATGCAAATAATTCTGACTGCTGGCTCCCATATTATTGGAACACTGACTTCTTTCTGGTATTTATTACAAACTTTAAAGGTGCTATCCAGGTTACTGAACCTCGTTTGTCTCATTGGATATTTCTTGTTGTAATGTGGGCTAAAAGCTGATGAGGATTCACTGACTTGCTGACATGAGAGCCACTAAGCAACATTGCACACAAGATGAGGCACTCAGGATTTGCCAACCCACCTTACTTTTGTAGTCCTCTATACCATATCCCTTGCTGATACACAGAATATCCAGATCCTAGTTTAAGGAGTACAAGGAATTCTACAAGGATCACTGCATTCTGGTAATGCAGGGCCACAAATATTAGCAAGACTGTAAACTTTCAAATGGTGACACTTGGAATGAGTTTGCAGAGAATTAGGACTGGCTATTATCCAGCATGGTGGTGAGCAACCATGGGATAACAATATCAGACACAGAAAGTAGGGTTGAATAAGAGCCACTTTGTTTGACCCATATCCAAATTAAATTAATGAGACCTGGAGGAGCAAGAGGAGGGAGTAAGGCCAGACGTCTATCATAGACTAATTCCCCAGGACACATTTAATTCCCCAGGACACTCCAGTAGTTGCGCTGCTTCCCAACTGATCACTTACTGGACAGAAAACCCAGGGAACTCTCACCTGGGCCCCAGGATCTTATACGTGAGAGCAAAATCACTGTCAGCCTTCCCCGTTGTCAAGCCTTAGAACCTGTGGTGATAATTCCACAGCTGTATCCTTTACTAAAGGGTACCAAAGACGACACACAAGTTTTGAATCTCCTCCTGACACTACCTGACAAATGGCAGCCTGTTTATGAACACCATCCTAAGCCCTTCAGTTAGAGTATGAGGTAGACAACAATAACAAAAAATCAAAATGTGAACACACACAGACACACACACACACACACACCTGAAAAAATGATGAAAGGGAGAAAACCCCAATTAAGTTCTAAAGCAACTAGAAAACTCCCATTGCACTAAGGACTGAAAAGTGGGCCATGATGCACTGATTCAAAGAGGCATGGAGGGGGCAGCCAGGCATTAAATAGCCTATGACCCCAGCCTATCACATGATGCATTCTGACATATTACATCATGGGCAAAAGTATCCTTGCCTCTAATCATTGAGGCAATCAAAACAGTACCCTTCATAGCAGCAACCTCTGCTTTACTGGTCCAGGCATGTATTTCTGCTCTTAAATGGAAACAAGGCCCAGAGTCCATAAGCCATTGTCCATCAAAAGGCAGTTCAGTATCATCAACAAGAAATACATGTTGGCAAACAATCCAGGGTCATAAAAGCCAAAACCAGAGTCAGGATTGCCAAGAGTGGCTGTATCTGAGTTGTTAAACAGTTAAATGAACACCCAAATTGAAGTCTGAAATTGTTTTCAGCAAGGTAGCTGGTGGTCATAATTACCTCAGTGACAAATTCAACCATGCCCAGATCCCAGGCAGTATTTAAGGTATGTACGCCAGAGCTGTGCTTTTCAGGATGCCTTGACTGCAATCTTTCACTTCTAGAAAAGGTCTGTATCAGATGCCAGAGCCTCTGCCTTTCTCTGGAATTCAGGGGCAAGTTCCTCCTGCTTTTCTTCCTGGGTGGACCAGCAGAGCAGAAGTAAGGATTAGATGGTTGGCAGGCTTCTGCTGTGGCTTGGTCTTCTAATGAAGATGAGCTCTCAAGGTGGAGCATGAGAATACCACTCACTTTGTCTGGAATAATAATAATAATAATAATAATAAACTTTATTCTTATACCCCACCACCATCTTTCCAAAGGCATTTGGGGCGGCTTACATATGGGACAAAATGCCCACAGGACATAAGTACAAAACGATCAATTGAAGCAAAACACAATTAAAATATGAGCATAATAAAATATATCCATCCAAATAAAAACACAATGAAAGAAAACATAAGAATATAAATCACCAGTGTTGAAACTCAATCAAAACAATGCTCAACAAAAACCAATGACCAATAATACAATGGGCATGACCAGGCTATAAAAAGGGGCAGGCTTGGGATAGTGCAAACAATTTAAAGAGGAACTTGCTCTATTTTTTTATTATATGTAATAATTTGAATTTGGGTGCTGGTGATTTGAGAAATAGACAACTGTCTTAAATCATTAATGCAGTCAGGCAATCAATACTTTTATATTGAAATATACAAATAATCATGACAAATTTAAGACAAACTTGAGGTAAGAATCCCCCTGTCCTGGGATTATTTACTATTTTATCGTGGTTTGTCAGAAGATTCAGGGACTGGCTAGGAACTGATTGTCTCTATACACCAGGGGCCTTGGGTGGCACCTGAGACTGCACTGTTGAATAGAAACACATCAGCTTCAGAAATATACAGTTTAAAGAAAGGTGAACTTCCTCTCTATCCATGAGAATGGCAATGCCTAAAAATATCAGATGCCCTTATTTAATTGCTCATCTGAAAGCATTTATTTATTACTACAGAATTCTACTAGTAATATGTATTTTATAGAAACATCTTTAATATGTAGCTTTTATAGAAATACATTTTGATATATGAATTTGTAGCATTTTTACAATGTTTATGTGTTTTAATTATTCTGCAACCCATCTCAAGCAATAATAATAATAATAATAATACTTTAATATTTGTGAGTCGCCCTCCACCACCGGTGCTCCGGGCGACTTACATCATTTAAAAACCCCAAAATACATCAATGTACATCAATTTAAAAACATAGATACAGACGGCAAGGAGAGGCTCAGTCATTCAAGGTACCGATCAGGCCCCAAACGCTAGGCGGAAGAGCCAGGTTTTCAGGTCTGACAGGAACCTAGTCCGGGTCGAAGTGGCTCTGAGGGCGGGTGGCAGTGAGTTCCAGATCATGGGGGCCGCCACGGAGAAAGCTCTCCGCCGGGTCTCTACCAGCCGAGCCTCTCGCACCCCAGGGATGGTCATCCGATCACCGTTTATGGCACGTGCTGGCCTCTCGCTGCGTTGGACCGTCAGCCGGGCGCTCAGGTAGGCTGGCCCAATGTTATGCCGTGCTTTAAAAGTGAGCACCAAAAGTTTGTAGAGCACTCTGAACTCTAGGGGCAGCCAGTGGAGATCTTTTAAAATAGGGGAAATGTGGTCCCTCACTGATGACCCAGAGATGAGTCTGGCCGCTGCGTTGTGGATGAGTTTTAGCCTCTTGGTTGTGGACAGGGGAGGCCCACGCACAGGGCATTGCAGTAATCCAGGCGCGAGACAACGGTGGCATGTACCACGGTTCTCAGCGCCTCAGGTGGTAGGTAGGGGGGCCAGCCGTCGTGCCCTACGGAGATGGAAAAAGGCGCCTTTGGCTGCAGCCTGGATCTGGGCCTCCATTGTTAGTTTTTCGTCCAGGATCACTCCCAGGCTTTTCACCGCCGGAGCAGGGGATAGGACTCGCCCTCAAAGAGTGGCAGCGGTGGGTGAGGGTCGGGTCGGCCAGGCCAGAGGATCTCCGTTTTGCCGGGTTGATTTTGAGTCTATGTGCTCTGAGCCAGCTCGCCACCGCTCTCAACCCTTGGCTGAAGCTGTCCGGCACCGACGATGACCCTGGGTCAAGCTTCAGGAGCAGCTGTGTATCGTCTGCATATTGGTAGCAGGAGAACCCATGGCTCCTAGCAATGCTGGCCAGGGGCTGGACGTAGATGTTGAAGAGGGTGGGAGATAGAATAGCACCCTGGGGGACTCCACACTCCAATTCACTTTTCCTAGAGACCTGACCCTGCCACTCAACCCGCTGCGAGCGGCCTCGCAGGAACGATTCCAGCCAGGTCAAAGCCTTGTCTTGGATCCCAGAGGCAGCCAGGCGGTAGAGGAGCAAGTCATGATCAACGGTATCAAAGGCCGCGGTTAGGTCCAAAAGGACTAGGACTGCCGAGCCTCCCGGTCGTTTTTTCGGAGTATGTCGTCAGTGATCGCTACGAGGACGGATTCCACTCCGTGACCCGCGCGGAAACCCGACTGGGACGGGTCTAAGCCCCGGATCGATCTAGAAGTCCCGCAATTGGCTTTCTACCGCTCGCTCTAGGAGCTTACCCAGGAAGGGTAGGTTGGCAACCGGGCGGTAGTTTGCTGGGTCGTCGGGGTCAAGGTTCATCTTTTTCAAGAGGGGGCTGACTCTGGCCTCTTTCAGGGAGTCCGGAAAGGCGCCTGTCTCTAGGGAGAGATTCACCAAGTCCTCAAAGCACCTGACATGATATCAATACTGGACTTAATTAGATGTGATGGGCAGGGTCCGTTGGGCAGGTCGTCGCTCTTGCCCCGGTCACCAGCCTTCTCACCTCTTCCATTGTTAGTGGGCTGAATTCTGAGAGACGGTGTTCATTTGTCCGGGTGGGGTACTGGGACCTCGTGTCCCCTTCCTCGGGGGTCAGCGGCAAGTCATGTCGAAGTGCCGCGATTTTTCCGATGAAGTAGTTTTGGAGGTCATCAGCTGTTATCGCCGAGTTGTTGTGTTCGTGCGTTAATAATAATAATAATAATACTTTAATATTTGTGAGTCGCCCTCCACCACCGGTGCTCAGGCGACTTACATCATTTAAAACCCCAAAATACATCAATGTACATCAATTTAAAAACATAGATACAGACGGCAAGGAGAGGCTCAGTCATTCAAGGTACCGATCAGGCCCCAAACGCTAGGCGGAAGAGCCAGGTTTTCAGGTCTGACAGGAACCTAGTCCGGGTCGAAGTGGCTCTGAGGGCGGGTGGCAGTGAGTTCCAGATCATGGGGGCCGCCACGGAGAAAGCTCTCCGCCGGGTCTCTACCAGCCGAGCCTCTCGCACCCCAGGGATGGTCATCCGATCACCGTTTATGGCACGTGCTGGCCTCTCGCTGCGTTGGACCGTCAGCCGGGCGCTCAGGTAGGCTGGCCCAATGTTATGCCGTGCTTTAAAAGTGAGCACCAAAAGTTTGTAGAGCACTCTGAACTCTAGGGGCAGCCAGTGGAGATCTTTTAAAATAGGGGAAATGTGGTCCCTCACTGATGACCCAGAGATGAGTCTGGCCGCTGCGTTGTGGATGAGTTTTAGCCTCTTGGTTGTGGACAGGGGGAGGCCCGCGTACAGGGCATTGCAGTAATCCAGGCGCGAGACAACGGTGGCATGTACCACGGTTCTCAGCGCCTCAGGTGGTAGGTAGGGGCCAGCCGTCGTGCCCTACGGAGATGGAAAAAGGCGCCTTTGGCTGCAGCCTGGATCTGGGCCTCCATTGTTAGTTTTTCGTCCAGGATCACTCCCAGGCTTTTCACCGCCGGAGCAGGGGATAGGGACTCGCCCTCAAAGAGTGGCAGCGGTGGGTGAGGGTCGGGTCGGCCAGGCCAGAGGATCTCCGTTTTGCCGGGTTGATTTTGAGTCTATGTGCTCTGAGCCAGCTCGTCACCGCTCTCAACCCTTGGCTGAAGCTGTCCGGCACCGACGATGACCCTGGGTCAAGCTTCAGGAGCAGCTGTGTATCGTCTGCATATTGGTAGCAGGAGAACCCATGGCTCCTAGCAATGCTGGCCAGGGGCTGGACGTAGATGTTGAAGAGGGTGGGAGATAGAATAGCACCCTGGGGGACTCCACACTCCAATTCACTTTTCCTAGAGACCTGACCCTGCCACTCAACCCGCTGCGAGCGGCCTCGCAGGAACGATTCCAGCCAGGTCAAAGCCTTGTCTTGGATCCCAGAGGCAGCCAGGCGGTAGAGGAGCAAGTCATGATCAACGGTATCAAAGGCCGCAGTTAGGTCCAAAAGGACTAGGACTGCCGAGCCTCCCGGTCCAGTTGACGGCGGATGTCGTCAGTGATCGCTACGAGGACGGATTCCACTCCGTGACCCGCGGAAACCCGACTGGGACGGGTCTAAGCCCCGGATCGATCTAGGAAGTCCCGCAGTGGCTTTCTACCGCTCGCTCTAGGAGCTTACCCAGGAAGGGTAGGTTGGCAACCGGGCGGTCGCTTGCTGGGTCCTCGGGGTCAAGGTTCGTCTTTTTCAAGAGGGGCTGAATCTGGCCTCTTTCAGGGAGTCCGGAAAGGCGCCTGTCTCTAGGGAGAGATTCACCAAGTCCCTCAAAGCACCCGACATGATATCAATACTGGACTTAATTAGATGTGATGGGCAGGGGTCCGTTGGGCAGGTCGTCGCTCTTGCCCGGTCACCAGCCTTCTCACCTCTTCCGTTGTTAGTGGGCTGAATTCTGAGAGACGGGGTTCTTTTGTCAGGGTGAGGTGCTGGGACCTCGTGTCCCCTTCCTCGGGGGTCAGCGGCAAGTCATGTCGAAGTGCCGCGATTTTTCCGATGAAGTAGTTTTGGAGGTCATCAGCTGTTATCGCCGAGTTGTTGTGTTCACTCCGTGGGGATGCGAGGAGACTCCGGACTACCTTAAAGATCTGTGCCGTGTGGGAGCCCGCGGCTGTGATCTGGGCCGCATTATAGGATCTCTTAGCCTTTTTGATCTCGTGTTCGTATAGCCTGTGCTGTTCTCTGTAGGCCGCTCTGGTATCCCCGCTGGGCTTTCGTCGCCAGGTGCTCTCGAGTTGCTTCCTCCGGTGTTTTATCTGCTTTAGGTGCGTTGTGAACCATGGAGAGCAGGTTTTCCTGGGGCGGAGGGGGCGCCTTGGAGCTATTTGGTCAATGGCCTTTGAGAGAACACTATTCCATCTGGCGACCAGATCTGGCAGTGATCCTCCGGGGACCTCCAGGGGTTCCAGCGCCGCGGCGAATGCCCTCGGGGTCATCGCGCTCTTTTGGCGGGCTAGAATAGACCTTGGCTCCGATCTTGCTGTGAGGAGGATGATATCTACCCTCACGGTCAGGTGGTCCGACCAAGGTACTGCTCTGGTATCACGGTGATTTGTGGCGAGACCCTGGCTGAAAATCAGGTCCAGCGCATGGCCAGCTTGGTGGGTGGGGCCAGTATCTGTCCTAGAGAGGTCGAGGGCGTCCATGTGCATGAGGAATTCTCGTGCACTGGGTGTGAGGGACTGTGTCCGGGTGGATGTTGAAGTCACCCAGTATGAGGAGCCGGGGGAACCTCAGGGCCCAGTCCGCAATCAGGTCCTGTAAGGCAGATGTGGCTTCTTTATGGGTCCCGGGGGCCCGGTAGACCACCAGGATCCCCGTCTTTCCTTCCTCTCCGAGGGTTGCTCCCAGGCATTCTATGCCGGTCATCTCCGGTGTTTGGAGGACAGAGGTGGCAACAGCGTCCTTTACGACCAGCCCTACTCCCCCGCCCCGTCCTGTAGATCTTGGTTGATGAAAGGCTCGAAAGCCTGGGGGGGCTATCTCCTGGAGGAGGACACAGTCGCCGTCCTGGGTCCATGTCTCTGTGATGCATATGACATCTGCGTCCTGTTCTGCGATAAAATCTCGCAGGGTGGCCAGCTTGTTACAGATCGACCTCGCATTAAGGAGCAGGAGTGAGGACCAGGGTGTGGCTGGTGTTTGCTGACGGGCCTGGCATCTGATGGAGCGCAGCCAGGTTGAAGAGGATCTGCGGCTCTGTTTGGTGGAGGGTGGGTTGTTGGTCCTTGCCCTCCTCTGCCCACCGATTACTGGGATGGGACAAGCGGGAGCGCTCCGGCACTGATGGTTAAAACCGGGGCGCTGAGTTTGCGGCACGTCCCCCGAAAAGGGGACGTTGGGGTGGCCTGACCTTGATTGCAAATCGGAGGGGTCGTGTTGGGCGGAGACTGTGCCATGGAAGGGCCGGTGGGGGCTCTAGTCCTTCGAGCCCAGAAGGTTCTGGTCCTGAAGGGGCCGGGTTTACCAACCGGGAATTCCCTGGAGTTATTGTGTCCCCTCTGGGTGGCGGTGCTTTGTTTGTGCTGCTTGAACGGTTCCAGGCGTGGGGCGTTGGGCCTTTCTTGTGGAGCCCCTCTCGCCGCGAGGGCCTGTAGATCAGGGTCTCCTATCAGTTCTGGTTGATCTGCCTGAGAAGGGCAGGGGGCATGGCGGCCTATAGGCTGGGGCGGGACCGTCATTTCGGTGCATGTTCTGGTGGTCGCTCTCTTCCTCCGACGCCTCAAGGCCTTCCTGCCCTTCTTAGCCCGCCTGATGAGGAGAGGTGGGTAAAAAATCATCATCATCATAAATATCCCTAGCCTGATACATTTCTATTTATATGGAATTTCCTTTACTTTGGGCTGCATTAAGATGTAATTTTCCCATTAACCATCTGAAATGTTCCAGAATAAATTTAAATGATTGAATACATGCATTCTTATTAGGCTTGTTTGATCAAAAAAATGGTTCAAAGCTCGTTTCGGATGTAGGGGGTGCTGGTGGTTCAGGTCTAAAGTCAATTCCGATTTTCACAGGAAAAAGAATTCAAAACTTTTCAGAACTTCCGAGACTTCCGAATCCTTCATTAATTGTTTCAAAGTGTTATTTCCCATTTCATTGGGTGGACTTTACTTTGAAAATAGTTATTTTATTTCAGAAAGGGGGGGGCAAAGGGAAGAAATCCATCCACTCTGGTTAAAACTGCTGGGAAAGGAAAGGAATCCATCCACATTGGTTTAAACTGACATGGGAAAGAAAGGAAAGGAAAGGAATCCATCCACACTGGTTTAAATTGACATTTTTCCTGCTGTTTTTCTCCATTCTCTTCTCCTCTTTCCTTATCTTTCTTCCTTTCCCCTTTCCTTTTCTCCTCCAAATCTCAGCCCGTTCAGGAAAACATTGGGGGGGGGCATTTTACTAGGTTCCCCAGGTATGCTGTTCCCTTGCAAAGTGTTGGCATGGCACCTTTCCCATCCAAGCAGCCTGCCCTAGTCCCTCTGCCTTCGCGTCCCTGGCTTGCAATAAGCCCACGAGGCACACACAGCCATTTTTAAAGGGCAATGGCTGCCGTGCTGAAACTTCTCCCCTTCTGAGGTGGTTTCTCCTCATTGGCTGGAGGCAAGCATCCCAATATGCAAGCGGATGCTTGCCTCCAAACGTTGATTGATTTCCGATTCACTTTCTGGGTTGGAAAAAAGATGGTGACAGTGGCTTCGAAATGGCAAGGATACCAAATCGCTTCAAAATCCCTTCAGAAAGGGATTTATTCAGATTTTAATCCAAATAATGAAGATTCCGAAGGAACCTACCCATGTCTAATTCTTATCCATGTCCTCAAACATCTTGACATATTTCACTCATTCGGATAACAGAACATCAGTGTGACTTACTGGAAACGTGTTTAGCATACATTATTTAGAAACTGGACTTGCTTATTATTGCTTACTTTGTATTACTGTCATAGTTTTTTTCACAGTTTAAATGCTTTTGCAAAATAGCTTAGTTGAGCTGCCTGTTTACTGGCCAGACTGACATCTTGTATTACACCCAGTATAATACATTTGTCAATCAAGAAGGCTTCATTTATTGAAAATGAAAGCATTTAAAAAAATTCTTAGACTTTGAGACAGGTAAGCTAGCAGGAGAAAGGAAAAATGAGAAATCTTCTGGCTCTGAAAAAGCTTTGGTGAAAACCACTATTGGTTTGCAGCAAACATAATAATTACCATTCCAACTATCCTAAAAATGTAAATGATCTTGTTAAATAAATGTAGCAACCTTTGTTTTCCAGGAAAGAACTCTAGGAAGTTCCCACACCATGGTTATGTGCTCTTGAGGTTGTATAGACCAGGATGAATTTTGGACTTGGTCTTTATTTATTATGTCTGTTGAAACACATAGGTAAAAGCATGCCATCAAGTAACTTTGGTATGCAATAGTCTTTTTGTGTGCTAAATCAAGAAATGTAATGAATTTCTGAGACTCTCACATCCTCACAATATGTGTATAACTTATCTGAAATACTCCAAACACAAAAAATCCACATGAGGGGTTGAGATGGTGACACCTTTTATTTCTGATGGTTCAATGTGCACAACATTTTGTTTCATGCACAATATTATAAAATATAATATGTAAAAAGCTACCTTCGGGCTATGTATAAATATTCCAAAATCCAAGGTAGTCAAGTTCACTTTATTAGGATCAGTAACCAGTTTGAGGCCAAAATCCAAAATACAGAACAATTATGGTCCCAAGTATTAAGAATAATGAATACTCAAACTGCATTATTTTGGAGACATACGTTTCCCATTTTAAAGAGCTGCTTGAAGATGGGGTGCTCCTTAGATTTGATGGCACCTTAGATTTGCCAGTTTTGTTTTTGCTTTTCTGAAAAACTGTCTTATCCCCAAAAGAGAGAAGGAGGAGGAAGAGCTCCAGCCCCAAATGCCAACCATCACCATTTTGTATTCAGATTCATCCGGATTGCTTTTTACTAGTATTTTGCCAAGTGCTGCTTCCTACTTCCACTGCCTTCCCAATGGACCCATAGACTTAATACTTGATAGATGCATGCAGAAAGATGACTTGTGAGCTACACACTCCCTCCTCACCCTACTGGAAAGGTAGCTCTACAAAGCCATATTGAAACAAAAAATAGGTGTTTTGCATGTATAGGAAATACTTTAAAACATTCTAAGAAAAATATTTTTCTAACACCAAAGTTTCAAAAATGGGGTGTGCCTTGCATTCAGTGCTGCTTTAGATTCAGCAAAATACAGTATTTATTTATTTACAGTATTTCTACCACAGCCTTCTCAACCCCCCAGAGGGTGGGGACTCAGAGCATTCTGTTATGGGCCATATCATGCTAACATGAAAAAGTAAGATTTTAAGTATTGGCTTTCCAAGGCCAGAAAAAAAATACTACATTTTCCCTTGACTGAGCCAAAAGAGCTACATTTTCTCAACTACATTTTAGCCTATGCTCACATTCTCAATTAAATTTGTCCAGTTCTTGCAGGTCTTTTAATGCGATTTATGTAACGAAACTTTATGACCATGACAAATGCTGCAATAACCCAATTAAGTATGGTAATTAATTAATTAATTAACTATCATGTTACCGCAAAAAGTGCTGGTGGCTTATAGAAACACTGTAAAGCCTGACACTATACATAACCCTTGAAAAGCTATTTCAATTGTTCTCAGTTTGGTGGTTGTTTGTATTTTTGGATTAGATGCACAAAAATTGACAGCATAATGTGCTGCATCTAATAGTATTCTGCCTTTGGAAAGTGAGAGGGTTTCTTGTATTTGCGACACCTTCTTGTATTTGGGAGACCTTTAAAAAGTCAGAGAGAAAAACTTCTGATATATAAGCCCACAGGACCAATTATATGTATTCAAGAAGTTTTGCTAGACTGTGTTGGCAGTGCCCTATTTCTTGCAGGGAGAGGATCAGATAGTAAACTTGCATCTAGGCTGGATCAATTTAGACTGCATGTGTGGGCTCACTTTTAAGATTCCTGTGTAGGTATCAATCTATATGCTGTCTCCTTTAATAATTTCTGGAGGGATAGTTAATGGTCTGTTTCAGAACCACCTTCAGACAATGTAATTCCTTATCTATCATTATAGTTGTATTGAAACAGGAAGCAACTTTGATTTGACATCTTATTATAATGTCCATGTGCGAGTATCATTTTGATAGCATACAGTCATGCTTAGTTGTATGGGGAGACAACAATTCAATAGTTCTTTGGCTGCTTTTATTTCTTGTTGAAGGGAAGAACATTAGGCAGAGTGGTCATTTATTTCTAATTACTACAGAAAGAGTAGATAAAGGTCCACTATTAAAAGAGAAGGTAAGGCTATTGCAAAGTTACCCACTGAAAATAAGAAATTTTGTACGTGTGTCTTTGTGTCTGGCAGAGCCATAGCCTCAAGTGCATGGAACTTAAATTACCTTGTGGGAAGTAGGAGTTCAGATCTTTGCTTATCATGTTGACACATGGGGCAGCAAAAGAAAAATCAGTAGGTTCCCCCCTTTTGGTAATATAACAAGTAGGCATGGTTTCGAACCCAAAAATGGTGATTCTAAAATCAAATGGGCGGGGATTTTTTTTGATTAGTAAAAGAAAGACTTACAAAAAAAATTCCAAAAATTTCTAAAATGTAACTTAATTACTAACGAAATTCGTTAGTAGTTCGTATGCCAGCGCATGCACATTCCAGATGGTTTTGTTTACAACTCCCAGAAATCCTAACAGCTGGTAAATTGGCTGGGATTTCTGGGAGTTGTAGGCCAAAACTTGAATAAATCACACTGAATTCTAGATGGGACTCTCCAAATAGGAAGGAGGGAGGGAAGGAGGGAGGGAGGGAGCGGGTATTCTATTCTTGGAAGCAGCAAAAGAAAAGGAGGAGGAGCCCCCCTCGCTGCTTCTCTCTCACCCCTTCCCGAGGGAGCGAGGGCCCAAGTTTGCCCAGGCTGGTCATATACCTACATTCCATGCACATGCAATAATACAGCAGTAATAACAATGGGTATAAGAAGAGGTAAAATTCAAACCGAAGTATTCTGACTGGTCCCTCCTCAGTGTGCAAACGGGCTCTTCTCTGTGAGCCCTGGAAAAGCCAGCATTTTCTGCTTGGGTGCACACGCATACATATTCTTGGGGGATTTGCTGCAGAATCTTCTCTATGAGCCTGGGATTCTGCAGCAAACCCCCCAAGAATATGTATGTGTGTGCACCCAAGCAGAAAACGCTGGCTTTTCCCGGGCTAATAGAGCAGAGCCCGTTTGCACCGCATGAGGCAGGGACCAGTCAGAATACTTCAGTTTGAATTTTACCTCTTGTTATTGTTATTACTGCTGTATTATTGCATGTGCATGGAATGTAGGTATGACCAGTTGGATTACTTATAATATTAGGCACTTACAGTAGCATTCATTCTATTATACATTAGGTTGGTTTCTCACCCCAATACTCTTTGATGCTTTAGATCCTGGCAGGCAGGAGAGGCAGGAAGCCTGGAAAAATGTAAACAGAGAGGTTTACTCAGTAAGTAAATCACAAAGGAGGGCACTTCATCCAAAGTGCCCTCCTTGCAGATTTACTTCTGAGTAATCCTCTCTGTTTACATTTTTTCCGGCTTCCAGCCGAAAGAAGGAGCGAGTTTAGGGCTTGCCTTGCCATAATACTTATTGGCAAGGGAGGCGGAGGGTGGTGAGAGAGAAGGAGGGTGCCCCCCACGACCTAATAACGACACTTAAGAAAATCCTGGCCCCGAAGTTCTATAAAGAAAGTCCACTTCCTGGTTGGCGTCCAGGTGCGGAAATACTCAAAAGTAGCATTTCTTACGAATTTCTTACGAATCATTTCATTTTCATAACTTTTTTCTCATGCCTAATAACGAGATTTTCAGAGATTTGTTTGATTTTTCACATGGTGTTCCTTTCTGCAAATAGTTTGTGTAGCAACTAGTATTTTCTGCAAAAACATTTCTACCCCCCACCCAAAATCTGATTTTTATTCAAAAAGATTTTATGTGCTAAATGAGAGATAATACTTTTTTGAGAAGATATCTAAATGCATAAGGATGAAAACTATTGTAAATATTCTTTATGTCCCTATTTAATTTATTTTAAAAGATTTCTGTGTTTGAACTCTGTAAAACAATTTTCATTCACCAGATTACATATTTCCCAGATCACACAGGGTTTACCAGCCAGCAACTACCATTACTGAAACTATACCTTTTGGGGACTTTGTTTTAATGTATCAGAAGGATGCTCTCATAAGATTCCCCAGGAGATCTAAATAATATTGACATTTTTCTCATCATCAACAAGAAACAGTATCACTGGTGAAGAAAATAACCACTGTAAAATTTGCCAGATTTGGAACTTTCAAATTACAATTTTGAATGATTTTGAAAGAAAAATATCAATATTTACAAGGATCACTAGGAAGTGTGCAGAAACCCCCCCCCCCCCCAGTGTTTTTTCCCCATACAAGGTTTGGATAGACCAAATTTTGCATGTCTCATCTTCTTGCTCTCGAACAATTAATTTGCTACACTGCTGTTCAAAGATTCTCTACAAGTAGTCAACCAAGTAGGAGCCTTGTCATTGCAGATTATTTTCTTGTGCAAGGATCTTTATGAAAAGGCTTTCAGCCATGTCTGAAGAAGTGCAATGAAGACAAAGGTTTAGTGCTATCTGTGAGAAATGGATGTCTTTCTTTATCTGCAAGCCATCAATTCTCCAATATCTATAATGCACATTTTCCATTGGACAGAAAAGTATAATATCACAATGCGTTCCTCACTTGCAACACCACATGCATTCAGAAATGTTAAGGACAAATAGACAACATTCACATATTCACTTCGCTGCCTTCGAAGGCTGCTGCATCTTATGTTTTGTCAGGGATTCCATTATACAGCCCCATTTTAGGGGTGTAATATCACTGCTGTTATAAATCACAGGAGGCTGAAACATGGTAGTGTTTGTCAGCTCAGTGGAAAATTTATTTACCAAAAAGATAAACATCTTCTAAGCTCATATGTTTCAGTTTTGTCAACTACATTTTAAAGAGATGGCTATATTCCAAAATGGTTACTTGTGCTACATTTGTTCCTTTGACACCTCATATGTGAGGGCAAATTCATAGTATTTTGGCAATCTCTGTGTTTTCAGAATATGTGTTTGTGTAGACAAAGATTACATTAAAACAAAATGTTGGAATAGGTCTGTTTAGAGACTCCCTGCAAGTTCAATTCTGATTGTCTTCACAATTTTCCTCTACTTCTGGTAGGCCTTGCAAGGTAAACTGTTATGATATAGCCCTTTATTAATAAAAGTCAGGGGGTGCTCTGGAGTTTGCTTAAACCTCCAGCACAACCACACAGTTTTGGAGAAGTGTGGCTAGCAGACTTGGGTCCAATTAGAACTGGTCCATTATCTACATGGGGCACCATCAGCACCCCCTTTCCCTGTGCTCATCAGAAAAACAGATAGATTAAGCTCATGAGGTGCCTCATGCTTGCATCAGCAGAGGTGCCCATGCATTCAGCAAGAAAGGAGAAAGTTCCTCCTTCCTCCTTCATGGTTGTGCAGACACCTCTGCTGATGTTAGTCACCAACATTGGCTAGGGGCTCACACAGAGTTCTGTGGTGGTCTAGAAATGATGATGGCAACATGGATGGTAAGATGATGGTCCTGCAAGGCCAATGTGGTCTTGGCCAGGCTGGACCTTCTGGATTCCAATTTGCCGCCACCACCACTTCTGCTCCAGACTGGTCCTGGATTAACCAGCCAGGACAGACTGATACATTTAGTTTGATATGTAACTTGAACATACATGTTTAAATAGAATCATATAAATAGAGTATTGAAATGGCAAATATCAAAATAACGGAGTGTAGTTGCCAGGGGTGAAATAATATGTTGTGCCTTTAAGAGCTTGAATTACATTAGCAGTGACCATTCCAGGGGTCAAGTCTGCATTTTCAGAAATGCTTTTATACTACTATGAAGTTTTCAGGTTAATGACTGCAACTTATCTCTTTTAATATCTAAGATATGGAAAGTTTGTTTATGTGTAATGTGTCCATATCAACTGGAGATATCATAGTCTCTTTTTCGGGGGGGGGGGAGTAACCTTTTTTTGTTAAAGTAAATGATCAGTGAAGGATAAGTGGACTTCACTCTTGCATTCAGTTTAAACTATTAAGCTTTTTGCCTCATCAACTATGGGAATACATACAATGAATATAATGAAAGCTATGTTGGTTTTCCCCCAGCTGTATATGTTTTGTTTTTGGTAGGAGATTTCAAAAAGCTGAATCTTTAGTCTTGGAAGCATTTATCAAAGATTGATTCCTCCTATCAATACATGTTTATTATGATACTGTGGGAATGAAATGATGTGACTGCTTACCCCTTCTGATTAACTAGCTCCACAATTGGCTCTTTCAGTTGAAAAGTTCAACATATATTTATTATGTGAGGAAAAGGTGATCACTTTTGTATTCTATTAGCAACAGGTTATTTGGGATCTCAGTTAGCTGACCATGGCAATTGGACAGTTTTGTAAGGATATACGTACACATAATTTCGGCATTAACCTTTCGTAAGCTGTGCTTTCTATTCCAGTACAACTGAGGATAAAATATTACCATCATTCTCTCCTTATATTGCTCAAAAATAATATTATTTAATGTACAATAGCATACTAAGAAAACCATTGTGATGGCTCTCAAAATAACAGGCTTAATCAACTAAAAAGATAGCCACACGTGACCTAATTTTTGTGTCGATTAATAGCAGAAAACAATAAGCGGATTATTATGCCAGTTTTAATCTTTGACATATGAATTTTTTTCTTTTCTTTAGCATTTATGCTAGTACTTTCTTCAAACATTGAACTCAAGGCAGGATTCACAAAGTCCCAAAGCCATTTGTGATTCATGCACTGAGCAGACTTAAATGTTCCTAGCTTCAGTAAAGTGGCTCCATCCCCAGGTACAGAAGCCATGTGTGCATTATCAAGCTTCTTCGTGAATAAAATGTTATGTGGGATTTTGGTGATTCTTGCCCACACGGCCACGAGATAGGAAGTGAAGGCATGGCAGCCAACATCTTCAAAATGACTTGATTCAGGTCAGTATGGCTATTTTGTAGGCTAAGAGCAACCTATGGAATGAATTAGCAGTGTGATTGTTTTTGGATGTGAGTTCTGAAGGCCTAGAAGGAAGACTTTCATTTTTGATCCACTTGCAACATTTTTAACAAAAGCATCAGTGTGGACCCTGCCAGTGTCAGCATCAACTATACGGCATTAACTTTTCCATTGCCTTAGACTGATGTTGATCATTGGTTGATGGGACTGAGAAGGAATCTCAGGCACTGATGCTGGCATGTTTGTGAGTTTCTCCCTTCTTTGTAGTATTGTACTATTGTTCACATCATTGTGTTATCATTTCATCTCAAACAATGACAATTCGGCCCTCTCTGCTGAGGTTTTTCAGAATCACTTCGCAGACAAGATTGCGTTGCTCCGCCGGGACCTTCCTTCCACACTTGATACAGTCCAGGAGCTGGAGACTCCGTGGCCCTCCGCCGGGTCCACCTTCGACCGGTTTCGACCACTGGACGCAGAGGATGTTGACAAGATTGTCGCAGCCCAAAGCCGACCACCTGCTCCCTCGACCCGTGCCTCTCCACGCTGATTCGAGCTTGCGTGGAGGGGCTACGAGGCCCTCTGTTGAAGATAGTCAACTGCTCCCTTGAGCAAGGGGCTCTTCTAGAGGAGCTAAAAGAGGCGGTGGTCAGTCCATTGCTGAAGAAGCCCGGATTAGACCCCGCGGCTCCCTCCAATTACCGCCCAGTGTCGAACCTTCCGTACCTGGGCCAGGTGATTGAGAGGGCAGCAATGGACCAGCTGCAGATCTTCTTGGATGACGCAACCTGGCTAGACCCCTTCCAGTCCGGCTTCCATTCAAGCCATGGGACGGAGACTGTCCTGGTCTCCATCACAGACCTACTCCGCTGCCACTTGGACCGAGGTGGATCGGCGCTGCTCGTGTTATTGGACCTAATGGCAGCGTTTGATACCGTCGATTACCAACTTTTGATACACCGCCTGGCGGTGGCAGGGGTGAGGGGGACAGCCCTCAACTGGCTGTCCTCCTTCCTCCAACGCCGCTAGCAGCGAGTGAAGTGGGGAGGGGCGGTCTCCGGAGGCTCCCGCTGATGCGAGCCAGTAAGTTGAAGGTGAACCCGGCGAAGACAGAGATCTTGTGGCTGGGCCGCCCGGGGGGGGGGTAGCGACCCAGCTGCCAACGTTCGATTGTGTGGCCCTCTGCCCTCAGCCATCGGTAAAAAGTCTGAGGGTCCGGCTGGACGCCCACCTGTCCATGGAGGAGCAGATTGGCTGCACCTGCAGGACAGCATTCTACCACCTACGGTTGGCTAAGCGCCTGGCTCCCTAACTCTCCCAACGCGACCTTGCTACGGTGATCCAAGCCACGGTCATCTCGAGGCTCGATTACTGTAATGCGCTCTACATTGGCCTTCCCTTGTCGATGATCCGGAAGCTTAAGCTAGTGCAGCATGCCGCAGCCCGCCTCCTCCTGGGTGCTGCAAGATCTGACCGCGCGACCCCACTCTTGCGCGAGCTGCACTGGCTCCCGATTGAGTTCCGGTCCTCTTCAAGGTGTTAGTTCTCACCTTTAAGGCCATCTATGGTTTGGGGCCAGTGTACCTGAGGGAGCGACTTACCCCTTATGTGCCCGCGAGATCACTGCGCTCTGAGGAGCTTAACCTCCTTGAGGTGCCTTCCCTTGGAACCTGCAGACTGGCCACTACACGGCGGAGGAGGGCATTCTCTGTAGCTGCCCCAAGTCTCTGGAACGGCCTCCCGGAGGAGATCCGCGCCATCCGCGCTCTTCTGCCCTTCCGCAAGGCCTTGAAGACTTGGCTCTTTAGGAAGGCGTTCGGCCCTTAACTCAACCACACTGTGTGCCATGCCGCCTATGGCCCCAGATTCTTATCTTGTCCCCCAGCCTTGCTGAGGGCTAGTGTTTTTAATATGTTTTAACTGCTTTGATGTTTAAATGTGTTTTAACTGTTTAATCTGTTTTATTACTCACGGTGTTTATGCTTCTTCTGTAAACCGCTCTGAGCTCCGGAGTGAGCGGTATACTAAACCGAAGTTAATAAATAAATAAATAAATAAATTTCTGTCACAACTGTATCACTGCAGGCATTTTGGATCTGTTTTAGTGATCAAATGGGACAATGCTATTGGTCAACTCCATGTTGGCCATGAAAGCCTGCTACTGCAGCATCTCCACAGTTAGTAGTTTGAAAATAAGAATCATGAGCATTTGGCCACACCAATGTATTAATCCAGGCCCTACGTCATACCAAAACTCTGGAAGTTGTAATCAATAAAAAAATGTTGCCATTTAAACATTTCATGCTTCAGTATACATGCCTGGTTTCTTTGGATCTCTGTACGTATATATGTTCACAGTATAGATGTTTAACAGATACTTACAGATGCAAATAATGTACTTATATCTTTCCAATGCATATGAATAAAATATACTGCTAAGGCAAATATCATTATTTCCACGTTTATAGTAAAATATTTGGGAATTCAGTTAGATGTGAAGGTCTCAATTTTTCTTCACTATAGACTGTCCAAGGATGGATTGTGGATTTTTTTAAAAATAAATCAAAATTTGGTATAACTTTTCTGCTTATGATTATAAGAATTTCACTACTTTCTCCTGCAAATAGTGGAAGCAACCATTCATTTAACTTAAACTATATATTTAAAAATAACAATATGACTTTGTTTTGCATTGTACTAAATACTAGGGGTGTTTATCTTCGGTTATAAATTATTTGATGTCTTTTTTTTCATTATTATTTTTTAATTTCATAGTTTTTTGACCCAAGATGCCCAACCAGGAAGTGGAATACCTTCACCGAACCTGGGGGCCGAGATTTTCTTTATTTTTTGTATTAGTTCGTATTGTGCCCCCTCAGTTCCCTTCTCCTCTCGCCAGAAGAGAGCTTCTTACAAAAGGAATATAAATCTCCCCAAAAAGGGCTTCTGAGGCTCACTTACACAGACGCAGCAGGCTCCTGAAGCCAGAAAACAGTCGCAGACCCGAGCAATAGATGCCAGATGGAATGAATCCGTGATTGGATCCATTCTATCTGGCATCGGTTATTCGCGCCTGCTGCTTCTGTTTGGGGCTTCTGTTTCTGCTTTACCACCCTTTCCTTCCTTTCTCCAAGCAGCCAGAGTGCAGGGCTGTGGTGTGTGTGTGTGTGTGTAGGTAGGTAAGGAAGCCTCAGAAGCAATTTCTGAGGAGATTTATATTACTTTTATAAGAAGCTGTGTGGTATCTGTGCATTTCATTTGCATTGCTTGATTATTTCTTGCTCCTATCATGTTAGTGGGCTGAGTAAGTGCATGGAAGGAAAAGGAGGCGTGGATGGCAAGTCACCTGGCACAAAGAAAAATAACGAATATTTTTTATTAATAACATTGTAATCACTAAATTTATTAAAAAATTGTAAGTACTTCAATTACTAATCACCCCCCCAATTTGTAGTTTAGAATCAGGTTTTTTTAATCAAACACCCCTACTAAATACGTATGGATAAACACAATAATTGATTTTTGGCAATGAGGAATCTGACTTCAATATAAATAGATCTGCTGTATATGCTGTCAAAAAGAACAAACTGACATTCAGAGTAAAGAATGTGCCAATGTTAGATGGCTTCAGAAGGAAACAGATTTGGGTTGCCATTTCACGGGCTGAGGGTATTCTCCTTCATGTGCCAACATTTGGGGGGCAGCACAGCCAAAATCTCTTTAAAACTTTCTTTAGTGCACCCCATAGTTAGTAAAATGCATTTATTACAATTTGATAACAATTCATGGTGGTTAAAATGGTCCCTCCTCATGGTCCCTCCTACATTTATGAATGTATGCAAGGATATGCTTTGCACAAGCCAAATGTCTGGATAACGGTGTTGCTGTTGCTGCCCATATCTGTGGCAGAACTAACTGGTGCCGTTTCAAACCTATCTATGCTACCCTGAATTAAAACATGATAGTAAGGAATACATGGCAAAAAAAAGTCATATCATGTTTATAAAAGTACAGTGACAAAGTAAATAATTAGTAGAAAATCCAGCTGCACTCTTGTTATCTATTTTCAGTCAGTGTGGAATCAAAGAGAAATTAGTGTTACATTTCATAACAGGTACCTGTTATGAAATAGATACCTACCTACTCCTGTGATCAAAGCAAATAATTCTCAAACACAATATATTGCTCTTTTTTCCAATTCATGTGGAGTCTCTGTCTCTCCTCTACTCTCTCTACCTGGCCATTCCATATTTTCTCTAATGGCTGTGCTGTCTTGGGATGTTGAGCATTGTATTCCTACTAATCTAGATGGTCCCACATTCAGAAAAGGCCATTTAGACCTGTCAGATCCTCTATCGCATCAAGACCACCATTTTGTCCTTTTCCTAAGTCCTTTACTCTTGTTATTCATTCACCTCATTTCTTCTCAGGCTCATCTAATTGCACATCCCCTTCCCTATGTTGTTGCTGAGGAATGGTGCATTCTGAGGAATGATGCATTGCTATGATATCAAGCCATTTCAATTAATCACTACCAGAGCCATTGCCCATCAATTTAAGATGTAGAACATTTCTGTTTTTAGGAAGGCATGGGCTATTCTATTTTGGAAGAGAATCTGCACTCCATAAAAGTCTGTGGCATTGTATAATTGCCTGAGCCGAGAATGCAAACTGTCTGGGACTGGGAGGGAAGACAGGGTAATTGATTCTACTCCTATTTATATGCTAGAGCAATGCTGCGCAGACCAGTCACAAACTGTGGGGAATGTGAGGCAAAAAGATAGAAGCCTAGCTTTAATAGGGTTACATAAATGTTATTTGCTGTAAACTCTTTCAAGTTGTAAGGGCCTATAGAATTGCATGTAATATATGCACAATTTAATAGACACTTTAGTGCTGACACTTAATAGCTGGGGGAAGTAACTAAGAAAAATGTAACACCATTTAAAATTAGTACCATGGAATGAGAGAGTAAACAGATAAAAAATATTTAGCAACAATAAACAATGAAATACTATTTGACTCTGAAATTCAAAAGAAAATATACAAGGCTTCTTTCTCAACTACTCAGCCACCCAACAATTCAGCCTAATGTAAGTGATTAGCTATATTAGTTGGAATTCATTCAATGATACAATCTCTTCTGAATATCCCTTACCTTTAGAAAAAAAACCCACAAGACTTTAGGGCTCATCCAGACAGCCCCTTTATTGTGGAAACTTTCTGCTGAGAATGGTGGGATATAAATATAGAAACTAAATAATAAATTAACTAATTTGATAGTGGATGTATTTTGTACCTTCTTGAAAGGTGCAGGATAAGCCCACTACTTCCAGTGTCTGGACTGCAGTCCAGACATTATTTCCACAGTTTTCCGGACTAAATTAGTCTGGAAATCTGCGTGAATCCCATCCCCTCCCCCACAGCCCCAACTCCCTTTTAAAAGTAAAATAAACTTACCCACCCTCCATTACAGTCTTGCTGGAGCTCTCCCAGCACATAGAAATGATGCTCCAGGAGAGCAAGGGGGAGGAGGAAAATGGCACTGGGAGAGCTCTGGCAAGACTGTAATGGAGGCCAGCTAAGTTTATTTTACTTTTTAAAAAGGGAGAGGGGAGGGTCTGCAGTTCTGGACACCCACCCCAGAAAGTGTACGCTTTCTGGGTTGGGTGTAGATAGGCCCCCAGGAACATCTGCATCTTTTAAATGCGGATGCTCCTGGGAGAAAGGGCTGTCTAGAAGCGCCCCATGCCAAACAATTTTGAATTTTAAATACAACAAAGTAGAGGCTACATGCCATTTTTGTAGCTACTATTGTACACATTAAACACATGTTTATACGATACACATGGTTATTATTACTGAATATTAGCTTTTGAAAACTTTGCAGACATTGTAACTAACTAAAATGCAATGAGACACATGAAACATTGGAGCCACTTTAAATAGAGGAGTATAACAAAAGTAGAACAAATCTCCAGTGAGGGGAAAAAAAGCATGTAAAGGGCTTACAAGTGAGTGAAAGAGTAGTTTGCATTGCACCGTAAAAGAAGCAAGCTTGCTGGCTTTTCCACTTTCATGGGGGGCCACAATAAATATTTATTCTATGGTGAACACAATTTCAAGATGCTGCCTGTATGGAAGAAGTATGGGTTCATCCTGCCACTTTGAATTCACTCTCTCTTCTTATTGCTTGGACCACATGCTTCCAAGCTGGAATTGAATGAATGAATGAGCACCATTTCAATGTGTGTGAAAAGCTTGTTGACAGTTTTTGTTTCTAGTAATATATGAGAGGTTTTGGTTTTTGCCTGGCTGTTTTGCAGAGCAAACCTCTGTTTCATATGAGCAGTACACGCCTGCAATTTATTGCTCAAGGCTGAGTCCTTTTAAAGGCATTCAAGGGAATGCCAATCAGGAAAAAGAATGTCTAGGAAATAACTTGGACATGTTTGCCCTCTATCAATCCTGTTGTTCTGCTACAGCAGCTGCAATCTCAGAAAGCATTTTTATTTGACTGATAGAAGACTGTCAATAACAAAATTCTTGGTCCACAGATCTCTAAATGCCAAGTAATCTCAACCACATGTTATGAGGATTCCAGGAATTCAAAGCTAAAGTAATGGCAGTACAAAAAAGCATTCAACTTTTCCCTTTCTGAATTGCTACCAAGATTTACAAGATGGTAAAGTGCTTCCTTACAATCTTCTTGTACATAATTTATTTTCCCTTTTCTTGTTATAAAGAAATTTATTTTAAGAGAGGGGCTCAAGTATAGGACTCCAGGGCACATATATACCGTGTAATTAATGCAACTTGACACCACTTTAACTTCCATGGTTCAATACTGCGGAATCCTAGGAGTTGTAATTTGATAAGGTACCAGCACCTTTGACAAACTACAACTCTCAGGTTTTCATAACATGAGACATGTCAGTTAAAGTGGTGTTAAAATGCATCCATTCTACAGAGACTTTAGCTAAGTCACACACTCTCAACCTCAGGGAAAAGCAATGACAGATTCACTCTGAATAAACTTTGTCAAAAGCCCTATGATAGGGTCTGTGTACTTGGAAATTACTAGAATAATAAAAATAAAACTTTATTTATACCTCGCCACCATCTCCCCGAAGGGACTCGGGGCGACTTACATGAGTGCATCAACAAAACATGCAAGCAAAAACAATATAAATAATATAACTAAACATAAAGCAATAACACCGTAGAGATTTAAAAACACGATGGCAAGGCCAAATGTAAAGAATTTTTTTAAAAAATAAACAATGGGCGTGTACAGAGTAGGGTATGTCTAGACATGGGGGTTATAGAGACTGTAAGGAGATCAATTCAACGGGTAGATAAAGTGCTTCTGAGGACATTTTGTAGGAAATTGGTCAGAGCAGGGCATTGTTTTCTTTATTCAGGGAAGGCACACTGGAACAGCCACGTTTTCAGGCTCCTCCTAAAGACTGCCAATGTAGAAGATATGCAACTGCAGGAATGTGACCTCTCATAATTTTGTTTGGTGTGATGCTCTTTCTTTTGCTATGAAGTTTGATATGAAATTTGTTTAAAGATGTTTGAATATAATTATTATTTATGATTATGATAAAATTGCATGTTACAATTTTCTTTTAATTTCTTGGTATCCCAGATCGCAATGGCTCCCAGAATTATCCAGTCATCATGGAAATTGCCTAGAAAGGTCAGGGAGATGTCATTCAATGTCTAAATCCAATTGCTAACCCTAATGAGAGTAGACCTATTAAACCAAGTAGACTTACATTACTGTGGACCTGCCATTCAGAAAAATGATGTAATAGTTGCTCTCTAGTTGAGATTAGTAATTGGATTTAAATTGCACTGATCCGTTCCGACTTCAACGACACGTTAACGGCAGTCTCTGATGATGTAACACAAGCATCTGCTTGTCCAGTTTTAATTGATTATTTTCAATTGGTTCAGCTTGAGGATGTGGACAAGATCCTTGGAGAGATGGGACCTACCACATGCATCCTAGACCCCTGCCCATCCTGGCTGATCAAAGAAGCCAGAGGGGGTTTGGCAGAGTGGGTTAAGGTGGTAGTTAATGCCTCCTTACAGGAGGGCAAGATTCCAGCCAGCCTAAAACAGGCTGTTATAAAACCGCTGTTGAAAAAACCATCACTGGACCCCACTCAATTAGTCAACTATCGGCCAGTTTCCAATCTTCCCTATTTGGGCAAAGTCATGGAATGTGTGGTGGCTTCACAACTCCAGGGGCTATTGGTAGACACTGATTATCTAGATCCGGCTCAGTCTGGCTTTAGGCCGGGACATGGTACTGAAACAGTCTTGGTTGCCTTGGTGGATGATCTACGCTGGGAGCTAGACAGGGACAATGTGTCCCTGTTGGTTCTGCTGGACCTTTCAGCAGCTTTTGATACCGTTGACCATGGTATCCTTCTGAGACGCCGCACAGAAATGGGACTTGGTGGTACTGCTTTGCAGTGGCTCCAGTCCTTCCTAGAGGGTCGGTCTCAGAAGGTGTTACTGGGTGACACCTGTTCGTCTCCACAACCGTTGTCTTGTGAAGTCCCTCAGGGTTCTGTACTGTCCCCGATGTTATTTAACATCTACATGAAAACGTTGGGAGAGATCATCTGGAGTTTTGGAGTAAGGTGTTATCTGTAGGCAGATGATGTCCAGATCTGTCACTCCTTCCCACCTGTCACTAAGGAGGCTGCCCAGACCTTGAACCGGTGCTTGCCTGCTCTGTCGGACTGGATGCGGGCTAACAAATTGAAATTGAATCCAGACAAGACAGAGGTTCTCCTAGTCAGTCGTAAGGCCAAACAGGGAATAGGGTTACGGCCTTTGTTGGATGGGGTTACACTCCCCCTGAAGACACAGGTTCATAGCCTGGGAGTGATCCTGGATTCAATGCTGAGCCTGGAACCTCAGGTCTCAGCGGTGGCCAGGGGAGCTTTTGTACATTTAAGACTTGTGCACCAGCTGCGCCCATACCTTGGGAAGTCTGACTTGGCCATGGTAGTCCATGCTCTGGTTACATCCCGAATAGATTACTGCAATGCACTCTAGGTGGGGCTGCCTTTGAAGATGGTTTGGAAGCTTCAACTAGTACAAGAAACGGCAGCCAGGTTACTAACTGGGGCGACATTCAGGGAGCATAACACCCCCCTGTTGTGTCAGCTCCACTGGCTGCCGGTCCATCTCCGAGCCCAATTCAAAGTGCTGGTTTTGACCTATAAAGCGCTAAACGGTTCTGGCTCAGCTTATTTGTCCGAACGCATCCACCCCTACGTCCCACCTCGAAAGCTAAGATCATCTGGGAAGGCCCTGCTCGCTCTCCCGTCAACAGCGCAAATGCGCCTGGCGGGAACAAGGGATAGGGCCTTCTCAGTGGTGGCTCCCCACCTATGGAACACACTTCCAACTGACATAAGATCGATCTCTTCTCTCCTGACTTTCCAGAAGAAAGTAAAGGCATAGCTTTGGGACCAGGCGTTTGGTCAATAGAAGTAGCAGCACCCTAAAGGGAGGAACATGGATTGACATTAAGACTGACGAGGCTGGTTTATGTTTTTAATTGATGATTGTTTCTGATTTTAATTATGATGTTTTATTATTTTGTGCATATGTTGTTGATTTTATTGTAACTGTTAAAATAGCCTCTAAATGGGGCTCAATGTAAGTCGCCCTGAGTCCCCTTTCGGGGGTTGAGAAGGACGTGATAAAAATGTGACAAATAAATAAGCCTCCAAGAGTAATTTTTTCAAGCTGTGGGTCAGATATTAATTTTCACACATGATTTTGCCCACTGAGATGGAGTGGAGCAATCTTATACATCTGAAGCAACCCTGGGATTTTTTGCAGCTTTTATTTCTTCAGCCTATTTATATTCACCACTTTGCAGCTTTATTAGTCAAACCCTGGGGCAGAAAAATATTAGTATTACTTATATTGATAGTATCTAAATACAAAGGAGGGATGTAAGGAATCCTTACCCTAGCTGGCTAGGCCAGATTAGAAGCCTGAGGAAGTAAGGCCTCAGTGAGGCCTGGACTCCATTTTGGGAGTGGAGTTGAGATCAGCAGCCTTGTTGGGGAGGTAATCCTGAGCCAAGGGGAATGGTTAGAGTACACTCTTGGGCTGGTAACAGGAGAACTCCCGATGATTGGTCGAGGTCAGGACAGGGGAGGAGCCAGGCAGAATGGAGGGAAAATCTTGCCAGAGTAAGAGAAATAACAGTTTGGGCTTCTGATAGTGACAGTCAGAGCCGGGAACTTTCTCTGAATGAGAGAGGGGATAAGAGATTTCTTCACCCTGTTTTATAGACAGGGAAGAGTCCTTTGCAACTAGTTCTCTGCTGTAAGGGAACTAGTGGAGAACAGTTTTGACTTCTGACAGTGACAGTCAGAGCTGGGAACTCTCTGAGTGAGAGAGGAAAAGAGGGATTTCTTCACCCTGTTTGATAGACAGGGAAAAGTCATTCTCTGCTAGTTTTCTGCTGTAAGGGAACTAGGGAACAGACTGTTGAATCTAGCCAGATACTCAGGGTAGAGTAGGTTAGATCAGTCTGGGAAAAACCTGAAAGGGAATTTCAGGGGTGCTGAGAGTTAGTGGTAACTTCTCACAGCTAAACAGATTGGGTTAGTGTAAGGAAAGGGTCAGGTTTGGTTTGGCCCTAAACTAACCTGTACCTTAAAGTATAAGAACCATTTCAAAGCCACAACTTGAGATAGTGAGACCTGCTTGATATTTAAAGGAAGATTTAACATCTAAGATTTAAAGAACCTTGTTATTGAAACCTGCATTCTCAAGTAACCAATACACTTTTGTGCCTCTCTGAGAAAATAGTTTGGACAATAAATGTTATTCTGTTCACTGCTAAAAGTCAAGCCTCGGATGTGCCTTTTTCTCTCAAGATGTCCCTTAAACAGCGCCAGCAGTCTAAAGAGTTATTTACCTCAGCACTCCAGCAAGCTGATATTTGCCTAGAAGCCTGAAAATCCTTGATTATTTTAACAAGGTTGGTGGCAGCGTTAACTTGAAGAAAAACTTTTAATAGGGCACAAGTTGGTTTATAATGCAAAGTTTATAAAGCAGGGCCCTTATCCTTTACATTTGGTGGCAGCGGTGGGATGAAATAAGAAGGTCCGCCCTGTCCCAAGTGTTCAAGGCCCCGAGTCTGTTACAGAGGGCTAGGCAAATTTCTAGTCAGCTTTGATAACTTCTAGTCTGTAATTATATAGTTAATGTTCAACATTCAAAATTATCTCCATCATTTATTTTGCATCTTCATATGAGCTCAGCTGAGTAGATATGGTGATGAGAGATTGGGGCATTTGAATCTTTTGCTTAAAGCTTCTATAGATGGGATGTTGTCCAGAGACAGAATGAATATCAGCATAATCTTCTAAATTCTGATCCTTAGTGAAGTGAAATGTTACTCTAATGTTTCCTTTTAATAAATCTTCAGCAGCTAAAGTAAAGAAGCCTGCACTGGAGATTACAAACTGAAGATGTCCAAGAAAACTGAAGTGAACCATTGCACTTGAGCAAAAGGGCAACTGAACTTCCCAAAAGCAGAAATGATAAGAATATTCTGAAAATTGGGGAAATTCATATGTGGTTGTTTTAAGTCACAAACAGCATTTTCTGCACAAGAAACAGCATTTCTATACAAAAAAAAAGATTTAAAGGGGGAAATGTTTATTGTTGTGCAAAAAATTGCTGTTTCCTGCATAGAAAATGCTGTAATCAGGAATTTATTCTGCATAAAATTAATACATGATTCATTTGCAGGGAAAATAACATTTTTGTGCAGAAATTAGACATTTTGTGCACAGAAAATATAGCAAAGCATTCCAAAGGCAAGGTGACACAACTGTGCAGGCTCTGCACCTAGTAGCCGTCAAATGAAAAGTCTTGATTTTGGGAACTTCAAGCAAATTCTGATCTTCTGAATGGAGTGATCTCTGGGGTTGGTAGGGGTGAGGCGGTCCCTCAGTTACACTGGCCCTAGACCATATAAGGCCTTAAAGGTAAGAACCAGCACTTTGAAGGTAATCCGGTGCTCAATCGGGAGCCAGTGCAACTGCTGCAAAATTGTAGTAATATGACACCTCACTGGAAATACTATGTTTCCTGAAGATAATGGTTTCTGCAAAAAATAACCATAACTATCGACATTTTGACCATAAGTTTCGAATTGTGAATAGCCTTCCAAAAATGTGGTTGTCAAAGAGTTTCATACACTGAAATTTTGCTTTGCTACATTTAAGAATAAAAATTAGATATTCATTCGGCATTTCAAACATGAATGTTCAGCAACCTGAATAAGGTAGAATATTATTTTATTTGAGGAATGATCCTATTCATGTTGATGTAATTAACTGAAAAATAGAGTATTATTGCTGTAGGTGCATTGTTCCGCTGCTGTATTATTTGCCAAATTTATTCAGGAACAGAGATTCAAATGATGATAATTATTGTGTTCTCCTGGAAACTGCTTACAAACATTGAAATGAACCAGAGAATATCTATTAGTTACTATTTTTATAGCATCTCTAGTTTGTTTACCAAAAACAGGTTAAGGTGATTGGTATTTCATGAGACATAATTATGTTTCCTCCTTCCATATTTAGTTAATAATTATAATAATACTAATAAAAGTTTGGCTGTGAGAAGGACAGCATTTTGTATACAGATGGTTGGCCCAGTTTTCACAGGAAAAGGATTAATGGGGCAACATGTGAGGAAAAGAGGTCAGGAGCTAAAAGGAAGTGTTGAAATAAAGCCACTGTTTCAGAATTTTCTTCATGCCAGTTTTCGACAGAAATGCAAATTGGATATTCACTGACTGAATTAATGGCTAGTTTCCAATTAGACAAACTGTCACAGTGGTAAAATGTGTGATATATATAGATTCATGGAAAAGTAAAAGTAAAATGAATTGTTTTTAACTCTTCCCACTACTGTGTTAACATGTCATTTTTTGTTAAAAAAATGTTTCTCTGCCTTTTATTTGTCATACAATATTTCACTATTGTGTGCAATACAATATATCACTTTTGAGTTAGATTAACATAGACATGTGGGTGATTTACGCACAGTTAAATGGGAAATGCAGATATTTCCTTTCTAAGCAAACATACAAAAACTATGTGGTTGCCCAACTCTGCAATCATATCCTTGATTTGAACAATCAAAACATGTCTTGGAAACAATTCCTGGTAAATACTAATTATATATTTGACCATTTCTCAGGACAACCTTTAAGGCTGAACATCAGGAAAGAGAGGAGAAAATATAGCCTGCAACTACAGCATTTTATCTGCACACATTTATAATTGTCCCAGTGCTCTATATTACAGGAACATGCTAGTTTCCCTTAGGCAGAGAGGGAACAATTAGATTCTCCATGATTTAGAAAATTTATTCCAAACTCTGACACTGTTAGTTAAGTGACTCCTGTCTTTTAACAAATCCAGGGTCATTGAAATATCGGCTACTAGATTTGGAGATATATCTGAATCACATAGTTCAATGTCTATAGTTCAGTCTTCTGAGGCTCTCCTCCCAAACCCATCTTGTAAACAGTGCTGCTCCTCAATACAGTCATTTTCTTGTTAGATAATAGCAGACATCAGTGGGATACATCCTGGTATTAAATATCAATTCTCATCTAGGTCTGTCCACATACCTTTATTTTATGTCCTCTTCAGTTTATTTTAGTTCTCAGGTGTGGTCCTGATAGTAACCTAAACAGACACAGATGCTTTTTAAAAAGGCACTGATGCATTTTCATGCCTTTATTTTTTAAAAGATTTTCTATCACTTAACTACACGATTAAATAAAATATAAAAGACGTAACATGAGGAAAGTGGTTGGCTTTTGACAATGCTAAATGACTTGCTAAATTTAACACTAATTCTTGCCGACATCCCTCTTCCTCAAAGTGTATATAAATTCCAACAGGTATGATTAATGCCATGTTGAGAAGTAAGCATTGAAGTCTTTCTACTGCTGCAGCCACTTGCCAGCTACATGATGTTACCCCATGGCTGAACTATCCATCTGCTGATAGCCTGGTGTTGCTTTCCCACTGACCCTGCCATCTGTTGACTGTTGTGTGTTGGACTCTTACTGCTCTCTGCACCCACCTGCAAAAACATGCTTCATTTCTTCTATCCCTACTTTTATTTGAAAAATAAATAAAAATAATGTGCTAGAGTTCACAGTAGTAATGACATCCAAGTTTTTATTCATTCCAACTGTATTTATGTTATGTTTTTGTATTGCTGCACTTAACCACAAAATATGCTAGAAAAATGCTTGTCGAGATATCTGAGGATCAGGATTTTTTCCCCCAATGTGCTTGGGACTGACATCATATATGTGTCCAATAGTTCTTTCCTGAAAGCTCAGAGAACTGGTAGACAATGACTCTGAGATCACCACTAGTCCAGGGACCACCACCTTAAGAAGCAATGTGTTAGAAAAGCATTAAATTGGCAATCTATAAGAAAATATTTGAACTCGCTTGTGTTATTGCACTAACATAATGTTTGCTGTGAATTTAGGAATCAAGTCCCAGAACTAGTGCAAGACTCTCCATGATTGTGTATTGCACAGCCATTTTAAATAGATGATTGACTTATTTTTAGGCAGCATCATTATGGGAAGAGGAGATGAGATTATTTGGGTGGGGGGAAGCTAGTTAAACACACACAAAAGTTTCAAGGAACTTGTGCTCTTGAAGGCAATTGGTAGTATATACAAAATATTGCTTTAATATTAATTCCTTGCACAATTTTTTTTAAAAAAATACAGTTTCCTCCCTTCTGGGTAAAATTATAAACAATTTGATGCTTTTTAAAAGATCTTTATGCTTTGGGACATCTTTGGGTGAACATTTTGGAAAGTGTGTGTATCAAGATCAGCTGATGATGAAAAAAGTGCTAGTCTTTTTGTTTCAGAACAGGGGCGAAAAATCTCTAGATACATCATAACTTTTCAGTAATAAAATGTGATAATATTTTTATATCTTCAGTGGTAAATAACTGGCAACAAGGACTCCAGAGGTATATTTACAATGTAGAATTAATGCAATCTAACACTTTAACTGTAATTGCTCAATGTGTTTGATGAGGCACCAGCAAAAAAAGTCTAGAGATCTTGAAAAAAAAATCCATAGCACTGAGCCTTGGTAGTTAAAGTGGTGCCAAACTGTATTAATGCTATAGTCTATATATGCACTCTATAGAGCAGAGTTTCTCCAATAATAATAATAAAATAAAACTTTATTTATATACTGCTGTATCTCCCCAAGGGAACTCAGGGAGGTTTCCAACATAAGTCAAAACATTACATTGCCAAAAATGAAAAGGATACAGATAAAATAAAAACTAAAAACCATGCTCCTCCAGATGTTTTGGACTTCAACTGTCACAATTCCTAACAGCTGCTAAGCTGACTAATATTTCAGAGTGATGAAGTCCAAAACACCTGGAGGAGCAGAGTTTGAACACCTGTGACAAGACAAAAGACTGGGGGGTTTTGGGCCTCTTCACCTTTTTGTTGGGTGATGTTTTAGCTTTTTTAATGCACTTGAAAATATTGTTTTTGGTCTCAAAGGGTTGAGTGTTGGTGGTCTTTGCAGAAAATCAAGCAATACTGTTATTTTCTTAAATGTTCTAGGGCAGATTTGTGCAGTTCTGTAGATGTCTTTTGAGGGTTTTGTGAATACAAAAAAAGCCTCATGAGAACTAGAAACTGCACCTTCTCACATTAACTTCAAGAATTTTGGCAGCCAGAATAGTGATGTTGCTTGAACCACAGAGTAGGCAGACTTCAAATAGCAACCTGGTGTTATTTTTCTGCTGATTCCATATCCCTTGGGCCCCATCTACACCACTATGCAATGAAATGTGGAACTACATTATATTATCAGTATAGACGTATATAATGCAGTTTGACTGCATTGGACTGTGTTATATGAGCCTACACTGATGATATAATACAGTTTCAAACTGCATTATGGGGGAGCGTAAATGGAGCCTCAGTAACCAAATGTCTAACCAAGGACAAAACACATCTCCCAGAACTCATACATACCAAAAATAATTTATTTATTTTATTTTATTTATTATTTCGGCTTCTATGCCGCCGAGTCCCGGGGGCTCGCGGCGGCTCACAGTAGCCACAAGGCACAGCAAAGTACATACAGTTAAATGCATACAGTTAAAAACAGTAAAAAAAACAGCAAGATTAAAACAGGAGCAATTAAAACAATGGTACGACATATCGTCTAACAAGATGAGTGAATAGATGGCGGCAAGTAGACAGATAATGTGAAAGAGTATACAAAAAAATAGAGAAGAATAGAAGAAAATATTCTTGAATAAAAGATGGCCCTTTTCTGAGATGCTACTGAATCATCAGGAAAACATACACTGAGGTTTTATGGAATTCCTACAGCAACTGCAAAAATTTGAGTATTGGGAAAAGCTGTATTGCCACTTTGTGGTTTCCCAAAAGTGTTGACTCAGTAGCAGGACTAGGTTTTCTGGGGAAAGGGTAATGAGGCTCTCTTGCAAAGCCCTGGGTTCTGAGGCAAAGAAGACTCAGCAGAATATCTCAGCAGTGTGGCCAGTAATACGAGGGCAGGTCAATAAGTCGTGACTTTTTGAATTTCCAGCCTTTTAACTGAAAGGGCAGCACTGCTCCTGTCAACAGGCATCTGAAAATGGAAAAAAAGTGAATTTTGTGTGCTCATTAAGCATTATTTTTTGCGGAAATAAACCATCACTCAACCCAAGGCTAAGCTTGATAAATACTATGGGGACTCTGCACCATCAATTTCAATGGTAAAAAAGTGGTTTACTGAATTTTGTTGTGGCTGTACAAGCATGGAAGATGCTGATCGTTCTGGATGCCCAGTTGAGGTCTCTACACCCAAAACAATTGAAAAAAATTCACAATATGGTGTTGGCCAATCGGAGATTGAAAGTGTGAGAGATTGTGGAAGCCATAGGCATCTCATGTGACTCAGTGGTTTCAATTTCAAATGATCACTTGGGTATGAGAAAGCTTTCCGCAAGATGGGTGCCGCGTTTGCTCACAATCGACCACAAATGCAATCGTGTGACAATTTTGCAGGAGTGTTTGGCGTTGTTCAACGGCAATATGGATGAGTTTTTGCATCATTTCGTAACTGTGGACAAAACGTGGATCAACCACAACACACCAGAGACCAAGCAGCAGTCAAAACAGTGGGTTTCTCGGGGTGAATCGGTGCCAAAGAAGGCCAAGATGGGTTTGTTGGCCAATAAAGTCATGGTGATGGTTTTTTGGGATGCACGCAGTATAATCCACATTGACTACCTTCAAAAGGGTAAAACGATCAATGGCGAATATTATGCCAACTTATTGGGTTAATTTAATGATGATTTGGGGGAATGACCACATTTGGCCAAGAAAAAAGTTCTTTTGCACCAGGACAATACAAGGGTACACACATGTGCAGTTGCCATGGCAACAATCCATGAATTGGGATATGAATTGCTCCCTCATCTGCCCTATTCTCCGGATTTAGCCCTGGGTGAATATTTCTTGTTTCCAAACCTGAAGAAATGGCTCAGTGGAAAGAGATTTGACTCCAACAATGAAATCATCTCACAAACAAATACCTATTTTGATGACCTCAACAAATCTTATTCTTTAAAAGGGATAAACAAATTGGAGAAATGTTGGACAAAGTATATAGAGCTCAAAGGAGACTACGTTGGAAAATAAAATGAGTTTTTATCCAAAACCTGTGTTTCATTCAAAAAGTCATGGACTTATTGACCCACCCTCGTAAGTAAGACAAAAACAAAAACAAAAAAAACACATTCCTAGGTTGGAAAGTCCTAATGAGAGTGCTGGGATCAATAAAAGGGAAAAATAAAACAGTTGGAGCCAGTTTTTTAAACATTCAAATCCATAAAGACAAAAAGTACACTTGATAATATTGTAACATGAAACTAAACCTTACACTTTTGCAACTCCAGATGCAAAGAAGACAAGAATCCAAGTGCTGAACACATTAAGAAGAGCAGTATCCCTTTTGTTGTGCTCAGTTTCCATGAAAAGTGATGAGTCCCTTGTATGTATAGAATGTTTTACATGGGTTAAGGTTCTGCACCCAGTTCTGAAAACCTTTATTTTCACGATTTGAAGAAGCATTTCCACATACAAGAGACTCTGGTTTTATGACTGCTGTAATCTGCTCCATATATACAGTATGTAGATATGGTTAGCTCTAAAGAAGACGATCCAAATCAGAGTAAGGGCTTCCCATTGCATCACATCTGTTTCACCTGTAGAACAGTCTGAGGAAATGTGATTTTAGCTCAATGTACTTTTATATCTATTGCTAAGTTGATGGCTCCCAAGTACATTTTGAGGCTCTTTAATTCAATAACAGCTTTTTAAACTTAACAACTCTTTTCTAGTGTATGTACCCTGATAAGTATTAACAATCAGTTGAGTGCTTGATGAATGTAGTTTAGTTTTTCAGATTTTACTAGTACAACTTGTATATACTGTACATGGGCATTCAACGTCTCTGAGCTTCCATTTTCTGTGAGATATGAGTAATTACTTGCTGGAATATACTTGAGAAAATGAGATTTAAGCTACAAATATCATTTTAACAACACAACCTCATCTAACATCTGTGGTTTCTCCACTGCTGAAGAAAACAGAGTTAGATCCATCGGTCCCTTCCAATTACCGCCCAGTCTCAAATTTGTCATTCCTGGGCAAGGTGATTGAGAGGGCAGCAGTGGAGCAGTTGCAGTCCTTCCTAACTGACACAGCCGGATTAGATCCTTTTCAGTCTGGCTTCTGTTTGGGGCACGGGATGCAGGCGGTTCTGGTTTCCATCACAGATCAGCTCCGCTGCCAGCTTGATCAAGGCGGATCATCACTGCTTGTGTTATTGGACTGAGGTTTGATACTGTCGATTACGATCTTTTGACTCATCCCCCTTGCTGTGGTTGGAGTGAGGAGGACAGCTTTGAACTGGCTGTCCTCCTTCCACCACAATCGGAAACCACAAGTGAGGTGGGGTGAGTTGATTTTGGGGGTTCCCCAATGTTTTGTGGGGTCCCTCAGGGGGCCATACTCTCCCTGCTGTTATTTAACATCTATATGTGGCCACTAGCTCAGCTGGTGCGTAGCTTTGGGCTGGAGTGTCATCTGTATGGTGATGACACTCAGCTCATTCTGAGGATGGAGGGCCACTCGGACTCCATACCCAATAATTTCCATCTGTGCCTTGAAGCCGTTACTGGATGGCTGTGAGCCAGTAGGTTGAAGGTGAATCAAGCGAAGACAGAAATCCTCTGGTTAGGCCGTCCAGGCGATACGGATGTTCAGCTGCCGACCCTGGATGGCATGGCATTATGCCCATCATCATCAGTAAAAACCCTGGGAGTCTTTTGGACCCTCTGCTGTCAATGGAGGCCCAAATCTCCGCTGTCAGCAGAACAGCATTTTTCCATCTGCAACAGGCTAGGCGACTGGCCTCCTATCTGTCTTGGAAAGACCTGGCCATGATGATCCAGGTAACGGTTATCTCAAGACTTGACTACTGTAATGCTCTCTACATTGGCCTGCCTTTGATGGTGATGCGGAAACTCAAGCTACTGCAGAATGCTGCAGCTCGGCTACTCACGGGGGAGCCCGTGAGTTGCCATATCACCCCAGTTCTGCAGGGACTGCACTGGCTACCAGTTGAGTACCAGATCACTTTCAAAGTATTAGTTTTAACTTTTAAATAAATAAATAAATAAAATAAATAACACGTTCATTTATATTTATAATAAGTTTAATTTCATACAGATTTTTTTTTACTAAGCTATGGTTTAGTTGGTGAGGTGCTGCAAAGAACTTACTTTTTTTAGAGGACAATATTTTCTGAAAGAAAAAAGTTGAGGCTATTAATCCTCATATTATAAATGCATATTATGCATGTTATACTTACAAAAGCACATAGAAATATCTGTGTGTTATTTTGTATCATTAGCTTCCATTTGTCTGCTTTATTTGCTACAAGATTGGAGAAAAACAGTAAAATACAAAGCAAAAATAGCTATAAAAGGCAAAAAAAAAAGAAATCCTGAAACTTTTTTCATATTTCCTCAAAAGTGCTCTTGTTTAAGTATAATAATAGTTTAGAAATTTAACATCAATTGTTTTTCTTTGGTCATCCCATATTGTAAAGTTATCAAACAGTGCATTGCATGTTTTGTAGAGAAACATATGACTGAGCTACTATGTTGCTAAAGAATGTTCCCTTGCTAGATTTTAATGAAAAATGAAAGGTAAGTCCTATTCATAAAACAAAACTCAGTGCATTGATCCAAGACCAGAACAGATCCTTCCTGTTGACTTTTGGATAAACACTTGAAGGTTGGGCAGCTAGTACAGTCCTGCTTCACCTACACCATGGATTGATTTTTCACATATTTTTGTTTGAATGTGATTGCAGTCTAGCTGGATGAAAGCCTCATAGAATCTCTAGAGCCAGAGGACACTGTGTGTGAAAGCAGAAGGAAATCTGAAGGCTGCAAAGCAATCACTGGAAGTACGGAAATGTATGGATCTCAGAACTGGATGCTTGAAAGAAAAGGGCAGGATAACAGATATGGAAACCGGGAGCTAAAATCACAGCACTTAGGAGCAGGGGAGGATTAAGATCTTTAAAGCATTTAAAACCACAATAAACCATGAAATGAAATTTGACTTTTTGAAATTAAACAAAACTTACATTAAGATGGAAAAAATATTTATTTGCATATACTTCACTTTATTTACATTTGAAAAAATTTCAACTTTTTCTAATTGCAAGGTCTTTTATTTTGGGAGCCCCTTTTTGTGGAATTTAATATTTGCACCATTTGCAGTTTTACACCATACAGTCCATGGTAAATCTGGCAATGGAAAATAGAATGTTGAAGAAACTGGAAACAATACCGAGAGTGTAGAAATAGAGGGGAATCTTAGTTGGTGGCAGATTGAGTGTGTATCTCTTTGCAGAAGCCATTGTGTGGATCTGGCAAGGAAGGGGTTGAGAACCTGGGTGGCAAACCAACAGGAATTATATGCACAAATATTAATTTTACAATAAAAGTAGGTTTAAGCTTTAGACTTAGCTATTCTTTATTTATAGGTTTTGGTGAATAACACTGATCAAGTAAACAGGAGCATCTGGAAAGATCTGAATCCCTTTGCCTGTCTGTTGGAATGTCATGTTTTTCTAAACTAAGCAGACAGAACCACATCTCTCAAATATTCTGAGAAAGATCAGAGACTGAAATATATTTTTTCTTCTGAGATCTGAAAAAATAATCTTCAGAAGAAGAGAACAATTGTTACGAACATGATGGCAGGATAACAAAGGACTTTTATATAGTCTATTGAAGATTAGTTGCATAGATAGCACATTGAGTGGTGTTTCAACGAAATTTCAACACAACACATTCTTTCATGCTTTGATCTGGATGAAGTTTCATTTTTTCTTAAACACTACTTATTTTCTGTGTGAGATAAAGGTCATGTAGGTGATAGCTATATGTACAACATTAAAATATTATACTTAATATTGTTAGTGTTCAGAACAGAGATCTAGAATATAATTTGTTTTGTGAGAAAATATATTGATAATGATATGATTAGGATGCAGAGATACAACCGCCCCTTTTCAGGTAAGCACAATTGAATCCCATAGGACTTATTTCAGAGTTTTTGTTTACTATTTTATTTATTTAATTTACACTCCACCTTTCTCCCAGAAAGGGAATCAAAGTTTTAAAAATACAATTACAATGAGAAAAGAGCTAAAACAGAATCAGCTAAAATACTTCATAACTAAAGGTTTCCCCTGGCATTAAGTCTAGTCATGCCCGACTCGGGGGGGGGGGGGGTGCTCATCTCCATTTCTAAGCTAAAGAGCCAGCATTTTCCATAGACTCCTCCAAGGTCATGCGGCTGGTATGATTGCAAGGAGTGCTGTTAGCTTCTGGCAGAAGCGGTACCTATTTATTCAAACTTGCATGTTTTCAAACTGCTCTTCCCACTCCCCAGATTCGAACCACCAATCTTTTGGTCAGCAAGTTCAGAAGGTCAATGGTTTAACCCACTGCGCCACCAGTGTGTGCAATGTTATGTGATAGTCAGTATGGGGTTCCATCCATTAGATGAGTTGAAAGCATTCTAGGATGCAAAGTCCTCCCCCCTCCCCTAAGTCTGATGAGGTAGTTAGCATAGCTTTGGGTGAATTTCAGGGATGTTCCAGAGTTTGGTGGAACAGCCTAGAGATTCCTCCAGGCCCCTGCTCTCTTCCATAAGTCCTCACAAGGTTTATTTATTTATTTATTTCCGGCATTTTACCCCGCTCTTCTCAACCCTGGGGGGGGGGGGGGGACGACGACTCAGAGCGGCTTCCAAAAAGGCACAATTCGATGCCCACACAATAAAACACAGTATAAAACACAGTATAAAACCCACAAGCATTCAACAATAAAATATATTAAAATACAATTACATTAACATATCCTACGCATTCATTTATGTTAAAAACAGTGTTCCGTCCATAAAAGCATTGAGCCCTATTCAACAACTTTCCATTAAATCCAGTCTAAAATGCTGCCTTGTGCTAATGCGCAAACGCCTGGTCCCATAACCAGAATTTCACTTTTTTCCTGAATGTCAGGAGGGATGGAATTGATCGTATGTCACTAGGGAGCGCATTCCACAGATGGGGAGCCACAACTGAGAAGGCCCTCTCCCTCGTCCCCACCAGCCGCATTTGAGAAGTTGGCGGGAGCGAGAGCAGGGCCTCCCCGGATGATCTTAAAGTACGAGGTGGGACATAGCGGCAGATGCGTTCGGACAAGTAAGCTGGGCCAGAACCGTATAGAGCTTTAAAGGTCAAAACCAGCACTTTGAATTGAGCCCGGAAGTGGACCGGCAGCCAGTGGAGCTGACACAACAGGGGGGTGGTGTGCTCCCTGTATATAGCTCCAGTTAGTAGTCTGGCTGCCACCCGTTGGACTAGTTGTAATTTCCGAACTGTCTTCAAAGGCAGCCCTACGTAGAGTGCGTTGCAGTAATCTATTCAGGATGTGACCAGAGCGTGGACGACCGTAGCCAGATCAGACTTCCCAAGGTACAGGCGCAGCTGGCGCACGAGTCTTAACTGTGCAAAAGCTCCTCTGGCCACCGCCAAGACCTGGGATTCCAGGCTTAGCGATGAATCCAGGATTTATTTATTTATTTATTTATTTATTTATTTATTGTTCGGTCTTGTATTTCGCTCCTCCCTGCAGGCTCGGGGCGGATAACAGCATATAAAATAGGCAACATGTACCAACCATGCGGCCATACAATAAAAACATAAAACACACATCACATCCCGAGGTACAAGATAAAACACAGGAGCATTTACTTGAACCCGAGGCACAGTTATACAAGGCAATTACACTAGGCCGGTTTGCCTAGTTGAAGGCTAGTCTGAAGAGGGTGGTCTTACAAGCCCTTCGAAAAGGGATAAGCTCTGGGATGGCTCGGGTGTCATCTGGGAGGGAGTTCCATAACCCCGGACCTGCCACAGAGAAGGCTCTTTGCCTGGTTGCGGACAGATGGCAGGAGCGGATTGATGGCACTAGTAACAGATTCTGTTCCTCTGAACGTAGTGATCTCGGGGGAATATACGGAGCAAGGCAGTCCCTCAGGTACGCAGGCCCTAGGCCGTGTAAGGCCTTAAAGGTTAAAACCAACACCTTGAAGGCAATTCGGTACTCGATGGGAAGCCAGTGCAGTTGCCGAAAGATGGGCGTAATGTGCTCCCTCACTGGCGCTCCCGCCAGCAAGCGAGCAGCGGCATTCTGCACTAGCTTGAGTTTCCGGATTGTCGACAAGAGAAGGATCACTCCCAAGCTGCGAATCTGCGTCTTCAGGGGGAGTGTAACCCCATCCAACACAGGCTGTAACCCTATGCCCTGTTTGACCTTTCGACTGACCAGGAGTGCCTCTGTCTTGTTTGGATTAAGTTTCAATTTGCTAGCCCTCATCCAGTCCAACACAGCAGCTCTGGTGATGTTCTTGGGATCATTGTCATGCTGAAAGACCCAGCCATGTTTCATCTTCAGTGCCTTTGCTGATGGAAGGAGGTTTGCACTCCAAATCTCACAATACATGGCCCCATTCATTCTTTCATGTACTGTATATGGATCAGTTGCCCTGGTCCCTTTGTAGAGAAACAGCCCCAAAGCATGATGTTGCCACCCCCATGCTTCACAGTAGGTATGGTGTTTTTTGGATGCAACTCAGCATTTTTTCTCCCTCAAACACGACGAGTTGTGTTTCTATTAAACAGTTCTACTTTGGTTTCATCTGATCATATGACATTCACCCAATACTCTTCTGGATCATGCAAATGCTCTCTAGCAAACTTCAGTTGCCCCCTAACATGTACTGGCTTATGCAGGGGGATACATCTGACACTGCAGGATCTGAGTCCCTGGCAGTGTAGTGTTTTACTGAAGGTATCCTTTGTTATGTTGGTCCCAGCTCTCTGTCGGTCATTCACTAGATTCCCCGGTGTGATTCTGGAATTTTTGCTCATCGTTCATTTTGACTCCACGGGGTGAGATCTTGCATGGAGCCCCAGTTCGAGGGAGATTATCAGTGGTCTTATATCTCTTCCATTTTCTAATGATTGCTCCCACAGTTGATTTCTTCACACCAAGCTGCTTGCCTATTGCAGTTTCAGTCTTCCCAGTCTGGTGCAGGGCGACAATTTTGTTTCTGGTATCCTTCAAATATTGTGTGGTGTTAGGTACAAAGGTGTTCCAGGCCTACAGTGCAACAAACTTTACCAAAGACAAGAACATTTTATAGTACCACCTTATGCTATTTCCTAACTCATGAGGGACAAACACATTGGAAACTCAGGTTTGCAGATGCAAGGTTTTGTGCAAATAAAATAATAATTTGAGTAACAATATAATAAAGCTAATGCAAACAGTCTTATGTCTACTTTGAAACCAAATACATTAAGCCCAATTGTTCATTCTTTCCAGTTTTCTAACAGTACAGCATGAATTAAGTCATGCTATGCTTAGATTGATAGCACTTCATCTCAGAAAACATTTTAAAACCTATTACTTTAAGCACTGTGTTCATTTTATTTTGACTATTAAAGGAAATATATGTGGCTACTATACTAAGGAGATTTCTCCCTCCTGGGTATATTTCCCAATACTATATTCTTTACCATTGCTTATTGTGGAAGGAAATGTTTTCAGAAGTAAACCCAGTTCTAAATTAAAAATATGTTTGAGGGAGGAGAAAAACATCTCTGTGTAATTATTGCACAAAAGGAGAAAAAATAAGCCATGTAGCGATCATATCCTTGGGCAATAGAACTTCTCTTCCTTTGAAGAAATTAATTGAGTGTCATGGTTATGAATCAAGTTCAGTTAGAGGGGGAAAGTATATTTATTCCTATCTTTGCACAGCAAGAGCAGGGAGCAAACAAAACCAAAGAAAAACTGAACTGTGACTCAGTGTGTATTTCTGCTGCTATAAAATTCCCTTTATGCACCAGGAGATTAAATTTAACCAATTGTCATTAAAGATCTATAATTCTAGCATTTATTAAAGCTTCTACAGAGCAAGAGTGGGAAGCAGATGTTGGAGGACTGCAACCCCCAACAGCTATCCAGCATAAAATGTTACGAATGCTGTGAGTTGCAATATAAGAACAGGACAGAAGCAGCATGACTCACAGACAGAGACACCCACACAGATACATTCATGCATACTAGGAATTCAGGACGAACCAGATTGGTCATGTCTTGTTCATAAAATGTTGAAATTTTCTCATGTGGTCTTTCCAAATAGGACTAAAACCTATGTCAAAGTGGGTTTTAGATAGTTCTTTCAAACCCAAGCTTTCTTGGCGATGGTGGCGACAACATGTCATGCCAAGACAAATCTCCAGTCTCCCAATGTAGCCCCTAAAACTTACGTACTTTAAAAAGTCCCTGGTAACCATAAAGCCTCCCCTTTAGTCCTCCTGGCATGAGCAAATGATGTGTGAGAAGTAGGCATGAGAAAAAAGTTATGAAAATGAAATGATTCGGAAGAAATTCATAAGAAATGCTACTTTTGAGTATTTCCGCATCTGGAACGCCAACCAGGAAGTGGACTTTCTTTATAGAACTTCAGGGGCCAGGATTTTCTTAAGTATCGTTATTAGGTCGTAAGGGGGGGGGGCACCCTCCTTCTCTCTCACCACCCTCCCGCCTCCCTTGCCAATAAGTATTACGGCAAGGCAAGCCCTAAACACGCTCCTCCTTATTTTTGGCTGGAAGCCTGGAAAAATGTAAAACAGAGGTTTACTCAGAAGTAAATCTGCAAAGGCAGGAGTAAACAGAGAGGTTTACTCATGAGTAAATCTGCAAAGGATGGGCACATTGGATGAAGTGCCCTCCTTTGTGGATTTACTCAGAAGTAAATCTGAGTAAACCTCTCTGTTTACATTTTTCCAGGCTTCCCTGCCCCTCCTGCCTGCCAGGATCTAAAGCATCAAAGAGTATTGGGGTAGTTGCACACAACACGTGAGAAAACAACCCAATGTATAATAGAATGAATGCTAACTTATAGAGTAAGTGCCTAATATTATAAGTAATCCAACTGGTCATATACCTACATTCCATGCACATGCAATAATACAGCAGTAATAACAATGGGTATAAGAAGAGGTAAAATTCAAACCGAAGTATTCTGACTGTGGTTCCTCCTCAAGCGGTGCAAACTGCAAACGGCTCTTCTCTATGAGCCCGGGAGGCAGCCTCTCCCGGGAAAAGCCAAAAGCCCGGGCACAGCGTTTGCTGCCTGGGTGCACATACATATTCTTGGGGGGGGGGGGGGATTTGCTGCAGAATCCCAGGCTCATAGAGAAGAGCCAGTTTGCACCGCTTGAGGAGGGACCAGTTAGAATACTTCGGTTTGAATTTTACCTCTTCTTATACCCATTGTTATTACTGCTGTATTGTTGCATGTGCATGGAATGTAGGTATATGACCAGTTGGATTACTTATAATATTTAGGAACTTATTCTATAAGTTAGCATTCATTCTATTATACATTAGGTTGGTTTCTCACAGGATCTAAAGCATGCCACGCCTTGATGTGCTTTAGATCCTGGCAGGGCAGGAGGAGTGGATGGGCCCTCCCTGCCCCTTCTGCCTGCCAGGATCTAAAGCCTTGAAGAGGCTTCATGACGGGCCAACTTCAGCCCTCCAGGTGTTTTGGACTTCAACTCCCACCATTCCTCACAGCCTCAGGCCTCTTCCTTTTCCTCTCAGCCTGGGCAAACTTGGGCCCTCGCTCCCTCAGGATCGGGGTGAGAGAGAGGCAGTGAGGAGCGAGGGGGGCCCTCCTCCTCCTTTTTGCTGCTTCCAAGAATAGAATACCCCCCTCCCTCCTTCCCTCCCTCCTTCCTATTTGGAGAGTCCCATCTAGAATTCAGTGTGATTTATTCAAGTTTCGGCCTACAACTCCCAGAAATCCCAGCCAATTTACCAGCTGTTAGGATTTCTGGGAGTTGTAGGCCAAAACCATCTGGAATGCGCATGCACTGGCATACGAACTACTAACGAATTTCATTAGTAATTACGTTACATTTTAGAAATTTTTGGAATTTTTTTTGTAAGTTTTTCTATTACTAATCAAAAAAAATCCCCCCCCCCCATTAGATTTTCGAGTCCCTGTTTTTGGGTTCTAAACCATGCCTAGTGAGAAGATAGGAGGAGCAAGGAGGAAAATTTGGATGGGTGCTTGGTTTTAGCTGGAGGGAACAGGTTTACCTGAGTCCCAACAGATGATCCTTGAATTATATCACTCAGTTGAGAAGGAATACAGTATTTCACCTGACTTTTTAGAAGTTTTCTTTTCAGGTTGTTGCTGGTTTTGGTTTGATTGCTTCAATATTGCCAAGTAGTCAAATATGTATTGGATTGAATAATTATTTGGACATTTTTTCTAAATGTCATACAGTATATCATTAAATTATTTTATTAAACAATGATGTTCATTCTTATGTTTGTAATTATGTATGGTGTTTATGATCACACGTGGAACACTCTGAGGGCTCTTATCGCACCCCAGCGTAGACCTGGACCCTTAGAATCCAAACACACAACCCCAGCTGAAAGAATGGTCTTTATTTGAAACAAAGAGCAAGCAATATGAGCAGTATAAATATATAAGAAGAGATATATCCAATCAATAGTCCAAGGAGTAGTTCCAAAGGCCCAAAGGCAGTAGGTATGCTGCAGAGTCACTTAGTAAATCTAAAGCAGGCAAATTTCAGGAGCAGATATAGTCCAAAGGATTTCCATAAATCCATTGCAGGCAAAGTTCAATAGCTGATAAAATCCAAAGGGTTTCCAGGAAAAATCAAGGTCCAGACTTGAGTACTTGAGCTAAAATTCAGGAGACTTGAGAATACATGAGGCTAACTGCATGGGCTAAAATACAGGAGGCTTGGAAACACATGAAGCCTATTGCAAAAGATGACCTGATCTGAAATTCAAACGGCAAAGCATAGCTATATCAAGAAACTAGATTTCCCTCCCTTGCTTGCAAACCGAAACCACTGTAAGGGAAGGAAAGACCTTGACATTCTTTCTTTCTATCCCAAGCTCCAGCAGGTGCCTTATCTGTGCACTGATGATTCTCAGTGAAACTGACCTCCCTAACAGCTTTTCCCAAACGCTGTCTCTGCAAAACATTTGCAAAAGGTTCCTCTCCATCATGAACCATGGCTGCCACAATCCCTTGCACAGGAGACTCCAGAATCCCTGCTGAGGACACAGGCCCAACAGCTCTTCTACACAGGCCCTAAAGCCTATGATAGGTTATGGGTTTACCTGGTGCATCCATAATAGACCTGTGGAGTTTACTTGAGGTATCCAATAGGCATGGTTAGGTCCAGTCAAAATCTTTGTAATTTGGATTAAATTTGGATCAAATTCCTTTTTGAAGCGATTTCGAAGCGATTTGAGAACCCGGAAGTATCCTTGCCATTTCAAAGCCACTGTCACAATCTTTGTTCTGATTCAGGAAATGAATTGGAAAAGACCCAGCATTTGAAGGCAAGCAGCAGCTTGCTTGCTGGGATGCTTGCCTCCAGCCAATGAGGGGAAACCATGTGGGGAGGGGAGGGGTTTTGGCACAGCAGCCATTGCCCTTTAAAAAGGCCCACACGTGCCTCGTGGGCTCATTGTGAGCCGGGGACGCGAATGGGAAGGGACTAGGCAGCTTGGGTGGGAAAGGTACTACACTACCGCTTTTCAAGGGAACAACAGGGTTGGGAGCAAATTGGGGAAACTGGCTGGAAGCAGGCCCCTTGCCTGTGTGGCTTCCTTGTGTGTGGGGAGGGAAGAAGGGCAGGGCAGCTGGTAGAAGTGTTCTCTTGCCTGCCACTACCAATTTTCCTTTTTAAGCAGTGATTTTAACTTTCAACAGATCTCAATCCCACTTTGGATTTTGGGATCCCAGAAAGTCCCTTTGGACTTTGGAAAGCCAATTTTCTGCTAATAATTTCCTTGGGGAACCACACCATACCACATTGGAGCCTCTTTTGTCTGCTTTGGGTTTCACATTGTACTTTTGGAAACTAGAAATCTCCTAATCTAATCATTTCCTTGGGAAACACATAATAAAAGTTTGGAGGCCCCTTTGTCTGCTTTGGGTTACACATTGTACTTTTGGAAACTAGAAATCTCCTAATCTAATCATTTCCTTCGGGAACCACACCATACAACTCTGGAGCCCCCTTTCTCTGCTTGGGATTACATGTTGTACTTTTGGAAACAAGAAATCTCCTATAATCTGCTAATAATTTCTATGACTGTGGCAGGTTTTGTCAGTAGTGGTCTAAAAATGAGGGAACGGGAATTCCCCAAGTTTTGCCTGTCCCGTTTGCAGTTTTTCACGCATTGCACAATTGTGCCCACCATTAACGAAGTAATTTGGAAATTTTGGACCTTTTGGAAAATTCTGACTTTCAGAAATCACTTCAGAATCAAATTGCCAGTGTCCCTTACATCCAAAACTAATTTTGAACCATTTTTTCCTTGATCAAACAAGCCTAGTATCCAAACCAGACCTGCAGAAATTGACTCCTAGGACTGCCTCCTTCAGGGGAAGGGGAAAAATCCCCACAGCCATCCCAGTTCTTCAGGCTCCTGGAACTGGAAGGAGAGAGATGGTGCCCACATCCTCTCCCCCCCAACCACCCATTTTCCTGCCACAAACGTACCCAAGAAGCCTGCCAGCAGCACAGGTCCCGCTGGAGAGAACTTTGGACATGTGAAAATGGCACATTAGGAGGTTGGGGGATGAGGGAAATCCTTCATTTTCCCCACCTACTTACACACCATTTTCATATGTCAGAAGTACTTTCCAGATGATCCTGCACTGACAGCAGACCCTTGGGACTGACAGCAGACCCTTGAACCAGGAGAGGTTGAACCCTCTCCTGGTTCAACCTTTGGTTACCCAGGATGGCATCTAACCACCCCCCAAGGAAAAGCTCAGAGTTTGGGTTCAGAGTAGGGACAAAAACTCAGAACAAACTGGGATAAAATAACCCAGTTCCTCCTGGGTTTAGGGCAGAAGGATCCTGAGTCATTCCTATCCATCGATGTAGGTCAGTATTGTCTATACTGTATTAGCTGCCACTAGCTCTCCAGGGCTGAAAACACTTTTAGAAGTTTTCTCCAGCCCTATCTAGATATTTTGAATTTTGAATATTTGTGTCTTCTATTGAGCTATGGCTTTTCATGAGCAATGGCCTGAATGTATGGATGCATATTTAAAAGTATTACAAATAGATATATCACTGAAATATATTGATAAAAATGCATCTTAGGTTTTCTAAATATCAGCCATCACTGATCTTATCTGAGTGGCAGGTCTTTAAACATGTAAATGGGTGATAGCTGTATGTTTTTGCAGAGATACAAGCTGCTGTCCCCCATTGACACCAATGTCTGTATTAGATTTGAAGCAAGTGTGGCCTTGCTTATTGTTATATGTAATTAATCAATATTTAATACAGTTATATGTAATTAGTAGGTATGAAAAGTCAGCATGAAATGTTTGAAAAATTGTCAAAACATGGGGGGGGGGGGTTAGTATAAAGAAATCCAGACAAGAATCTTGGACTGGTGTGAATATTCACTATATGGAACTTATTTTGTGCAAAATTCACATGTGGTTGCTTTGCACAGAAAACAACATTTTCTCTGCAGAGAGTGGTATATATATGCAGAAATATTATTTCCTTCATGTAGTACATGGGCTATTTGCTTAGAAAACAAACTTTTCTTAAATTGTTGTACCTCATGCAGGTACAACATGCAAAACAACTACATTCAACTTTTGCACAGAATTAGTCCTGAACTGCAAATAGGATTCAAAATCTTTGTAGTTTTTGAAGACTTTTTCACAGCAGGAAGAAAATTGCTGAAAGTACTCATAATTTCTGTTGAGAAGACATATAATGAAGAATCACATCCCTAATAGTCAGTGAATGAAATGTATTCAAACTAGCTGGCTGGAATAATGGTATATATTATTCTTGGGGTATGATTTGTTGGGTGGTGCCGCCTTACTAAGCATAATGCCTTTTGGTTCGAAAAGGCTAATCCATTTCCTATTGAAATTTATGAAGATGGCAGAAGGTTATGGGTGGAAAAGAAATTTATTCCTGAACTCAAATAGTCAGGGATTGATAAGATATTGTGGAGTTTGAATCAGAAATATTCTTTTTGCCCCGAAGCAGCTTGAAACTGATAGATAGATAGATAGATAGATAGATAGATAGATAGATAGATAGATAGATAGATAGATAGATCTCCTTTTTGGATTTTTACTCTCTTGCAAGAATGCAGACTTTTGAAAAAGTGGCAGTATCATGTGTAATTATGCATCACACCTCTTCAGAAACCACTTCCTTTGTGTTTAGCATTCTCAGGTTAATGTTTGTAGGATTGCAGCTAGAATGGAAATATGTGCTGCCTCCTCCTCTGCAATTACTGCATCTCCTCTTCGGCCAAAGGCAGCTTCCTCATCTCTGATCTATAGTTCTTCCTTCCAAAAACAAAAAAATAGGATGTGATAACCACTAGGTCTGTTCATGTTATCATAATATGGCATTCATTTTGACCATCTTTGCCACTGTGATTTTTCTAAAAGTCTGAAGCTTTTATTTCTAACTGACCAGATTCAGTTTAATTAGCCTCCTGGATGAGCCCTCAGAGTGAAACATTGTGCAGCCAATTCCTACTGTACTAATCACTTTATGTTGTTGCATTTTCAACAGCAATGCATCACTCCATGCTGGAAAGTCAGTGAAGCTCTCCAGTTGCAGTTGTTATCAAGTCAGACATGTGCATGGCATTGCATATGATTAGGTCTCTGGGAGACTCCCATTAAATTGCGGGGTCCCCCAGGGAGCCATCCTTTTCCCCTTATTATTCAACATCTATATGCGGCCGCTGGCCCAGCTGGTGTGCGACTTTGGTCTGGATTGTTATCAGTACGCCGATGACACCCAGCTGGTGCTGAGAATGGACGGCAGGCCAGACACCGTACCCAATTGTTTCCATCAATGCCTTGAAGCCGTGACTGGTTGGCTGCGTTCCAGCCGGCTGAAGGTGAATCCATCGAAGACGGAGATCCTATGGCCCGGTCGCCCTGGGCTGGATGAGTGCTGGTTGCCTACCCTGGATGGCGAGCAACTAAGCCCGTCATCTTCAGTAAAAAGCTTGGGGGTCCAGTTGGACCCATTGCTGTCCATGGAGACCCAGGTCTCCATGGTCAGCAAAATATCATTTTTCCATCTGCGATAGGCTAGGCGACTGGCACCCCACCTGTCCAGGGATGACCTGGCCGCGGTGATCCAAGCGACGGTCATCTCGAGGCTGGATTACTGTAATACCCTCTACGTTGGCCTTCCCTTGTCGACAATCTGGAAACTCAAGCTAGTGCAAAATGCCGCCGCTCGCTTACTGGTGGGAGCACCGGTAAGGGAGCACATTACTCCCATCTTGCGGCAATTGCACTGGCTTCCAATCGAGTACCGAATTGTCTTCAAGGTGCTGGTGTTAACCTTTAAGGCCTTGCATGGTCTAGGGCCTGTGTACCTGAGGGACCGCCTTACCCCGTATGTTCCCCCGAGACCACTACGCTCAGAGGAGCAGAACCTACTGATTGTTCCATCGATTCGCTCTTGCCACCTGTCTACGACAAGGCAACGAGCCTTTTTAGTAGTGGCCCCTGTATTGTGGAATGCTCTCCCGGTTGACACACAGGCGCTCACTGAACTCATCCCCTTCTGGAGGGCATGTAAGACCGCTCTCTTCAGACGTGCCTCTAACTGAAATTTGGAAACTTAATCTGATTGCCGATCATTGTCTGTATGAATTTTATGAATTGTATGCAATTTTAACCATTTTATGCACACTGTTGTTTTATGTATGTTGTGTAATCCACCCCGAGCCTGCAGGAAGGAGTGGAATATAAAATCGAACAAATAAATAAATAGATTAAATGTGCTTATTGATGTTATTTGTCATCAAGTCAGCTTTGATTCTATGTGAATGAGATCCTCCAAAGCGTTCTGCTCAAGTCTTCCAAAGTCATAATTTTGGCTTCCTTAATTAAATCAATCACTTGTAACACTCTCTTCCTTTTTTCCACTGTGTCTCACTTTACCAAACACTGTAAGATTGTTTAATGACATTTTTGTCTTGTGATATGTGCAAAGGCTCACTTTAGTCATCTTCATTTCAAGAGGGAATTTAGGTCTGAACTTATCTATGACACATATATTTATCTTGTTCAGAAGTATTGTATCTTATACAGATTTGATCCAGTAAAATATTCACAATATTTCTATTGCCTTTTAAAGTAAAATTACTTGTTTGGTAGAATCATGCTTAACAATATAAACCCTATTATTTAGAAGTTTCCATTGTCCAACAAAAATATGTTTGGTGTCTTGGTTTTTATGCCTATTCTGGGGTAATTTGGGGTACTGCATTGAATAGATTGCATCAGTTGTAGTTTCTTAGATATGGTATATTGAATGATTTGAAAGTTTGTCTCATAAATCTGTCCTTTTGGTATGAATAAGTAGATTTCATGTAGTATACTATTTTTTCATATTTACTTCATGCTTAAAAGATATTAAATTAAACACTATATTAAAATATTCTCATTTTTTATGGTGAGCAGAGTGAAGAGTGATATATGGCTAGCATCCTCAATGTGCATGCCTCCAGATGTTTGGGCCTCCTCCTCCCAGAAGCCCTAGCCAGCTTGTTCAATGGTCAGAAATTCTAGGAGTTCAAGACCCAAACAGCTGGGGGAGTTGAATGATGCCTGGTGTATGGAATATGCTCTGTATCTAAAAAATTAGAGCTGATAGGAAAAACTGGTGCCATTTTTGGAATCAGTGGGTCAAATATACCCAGAAATAAGTTTAACATCTAAGGCACAAACATGTGTGTTGGTCAATGTTAATATTTTTCATTCCTGCCCCCTTTGCAGCATTGGGGAGTCTTTTTTTGTTTTTGCTTTCCAGTTTCTTTATTCATAAGCAAGTAAAAGAAGAACAGAGTCCTAATTTTGTTTCTTCTTTATGAAGCCTACTAGTCACTCTTTGAAGGAGGACACAAAAAACACAGCAAATAATCTTGTTGCCTGGGAGAACTCAGCAGGATCCTGTTTCCTCCAAGAGATTAGGAGAATGTGCTTCCCAGCCATTGCTTTCTCTGTCAAGGTGCACTTCTCTTGTACTGAAAGAGAGCAGGTCAAAGTTACTGCTGCTGAGTTACAGTTCTCAATCAGGTCACATTTTCCTCTCTTTTCTGAAAAACAAAAGGAGAACGTTGCAGCTGTTGCCCATTGTTCTTGAAGGGGTTGTTTTTTGTAATGTTTTCTTTCAAAAAATTGAAAAATGATTGTATCTTAGAATACAGCAATCACTCTGTGTTATGGCAAATCGTAGTGTTACTCCAGACCTTTGTTTGGGTTTCTGCTGTTTTGTTATTAGCTGCCACAATCTGATTTTTTTTTGTATTTTACAGGATCACTTACTTTTGCAGGTTTTTAACCCATACATCTTTTCCCCCTGCTTAGGGTCTTTTTCTTTTGTGTATTTTCATGATGCTTTGGGGAGTAACAATTTAAAATGTAGCTGTTTTAAGGTAATTCGCTGGTTAAAATGCTGAAAGGAAGAAATTTAACTCATTCAGTGTGTTGCAGCTGTTGAAGAGGCCAGAAGGAAGACCAACACCATCAAGCTCTTCTGTTGCTTGCTTCTCAACTTCTCATGAGTATACCGCAAACCAAGCCTACCCCAGCAGGGTGTGACTCGGCAATCTCTCAGACAGAAACAAGTATAACGATGAGTTCACTAGTCCTGAAAGGACTTATATCTGCTGCTGTTGTTGAAGAGACCAGAAGCAAGAGCTTCTCTGTTCCTTGCTTCTGTACTTCTTGTGAATAGACAGACTGCTGCCCTACGTTCATTTCATTTTCTGGGTGTGACTCAGCAATCTCCAAGGAAGGAGCAAATATAAGGCTAAATCCACATGGCCTGGGAAGACATTTTCTATTTTAATGTGTTATAGGTTGTGTTTGTAGAAAATCAGTTCAGTGAGTGGATACTGGTCACTCTTTGACTGTTATACCAGCTGGTGGTGAGAAAATCATCTGGAAGACTGGGTAGTAGCGAGAGGGCTCCCCAGAACCATCTAGTTCATTAAAAAGCAGTCCTCTGGTGGGAGTAGGGTGCTGCTGGACTAGCCAACTAATTAGAATACACCCATTGACTGTGTGTTAAGTGCTTCAAAAAAAATTAATGTCTAATTATTTGTCTTGTCTTTTTTTTCTTTTCTGTTCAGAGGTGTTGTTGGAGTCACCCAAACTTTGCTTTTGTGTGACTTCAAAAAAAACCACTGGAAGCCAGTTTATCAGGTGCAGCTTGGAAGTTTGTGGTATTCATGACAAACATGGGCCTGTCTCTTCTTTATTATTATTATTTTATCATAGTTCAATACATTTGTTATACATTGTTTATTTTACAGCAGATACATATTATTCAATAAAAGCTACCATACTTTAACGTTTGGCATCTACTCTTATTTTTCTGCTTATACATATTATCTATCTCTCACCACTATGCTCCCCTCCCAAGCCACAGCTTTTACATATCATCTGTCCAAAATTTCAGTTCCTCCTATGGAGGTGACTTTCCCTCTTTCTTTTTAAAATCCTTTTTCAATAAATTTTCTCCATACATCATCAAAATCACTTTGTTTCCATGGGCCTGTCTCAATTGGTTTCTGGACCTATGCATTTGGCAGATCATACACTTGATGCAGTTTTCAGCTTGGAGCATACAGCTCTGGGGTGAAGGGAACTAATACTTCAATCTTGTCATGGGCAGATCACTTTCTGGTCAGGACTAATTATCACAGCTATAATCTATCCCTGCAGTGGTGGAGGACCTATTAAAATGGTTCACCCTCAAAGGTTAATGAATCATTTTATATTCCAGGAGGCCTTAGAAATTTTCATGGCTTCCCTCCAAAGAGAAGAACAATTACATGGAGGAAAACTCAACTTTTATGTGACAAGACATGGCACAGAGGTCACTTTTGATCCTTCAGGGATCATAATTTCCTAACAGCTCCCACGTCAGTAGAGCAAACTTGCCGGTGGGGGTTCCCGTTCCTGGCCTTCCCCAAAAGGGGTGCTTTAAGTGCACACCGAGATGTACACGGTATTTAATGGCTCCACCTAATGTCCATTACCCATTAACCTCAACAATGTAGGATACATTAAAAATCCCTGTTAAAGGGAGAGAAAATTCCTACCTAGCCCGGAAGGAACCCCTTGATACACTGCTGTAGGGTGAGAGGTTGGGACAATGTGCTGGAGCTGAGAGGGGCAGATGCCTAAAATGTTGTGTTCTGCCCCCAGATTTTGTCTGTATTCATTGGGCTGGACAGATAGCCCCCCGCAATCCAGGTATTGCTGGAAGGGAAAACCTATTATCTGCATAAATTGAAAAAGATCATGTTCTTGCTTTTTTGCTCATATTCAGGAATTAAACCTCTGAATCAAATAACTGTTTTGGATTTATTCTGCAATTTTATGTATATATACATACTAGAGCTTTACTCGAGTTCTTCCTTAATAAGAGCATGTCCTCCTCAAAATGCAAGCTGGAGGATTATACTGCTGCACAAAAAAAATGATAAATGCACTTATTTATATACTGAAGGCTGATCATCAGTTTGTAGAATTTTAGACCCCTTTTCAAGATATCATCTAAATTTTTCATGTAGAGCACATGCAGGCATATTTCGTATCTGAAATAAGAGCAAGTGAGAAAGTGAATGTACAAGTGTGGTGTTTAAGAGAGCAACATTTTATACTGAGAAAGTGAACTTACAAGTGTCATATTTAAGAGAGTAAGATTTTATGCTGTGCTATATGCTGTACAAAGCACTTGTGTGCTTGCTATATCTCATGTCTTTGGAATACAACACAATACTCCATTCTGAAGGCTTTCTCATTCCCCTCCCATATAATGCAGTAACTGTAGGTAGGGTTGATACAGTTTTGTCATAAAAGTACTTTGTAGAATGTGAGGGTTTCTTCTAGTCAGTCCAAAAAGTACTCGTTATTTTCTTTTTCTTTGTTTACCAAATATAACTTTTCTACACAATTATTTGACTCTAACCCAATATTATGGAGAGTTATAATATCAAAAACATATTTTACAATGTCTTTTTGTCTGACTAATAAGGTGGTGATTTCTAGGATATTGTAGAATGAATGCAGTTTGACAACACTTTACTGCCTTGGCTCAGTGCTACAGAATCCTAGGGGTTGTAGTTTGGTGAAGCCACAGTATTCTTTGGCAGAGAAGGCTAAAGACTTTGTAAAACTACAGCTCCCATGAGTCCGTAGCCCTGAGCCATGGCAGTTAAAGTCCTTGGTTGTAGTTCTTACAGGTCCTGGGAAACCTAACTAGGTAGACAGAATATTATTACTTCCATGATCACTTAACTCTGAACTATGACAGTTAAAATGGTGACAAACTGTATACATTCTACACTGTAGAAGCATTCTAAATATCTTGTGCCATAGGAAGAAATAGCATAACCAAATCGGCTTATAAACAATTTAAGGATGTTTATGAGCAAGCTATCAAGGACGCCAAAAAGGTTTACTATTCCTCCTTGATAGAGTCGGCTAGTTCACGCCCAGCTCAACTTTTTAGAATAATTCGGTCATTGACAACAATTGCGGCGGTCCCAAACGATAAGGATTTGGCTCCTACAGCTGAGGTTTTTCAGAACTATTTTGCCGACAAGATCTCGACTCTCTGCCGGGATATCCCAGCCACTCTTGATACAGTGGGTGAACTCGAGACTCCGCCGCCACTCGGCGGGCCCACCCTCACCAGTTTCCAACTGCTGGACGCAGCAGCTGTCGATAAGTTACTCGCTGCAGCTAGACCAACTACCTGCTCCCTCGATCCGTGCCCCTCCTGGCTTGTTAGATCCTGCTGGGAGGGGCTACAAGACCCCCTGGGAAAGATTATCAACACCTCCCTTGAGCAAGGAGTGTTCCCAGGGGGTTTGAAAGAGGCTATGGTAAGACCGCTGCTGAAGAAGCCGAATTTAGATCCTTCGGCTCCCTCCAATTACCGACCCGTGTCAAACTTGCCTTTTTTAGGCAAGGTAATTGAGAGGGCAGCAGCGGATCAGCTGCAGCAGTTCTTAGAAGACACAGCTGGACTTGATCCCTTCCAGTCCGGCTTCCGTATTGGGCATGGGACGGAGACCGTGCTTGTCGCCATTACAGACCAACTTCGCCGCCAGCTGGACCAGGGCGGGTCAGCCCTGCTTGTTTTGTTAGATCTAACAGCAGCATTCGATACCATAGACCATGCATTGTTGGCCCACCGTTTAACCGTGACTGGGGTTAGGGGGATTGCCCTTAAATGGGTGACCTCCTTCCTCCAGGATCGGGGACAACATGTGGAGAGGGGGGAGGAGGTCTCTGGGAGGCTCACATTAAGTTGCGGGGTCCCCCAGGGGGCCATCCTCTCACCCTTACTATTTAACATTTACATGCGCCCCCTGGCCCAGCTGGTTCGCGAACTTGGTCTGGAGTGTTATCAGTATGCGGATGACACCCAGCTTCTGCTGAGAATGGACGGCAGGCAGGACACCGTACCCGATTGTTTCCATCTATGCCTCGAAGCCGTGACTGGTTGGCTGCGGGCCAGCCAGCTGAGGGTGAACCCGTCGAAGATGGAAATCTTGTGGCCTGGTCGCCCTGGGCTGGATGAGTGCCGGTTGCCTACCCTGGATGGCGAGCAGCTTAGCCCGTCATCCCTCGTAAAGAGTTTAGGTGTCCAATTGGATCCTTTGCGAAGATGGTAAAACGGCGTTTTACCATCTTCGCCAGGCTAGGCGACTGGCACCCTACCTGTCCAGGGATGATCTGGCCATGGTGATCCAGGCGACGGTCATCTCGAGGCTGGACTACTGTAACGCCCTCTACGTGGGCCTTCCCTTGTCGACAATCCGGAAACTCAAGCTAGTGCAGAATGCCACTGCTCGCTTGCTGGCGGGAGCACCAGTGAGGGAGCACATCACTCCCATCCTTCGGCAACTGCACTGGCTGCCTATTGACCTTCAAGGTGTTGGTTTTAACCTTTAGGGCCTTGCACGGTCTAGGGCCTGAGTACCTAAGGGACCGCCTTACCCCGTATATTCCCCCGAGATCACTGCGCTCGGAAGAGCAGAACCTACTGGTTATTCCATCACCCCGCTCCTGCCACTTGGACAGCACAAGACAGCGAGCCTTTTCTGTTGTGGCTCCCATGACTTGGAACTCATTGCCCAGCCACGTCCGGGCGATCCACGAACTTGGCCCTTTTCGAAGGGCCTGCAAGACTGCCCTCTTCAGGCTAGCGTTTGGCTAGCCTGAATGTAGATGCATATCATCGTCCGAGTTAAGATCTGAAACTTACTGGCTACTGGCTATGCATTATGTATTGTGCGTTTTACTGAATTTTATTGTATGTTTTATTGTGTATTTTATCGCTGTTGTGATCCGCCCCGAGCCTGCAGGGAGGAGCGGAATATAAAACCGAATAATAAATAAATAAATAAATAATTGATAATAAACAGAGTTCAACATTTACCATCTGTTTAAAGATTATTTCCTCATTGTTTTGTAATTAATATCATCAAAAGTATTATCGTCCTTGATAGACTGTCCATGAGGAGATTGCATTTATTGCATTTTAAGGTACCTGTTATATTGAAAGTTACATTTAAATTGGATCACAAACTAGTTTAAGAAAGAGGTCATGTATAATACTGAAAGGGAATGTCTGCCTATTTGTTCATTTATTCAAACCATAAATACAACACCATGAAATATAAACACTTGAAGCATGGCATGCAGGGACTATAGCCATAGGAAACTCCAGGATTGTAATTTCAATATGGCTGTGTATTTAGAACTTGCAGTCCTACTTTCAGTCATGAGATGGCAGTTATCCATATCCAGCATATACTTTTGCATTCAACAGTAATATGTTTGTAACCAGAAGGAGAAGAATTATAGGGGTTGGGCAGGCAAAATGTATCTAGTATGAGAGCTATGTAACTTTGTACAAAATCTTCTGTGTATCAGTGACTGTACCAGCCCACACAATTTTTGTCAGACTTTAATACCAGTAGCAAAAGGAAAATATTAATTATTTGGAATAACATTGGATGATCTCTCTTTTTTAAATGAAAGTTCTCGGGATTAGAATTACTTTTAGAGAAAATGTTCCTATTCTAATGCATCTGCTTCCACAATAATTCTATTAAGTTTCGTCTTGATTTATAAAAATCTCTAGCTCAGGGGGCACAAAACTAAGACCCGTAAGCTAGATGCAGCCCTCTAAGGTCATATACCCAGCCTAAACTTTAGACTTTAGGCACAAAACAACAACAATCCTAATTAATTGAGTATTGAGACTGTAATTGTATGTTTTTAATTGTTAATTTGTTATTATATGGTTTGGGGGGGGGGATGCCTTGTTGCTTGCGTTGTATTGAGGGCAGAGACTGCCTGTGTAAACCGACCCAAGTTGCCTTCAGGCTGAGAGGGGCGGTATAGAAACGTGACAAATAAATAAATAAATTTTGCCAGTCAAAAGCAGGTCTACACTTCCCATTGAAATACTTGTACATTTATGTTGGTTAAAATTGTTCTTCCTTTTAAATACTATATTGTTCTTTTATACTTAAGATGTTAGCATAAAATATTCTTAAGATATTTTCCACGTATCCTCTTTTCTTGCAGTAGGTGGACATTTTATCACTGGCAGCCCTGATTCAATTCCTGTGGTTTACAATTAAAAAGATTATGTAGCAGGTGATTGAAAAGACCTAAAAAAAACACCCAATAACTGCCAAAATAGATATTACTGAGATAGATCTACAAATGGTATCATTCAACATGAAGAAGTTTTTAAGTAACTATTTATATATGTATCAATTAATAATCCTGTAATAGAAATGCTTTTTAAACCTTGTATTAAACTATATGCTCAAATGAGAGAATTAGAAAGAAGGTAGGACATTATAAAAGCATCTGAATATGGATGATGAAAGAATATTAATTAGGATCAGCAAGGGAAAGAGTATTTGGAAATATTTTAAAAATCATAGTAAAAGCATACTTTTATGTGTTTACTAGCTGAGTACCTGGCAGTGCCCGGGTTATTTGAGGAAGGCATTGTGTGCCAAGGTTAGTTCCTATTAGATGTTTATGTGGCTTGCAATGGTCTCAGGAAATTAGTGAAGGTACTGTGAGTCCTGGGGGCCTAGTCAGGAAAATCAAGTTAAGGAAGCCTAACAATATCCCATGAGCTGAGGCCTAGTCAGGAAAATCAAGTTAAGGAAGCCTTTCTGTCAATTTTAGGGCTGGTTTGTGTTTTATAGGGGCTTTAGTGTTGTTTGGGAAGTGAATGATGTGAATGTGCTGCAAATCCCATCATTCGTGGCTCCTCCTGCCCTAAACCACACCAGGTAGTGAAGTGGGCCATTGGTCGCCTGTTTGCCAAGTTTGGTCCTGATCTGTCAGTGCTGTGGGCCGTTCCCTTTCCCTCTGAGTCACTTTAGAATGTTTGAATGTGCTTGGCCATTTGGAGGCAGTTATGCAAATTCCATTTCATTGGCAACCAATCCCCTCTGTCTGGGGCCGTAGAATGTTGGATTTCTGAGGCTGGCCAGTTAGAGCCCGTTATGCAAATAATCCCGCAATGGCAGCCAATCGAAATGCTGGCACATATTCCTCTGGTCGCTCGGTCACTCGGTCGCACCACCGCAAACACTGACTTTTATTATATTTAATAGATCAGGGCTGTCCAACTGCCGGCCCTGCAGGTGTTTTGGCCTTCAAATCCCAGAAATCCTAACAGCTGGTAAACTGGCTAGGATTTCTGGGAGTTGAAGTCCAAAACACCTGCAGGGCCGGCAGTTGGACAGCCCTGTAATAGATAGAAAGATAGATAGATAGATAGATAGATTAAGAAATACTGGTGAGTAGAATCCTGAAGAGAAGCTTCACAGTTTAGAATGTATTCTGCGTAAAATTTGCAAAGTTTTTTTTGCACCCCCCCCCCCCATTATTTTCAGCACAGAAAATAATATTTCTTAAATATATATCTTTTACAGAACAAACTTTTTGCTGTGCAGAAAATGCTGGGTATTGGGTATTTATTTAGTTTAAACAATACATATAATTGATTTGTATGGAAACAAGAACATCCTTAAAAACAATTGTCGCTGCCAAATTGGGAGGGTGTGAAAAAAAGCTGTTTCAGAAGGGTCTTTGGATGGTGGTGCCTTATCTTTGTTGTTATGTTGCAATGGCCTGTAAACTGTTTTAAATAAGTATTTAAATTGATGAATAAATAAATGAATAAATAAGCAGTTGATGTTTTCCTTGTGGTGGGGGAGGATAAGAAGGAGGCATCTGGCACTATCTCTGATTACTTTGCTCTCCTTCTCCTTTGAGATTTTAAGACATATTCCTTTTGAGAAATTGATGCTGTTTTTGCTAAATCAGGACAGTTTGAATATATGGCAATGTAGGACTAATCAAGGCCATATCAGTAAGTCCCTTTTTGTATCAGCACCTGATTATTTTAAAGTGCATGGAAGGGATAAGAGATATGAGAGTTTATAGTGGGCTGCATCTTTAGGGGCCTCTTGGCCTTATCTCCTCCTTGACATTATCGGAGTACAGTGTTGCTGAAGCTCAAAACAGATCCAAGATTTAAAAATGCTAACTCTGAATACATGAGATATCTGGGGAGACTCACAATATAAGTCTTAAATCTTTGCCCTTACTGTTTCTTTGAAGCCCTAGATTGTAGGGGTTGAATAAATCATTCTCACTAAGGCAATAAATGTATTTGTCTTTCATGAAAAATATTTATGTTCTGTTGAATATGCAACATAGAATCATACAATAATACAGTTGAAAGAAACTACATGGGCCATCTAACAGTAATCAAGTGCAAAGTAAGTAATAAAAAATCAAATAGTTAACAATCTTTCAAGATAAAACCAACAATAACTAGTGAATCTTGATAACTGTTTTTCATTTTGGTTTTGACATATAGTATGTACTTCTCAATATATCAGTCAAATTGCTAGCTTTATAATAGAAATAAGGAGTAGATATAGATGTTTTTCCTGCATCAAGTAAATAGAAGGTCCAAGAACCTATTTTTCTAAAAGAGTTATATTTGCATGTCAACAAGTCCTACACATCATTTAACTTGAAATGGAACTTTTTTATTCTCACATCATTATTTTTCTATATGTGTCTCAGGCCAGCTTACTTTGATGTCCATGCTCTCTAGATCTGACCAGCCATCTATGTGGTTTGAAAAGATCAAATTAATATAAGAAATGTGCTGTTTAATGAAATAATACATCCTAATAGTAGCTCTGTGTTAATGAGAGAGCCTTTTTCATTATGTTATGGATCATAAGAACATAAGAACATAAGAAGAGCCATGCTGAATCGGACCTCAGCCCATCTAGTCCAGCATTCTGTATCACACAGTGGCCCACCAGTTGTACACGGGGATCTCGAGCAGAAGGGAGGGCAGAACCCTGACCTGCTCCCGACCCCCCACAACCAGTACCCAGGGAAATCCTGCCTACCTCAACCAACTCCGAGGTGGCACTTGAATGTCCTTTTCAGTAACTACTGATACACTTGGTATCCATGAATCTGTCTAATCCTGCCTTGAAGTTGTTCAGGCTGACAGCTGTCACAACCTCTTCTGGAAGTGAGTTCCATAACCCAATGACCCTCTGGGTGAAGAAATATTTCCCTTTATTAGTCCTAATTTTCCTACCTTGGAGCTTCAGGGAGTGCCCTCTAGTCCTAGTGTTTTGTGACAGAGAAAATAATTTTTCTTTATTCACCTTTTCTATCCCATGCATGATTTTATACACTTCGATCAAGTCACCTCTTAGACGCCGTCTTTCAAGGCTGAAAAGACCAAGGCGTTGCAACCTGGTTTCATAAGGGAGCCGCTCCATCCCTTGGATCATTCTTGTTGCCCTTCTTTGTACCTTTTCCAGTTCCGTTATATCCTTCTTAAGGTGCGGAGACCAGAATTGTACACAGTACTCCAAATGTGGCCTTACCATCGATTTGTAGAGAGGTAATACAACATTTGCTGACCTATTTTCAATTAAAGAGATGGTTCAAAGTATGATAGGAAGATAGAATCACAGAGTTGGAAGAGACCACAAGGGTCATCTAGTTCAGGGCTGTCCAACTGCCGGCCCTGCAGGTGTTTTGGACTTCAAATCCCAGAAATCCTAGCCAGTTTACCAGCTGTTAGGATTTCTGGGAGTTGAAGTCCAAAACACCTGCAGGGCCGGCAGTTGGACAGCCCTGATCTAGTTCAATCCCCTACCATACCAGAGGGATACACACAAAAAGCTCTCTGTAAAGATATTCTTCCAACCACTGTTTTAAGATCTCTGGAAATAGAGAATCCACCCCTGTGACAATCTATTCTATTGTCAATCACACTCTTAAAAATAAAAGGTCTTCCTAATATTTTGCTCCAGGCTTCACCCTACAAAGAAACTATGATTCAAACATAAAGGAGAGATGCTGATCAAGAATTTGAAAGATGGATTGTTTATTTATTTTAGCATTTTATCCTACACTTTATGATGGGAATATAAGGAAACATGTAATAATATAAATAATTGACAAGATTTATTAGATTATTAGGTTGTGTTCGGCCTGAAACTTGGAAAATAAGGTAAAATGTACTGAACTGAATTGCCGGTGCAATAATTGAATGTAATCCAGCGAAAGGCTTCTTTGTTACAATGTACTTGTTGTAGAAATAGGTTGGACATGAAGGAAACTTTAAAAGTGTGTGTGTGTGTGTGTGTGTGTGTGTAATGACGGCAAATCCATTAACAGACACCCTTTATGAACACAGTAACTTACATTTTCATGTATTGTCCAACTTAATGAAAAATATTGCTATGAACAACCTGCATCTCAGCTAAAATAAGTGGCTGCTGGTGAAAATAGGTCTGGTGGGAGTAAAACAAAATGCTGCATAAAAGAAGAACGGGTTCTGGCAATAATTGGCTTGTTAGTGTGTCCTTATATTATCTGACATCACACAGGCAAACTTTAGGATTTGAAAATCTATTACAGAAAATTTATTCTCTGTGCAGAGACTAGAAAAATCTTGAGGCCCATGGTAGTTGTTATACCATCTGAAAAAATATTCTACATTAGGCAGAGCAAAAGGGCCTTTGCAATTTGCTGCACAAAATAGCATGTATAACCCTTAAGATATGATGAACAGTATAAAGTCCCTGAGGGTTAGCTGGAAGTGCCTACAGTGAAGCCAGAACCTTTAAGGTCACATAAAAACTGAGAGGGCATTTTCCATTGTTGCCTCTGTGTTTAGAAGCTACTTTTCCTTGAAACCTGTTTCAACCTGAAACTTGCTTTATTCTATCAATAGTTGTAATCTTTGTCCAGAATACAGCTATGCATAGGTCAAGTGGCAGCTGCTTACCAACTCCTAGCAAATTTATATTCACACCATCGACCTTGTTTGTGATACTTCCTTTACATTTTCAGGCTTTTCTCAAATGAATTAAATGTGGAATATCATGGACTAAGGAGAAACCTTATTGAACATTAAGAGCCATATTCATAGTCAATATTAGAAAGAGAATGCCATACCAGTGTGTCCTATTTATGTTGCACTACCGGTTGTAGGGGAATACAAATGACAGAGTGGCTAATGCTTTTACATCCTGCATTGTAGACTTCCTGTAGGCAACTTGATGGCCAGTGTGAGAGAAGAATGTTGGATCTTGTTCTGATCCAGTATATCTCTTCTTATAATCTTAAACTGAGTGTAAGTTAGAATGCTGCTTCTCTGATGGTCTAATGTGGTATATCAACATGATCTCTAGCAGCTCCAGAAGGAGACAGATTATATGGCTTGGCCACGGTGGTCCATGCTTTTGTTACATCCCGAATAGACTACTGCAACACACTCTACGTGAACACTGCCTGGAAAGGGCAGGGTACAAATATTTGAAATAAATAAATAAATAAATGCTTTGTGATGTTTTTACTTGTTAATGTATGTATTCTATATATGGCATCGAATTCCGCTGACTTGTTCACCGCCCTAAGTCGTTTTCGGGCTGATTTGGGTGGGGCAGAAATAGCGTAAATAAATAAATAAAATAAATAAAGAGATTAAAAAACATATACTTAGATGGGAAGATCTACAACTGTCTCTTATGGGCAGAATCTTAGTTATCAAGATGAATATCCTACCTAGAGTGCTGTTTTTGTTTCAAGCTTTACCAATTCTATTGAGTGATATCCCATTTAAGTGGTGGCAAAAAGGCCTAGCAACATTTATCTAGCAAGGAAAGAGACCCAGGGTGAGACTTAAAGTATTGCAAGACAATAAGAAAAGGGAAAGAATGTGCTTCCAAATCATTAAAATATTTTATCATATAGTTGAAGAAATAGATAACTTAAGAAACAAGAGATTACTACAATAAGAATTAGAAGGTCTGAAATTTGGAATGCATGCCTGCCTGCCTGCCTTTTGTATGATAAAACAATAGATGACTCCAACTTTAACAATCACTTCATAAGGTAAGCACCACTATGAAGGTGGAATAAATATAAGAATAGATTTTCTCCAAATATGTCTTTAGGGTATTCTCCACATGAAGTTGTTTAGAAGAGAAAATCCTTTCCAAGAGAAATTGTTGACCTATGGAGATTTGTTAATGTTACAAAATGATCAATATAGATTAAAGATGACAGAGGAGTTAATGATGGTTTTTTAAAAAATATACAATAATTTTCTCATAGCCAAATTACAGAACAAAATAAGACGGATCAGAATTTACTTGGATTTGCATAGATTGAATTAAAATTTAAAATTTTACTACATTCACAATTTGATTGCAAAAATTTATAAACTGCTGTTAAAATATAAAATGGAAGAAGAAAAAGTAAAGGCATGTACAGTCAAACAGGCATAAAATATAGGCAGACAAATAAAACTGGAACAATAGGAGAAAGTATGAACAAATAGTATATTATTCACCTTATGAAATGGTTTGAAAGATAATTTCATAAGTTGATCTATAGGTGCTGGAGCGATGCAAAATTTTGTTTGTGTCTCGTTTGTTTCGCAAGTTTCATATATATGACTCAGTTTTAAGAAACGTGAGGGGCACCCATGCAAAAAACTTAAGATTTGAAACACTGATCAATGACTTCTGGATGAATTGTGTAATTCTTGTAAAAGGCTCCAGGTCTTCATCATGGTTGCTGCTTCTCCTCACCCCCCCCCCCCCCCAAGGGCTGGGTTTGGTTCCCCCAGAGCACCGTAAGGATGGTGAGGCCGGAGTGAAGGTAGAAGTCCCACTCCTTCCCCAAAGGTGGAAGTGAGGGGGGAGAGGGTGGTCAGGTGGGAGGGATGCTTGGCTGGATGGCCAGGCAAGGAAGAAGCCCTTCCAGAACATGGCCAGCCCAGGGAGAGACAAGCAGAGACCATTACGTTGACCATTTAATGTGGGATGCAAGCAGAATTCTGGGAAATGTAGTTTAGGGCAGGGCCTTTTTAATTCTCTAGCACAGGGGTCCTCACCTTTCCAAACAACATTCCTCCCTGAAAGTTTTGGTGTTCTTTTCTAAAGGGATTTCAAAATAAAAGGAGATTGTTGAAAATTGAATCACCTTTATGAGGGAGAAAGGAGCCCCAGAACCTTCATCACTTGCACAATTACTTTTAAACAGTAACATAAATTTCATTATCGTTATGATATGGACACCTTACCATATTTTATAAACACTTTAGAAATGATTTGCCACCACCCCTAATTTAATAATGAATACTCTTTATATTAAGTTATTTGATTTTATGTTTTGCCTTGATTGCTGTCTACCTATTTTCTAGAATTGAATGTTTGCCATTTTTATTATTTCTGTAAGCTGCCCTGAGTCCCTTTGGGGAGAAAAAATGTTTCAATAATAATAATATTGAAAAATGTTTCAATAATAATAATAATGTATTATTATTATTGAAACATTTTTTCATTGATCACACAGGTTTATCTGACAACAGAAAGACTATCTAAAATATATAAAAGTAGATACAGTAACTGTCAGAAATGCGAAAAAAAATGGGACATTCTACCACGTGCAGTGATCTTGTTAAAAGGCCTAGAAATATTGGATGCAGAGGTTAGGAGATATTGTAAAGGTTAACATTACAATGAAACATGAACTGTATTTGTTGGGCATGCTAGATGACCAATTAGAAAAGAAACATGGGGGGTTGTTTTTATATATGATTATAGCAGCAAAAGCCTCTCCATTGGCACCCCTTTGAAGTGGGGGGGGGAGGCTTGCGTACCCTAATGAAGTTGTGAGGTATGCTGGCGATGGCATAATAGCCACCGGTAGGGCCTCCCATGCCAGACAGTTCACAACCAAAAAGTCTGACAAAGAGCGTCAACGGGCAGGATGGCTATCTAGCTTTTGGCAACCATCCTAAGAGAAGGAAAACTCTAATTTCAAACCCTGGCAGATGGTGCTCATCTAACCCTGTAAGGTCAACCTTCTAGAGAAGGAAACTCAAATCAAACCTACGACCTGAGGACCTTGCTGCCACCATCCTGAGCTTGCTAGGCCCCGGCAGATGAACCTTTGATTTAAAGAGTGAGGCCAGTTCTGTGCACGCTGCGCACCACCAGAAAAATCCATTGCACAGGCTCGAAGGACACACCCAACCTCCGAAAAAGCATCAACGCACTTGTAGAAAGCGTGGGATGAGTCCTTCCTAAGTATCTTCATTCGCAAAGTAATGCCAGAGAGAGAGAGAGAGAGAGAGAGAGAGAGAGAGAGCAGCAAAAATAATCTATGCCCAGAAATAAAAAGAACCAGATATATCTTTGTGTGTTTAAATACAAACCAGGTTTTAAAGATATGTTGATCACATTGGAGAACACTCATAGAAGCATTCTTGGTTTGTTGAGATGGAAAATAGGGAACAGTGATTTTATCTATATTGGATGATGCTACATTCTCCCAGAAGAGAAAAGATCACAATTAGGGTGTACACTTGGGAGCTTTTTGCACAACACAATTATAGCATTATGAATGTAGATTGACATTCAGGTTGAGTATGCATTATCTGAAATGCAAATTGCAGATTCATGTACCACTTCACTATAAGATGTGTTGACAAATCAAATCATTATTGTTGATTCTAGGATTCATTTTTTATACAGGCAGTACCTGAGTTATGGACATCCAACTTATCAATGATTCATAGTTATGAACAGGGGTAAGACAACAGGAAGTGAGAAAAGTCTAACCCTTAGAAGGGAAATTCATTTCTGAAAGAGTTATCATGGGGAAAAGGTGTCTCAATTGAAGCTTTGTCACCAATCTTTGTTTCCCCAACAAGCCAAAATTTTCAAACTTTAATTATCACAGGGACAGAAAGTGAGGTGAAATCTTCTGAACAGGAGCACAGACAGCAAAACACAGAAATGTTAAACCTTCCCTATGCTATCCAAAGCAGAGAGAAAGAGCGAGAGGGGGAGAGAGGGGTTGAAAGCTGGAGGTATACTTGTAAATTGTACCTGTTTTGACTTACATACAAATTCAACTAAAGAATAAACCTACAGAATTTATCTTGTTTGTAACTTGGGGACAGCCTATATTCCAAGGGTGGACTTTTGGCGGTGAGTTTGTAAGTGACTGTGGAGACCTATTCTGGATCAGCATGGTCTGGCACAATTAGATCATAGATTTTCATGTGGAAGGTGGTCCCAAAAAGGATTTGCTTGACACACCTTCCTCTTGGTACATTTCTCCCTTTCTCCCTCTGTTTGTGCCTCTTCGAACCCCATAGCACTGTTGGTAGCAGCTGATCTCTAGGAAAAACTCATCATTGCAATGTTAGCTATATATACCTATAACATCATATATTATATTTTACCATTTTAACAACTATTTTTCCTTTCTAGCAAAGTAGAAAAGAGGATGACAGAGATTGGATGAGTTTTTCTATACATGTTAAACACTTATCCCAAGACCATATCTTCTAATCTAATGCATCATAATTTGCACTGTATGTCCAATAAAGAGATAATTTGACAAGCTACTTGAAGCTTTACTCTCTTCCTAAAATTGATTATTTACACATATAGGCAAAACATCTGACATCGGCAATAAATAAGACAATATCTGTAGCTCCAATAAATTTTTGGGACACAAGATTTGAAATGCAGACATGTTTATATATGTATCAAAGAAGCTCGCATTTGAAAAGAAAGATATGAGCACCTGCAAATTTAGGTGACTTTGTTACTGGCTTGTTCTTTGATTTTAGACTTCAGTCTTCACCTGTTATCTTTCATGCTGTGGTAGTGTTATACCCATTCTCTTTTACTGTAACCATTTCTTTTCTCCTTTCTCTTTAAATTTACATAAAGTTTGCCTGGATAAAAAGTTTTTTCATTCTGGGACAAAATAAATTTTGCAATGTTTTCATGGGTGCTAGAGAGCTTAACCTTTATTAGCCCATGTTAGAGAAAGTACTTGGGATTAATGGGCAAATTACAGTTTAGTTCAATAAGCTTGGTGACATTCAAAGAAGTGTCACCTTTCAGATGCTATTTATGGCACTGATGTTTCAGCACAGTATTTTAAGGGTACCAGTAGGTATTAGATGTAGTCTGTGCAGATCACCTTCCTATTTCAAGACGCATTTCAAAGGTGAAACATAAATACTCTCTACCTTACAGCAACATTGAATAATTTTCTATAACTGTGTTTAAAAATTAATATGAATTGAAGCCTTGGAAACATGCAGCATCCGTTAATATTTTTAACTGGTTTTATACTTAACAGTTTTTATTTTTTTCCAGCTAAGGCAAAATAACAAAAAAAAATAGTTCATGACAAATTCAGAAATCTGAAGGATGACATATTTAGTCCACCTAGAAAAAGCATGAAATCTATGTGAAATAAATGTTTGAAATAATTGTTGGTGAAGAACAATGTTCTAACTCCCTGTGATAGCTGTCACCTTTTATGGCAAACCTATTGAAAACATTTCTCTGAGACAGAAAGATCTTGGACAGTTCAGAGAATTACTAAGAGAATATAAAGTCAGCCTTCTGAGCCACCTCTCTGAACCCCACAATACATATTAATAAATACTTCCCATTTTAGTAGTATAGATCAAAATAAACTTTTTTACAGGCTGAATCCATTTTATGGATGCTACATTTTCCATTTTCTTAACTGTCATTCTGAAAAGGATAAATCCATAAACAAAATGAAAAGGGTATAGGTCGTGCTTCCATCTTCTTGGCTGTCAAATTGCTTAAAGAATGCATTTATAAAGAATCTGCCTTAGGTAGAAGCTGATGAAACACACATAGAGAGGTGTAGGAAGGATATAATGACTAGATGCTGATACTATGACTTCATTATTTGAGGATATCAAAAGTAACACGGTATCTTTAATTTATGTATATGACATTTAAACTACAGAGAATTTAGTGACCAAATAGGTAAGGCTATCTTCTCCCAACAAAAGGCCCTTCAGATGTGATGGTCCACAATTCCCAATGTTCTTGATATTACCCAAGTAAGAAGAGGCTTTGGCAAGCAACAAAAACAATCAGAAGGGGAAAAATACCTTTAAACCAGTTTGGCTAATTTTAAAAAGTGTCATTCTTAAAGGTCACATTCACTATTGGACATTTTATTTTATTGACCACATTTCTTGACTAAATAAGTCTTATTGTAGCAGAGCTATGCTAGCAGTTTCTTAAATTATCATTATATCCAACCTTCTCTGTTAATTCTTTCAAATATGTCCTCTAGAAGCATGCCCTGAATTGGATTTCAGCTTATTAAAGAACTGTGGTGTGTTCTGACCTCATTACAAATGCTGATGATATCTAAAGACTTCATCAAGGCCAATGTAGCTTACTCATCCTACAGATGTCTCTATGGCACATTGATGGAACTGGCACATTAATAGCCATATTGTAACATCAATAATTTTAGACAAACTTTGCTGTCTAGATTGTGGAAATCATATCTGGAGAAGGTAGAATAGCTGTGTTGTTAAATACTTGGTTTGCAATCAAACATTTATAGGTTCCATCCCTTGTTCTTCAGGTAGTGGGAGAATACTCTTGTTTGAAACTTAGGACCCTTCTATATAGCCATATAGCCCAGAATATCAAGGCAGAAAATCTCACAATATCAGTTTTGAAATGGGTTATCTGAGTCCACATTTTCTGCCTTGATATTCTGGGATATAGGGCTGTGTGGAAGGGCCCTCAGAGTGGCACTTTCAGTCAAGGTACAAAGAATTAAAGATACCTAGCTCAGCAAAGGGCTACGTATTATTTATTTATTATTTGCATATGCTTTTAATTGTGTTTTTAAATGTGTTTTTACTGTGTGGAAGTCACCCCGAGCCGGATGGGAGTGGCGACGGACAAATCCAAATAAATAAATTTATTTACTTTATTTCTACCCTGCCCTTCTCCCACAGGGGGACTCAGGGTGGCTTCATAATGCATCAGTGATGCTATACAAATACAATCAGTAAAAACAATTAATACAAAATATTATAAAAATAATCAATAAAAACATTAACTATCACATTTGCATGCCGTTACAACCAGAGTTCAGCCAGTAATTCCGATATCGTCATATCAATAAAATACAAGTCCAGTTGCCATTATCTAATGCTCGGTACCTTAGTCAAACGCCTGGGCCCACAGCCAGGTTTTTAGTTGTCTCCTAAAAGGACAGGAGGGATGTGGCTATCCTTATGTCCTTAGGGAGAGAGTTCCACAGATGGGGGCCACTGCTGAGAAGGCCCTGTCTCTCGTTCTCACCAACCACATTTGTGAGAGTGGTGGGATTGAGAGCAGGGCCTTTTCTGAAGATCTTAAGTTGTGTGATGGTTGATAGCAGGAGATGCATTCGGACAGGTAATCTGGGCCAGAGTATTATAATTGTTGTTCTATTATAATTGTTGTTGTTATTTCCTATCAAGTTTAATACACTTTTGCCATTTTTATTATAGAACTAATTAGGAAATGACAAAAACCATAGTGTATAATATAAAATTTATTGCGACTCCAGTTGACTACAGAGGAGCAAATCTCTCTGAATCTGAACAGTGAACTGCATTCTGGGAAATGTACTTTAGGGCAGGGCCCTTTGAATCCCTGGTTATAGGGCTCCTCCCTTCCCAAATCACATTTCCAAGAGTTCTGGGCTGTTCCCAGCAAACATGGCTCCTTCTTTTCCCTTCCTCTAATTTAGAGGAAAGACACTAAGGTAGCCTTTTTGGCTTTGCTTTCAGTTTTGCTTCCTTGCACTAAATATGAAACTGACTCTGGGAGTCTTCTAAAATTAACAAAACTAGAATGAAAAGTATTGAGTAAGTTTTAATTCTTAAATTTTTGGTGTTGGCCACAGCTTCATATTGGATATTGTTTCGTAAGTACACATTTATCGAATTTGATACAATTTATGAGGACTAATGAAAAAATGCACACCTGTAGGGCCAGTGTCAACTTGAAAACTTAGAATTAAAAGAGGGTTCTGTCAAAACTAGCAAGAATTTTGTAAGGGCTTTTAGTATTGAATGAAATGTTTTTAATTGCTTAATATGTATTAATTTAAACTTAATTTAATTTTATCTTAATTTTATTGGAATTATATGTGTCTTAAGGCATTGAATAATTAACTATATGTAAGCTGCCTTGAGTCCCCTTCAGAGTAGAGAAAGGTGGGGTATAAATTGGGTAAGTAAATAAATAATAAATAAATAAATAGGCAATACATCTCAAAGGAGATGCTGCTAAGGTTCTTTAGCATGAAAGAGGTTCAAGGAGGGGGCTAAAGCATTGTAGCTAAGTTATTGTGTGTCTTCAAGTCATTTTCAAATTATCATTTTAGTGAGTTTCAAGTAAAGAAAATCCAATACTTCCAGGGTGGTACTGAAAAGGAAAGAGGACGGACAATTCTAATTTTGGAATTTGTGATATAGAATTTGGCTGCCTGTTTTTAGCTGTCATCCATGTGGTAGTTCTGAGTTTACATCTGAAAATTCAGAATCGTGGGGGGAGGGGCTTCTTAGAAGCAAAAAGAGGTAGCCTACCACAATTAATCAGGAAATCATTCAATTCAAAAGTGAAAAATGATTGACAGTGTATCTGGTTGTCACACATGAGAGAGTAGTCAAGTTGAAAGTCCAGGCAGTAGCCTTCTAAGAATAAACAGCTGCTAAAATTCACTGAGAAATGGTTTAAGGGCTAGAAAACAGGAGAGTTGTTCTCTGAGGCACTTATGCAAAAATTCTTGAGATTAAAGAGATGGGAAGGAGAAATAAGAACCTATGGATCTTTTTTCATATAGTTGTTGTCTATATATATGGAATCCAGTTCATTTGGTGCATCAAAATAGCCATAATTTTCTTAGAATTTTTGCTGTATGTCTAAAAGTGCTTTGCTATCTTCCATCCTAGTCCAATAGGAATAGGGAAAGGCATATTCAGAAGTAGTTTTCATGTCTGATACCTGTTAGTCTGACATTTTTTTAAATATGAATATGATATAGTGATTAGATTGCTAGACTAGGGACTCTATAACCCAGAGGGGAGAGGAGTAGTAGGAAAGCATCATATTACTGTGACATTATGTCCCATAGCATTATAAAGGACATTTTTCCATTTCTCATTCCTCTTCACACATTATCTGTTTTCAGATTTATCTCATGAACCAGTGTAGCCCCTGCCCACTCCATTTTAAAAAGAAAAAAAAAATTGGGTGCTTTTCTTTCCCCTCCAATCCTGCTACCCTAGAATAGACACAACCAGCTGATCTTAAATATGACACCACTTGAGTAAAACCTAAGTTTTGCCTTGCATCCTGCTACTTTAGAGAAGACACAAGCAGCTGATGTTACAGGAGACCCCACTTGAGAGGAAACTGACTTTCCTCTTGATCCCACTGCTCTACCCTCAACTCAAGCAACTGATCTTACACCAAACTCCACTTGGAGGGAAACCTGACTTTCCCCTTGGATCCCTCTGTTTTAGAGTAGACCCAGGCAACTAATCTTACATGAGAAACCACTTGAGGAAAAACCTGACAAAAAATCATGCCAGGCTCATGAAGCAGGGTTTTGGGAGAGTACTGCCAATGCTTGGTAGAAGACTGCCCATAGGAATGTCCTTTACTCAACGTAATTGAAGCAATTCAACCCAGGCAGATTTGATAGCTCCTATACCATGTGGTTTGGGGCATTTACTCTATTTACATCCTGGTTCTTGAGTTGATTTATTTATTTATTATTCATTTTTATATACCGCTCCTTCCGGCAGGCTTGGGGCGGTTTACATAGTTCAGAAGACGATCTCTGACCATCTTCTCTCCTCCCTTTTTGTACTTGTTTCCTCAATGAAGCATGATGGACACTAAAAGAAAGTTCCCTTGTGGCATGGGAACACTTCTATCATAATTCGTACCCTCAATGGATTCTAAGTGTTTAGAAATTGGGAGGGGGGGGTCAATGTGGGCATAAAGTCCTAGGAGTTAGGGCATCCAGGTTAGAGTCCCCACACAGGGTTTGGTCAAACCCTTCTCATATCTTTGGTCAAACCCTTCTCATATCCTAACTTGGTTCACAAAGTTGTGATGGTAAAATTAGGACTAGAAGAACCATGTACTCTTCCTTGAGATAATTGATGAAAAATGTGCTACAAATGAAGTTGCTTTCCTGGAATATGACTCAATGAATCTACCAACACTTGCCTATATACTAAAAGACATTGGATTATGTATGATCTTGGATGATGAACAGGGTCAGTCCTGGAGAGTGCTTGGATAAGAGACTGCCAATGAATGCCATGTACTTAAGCTATATTTTAGAGGACGGAACTGGAAAAACGATATTGGAGTATTCTTTGTCTAAGAAATCTGGAAAAATCCACGGGGTTGTCATAGATTGATAGGCAGTTTGAAGTCACACATGCACAGACATACTCACATGTACACAAACATCCACCAGACAGCATGATTGCTGTACTAGCCTCAAGATCAATGAAGCTATAATTCAAAAAATAAAAAAGCTTTCAAAGCTCTGTATAAGTATCATCTCTCGGCATTACTTCGCGAACGAAGATTCAGGAAGGACTCATCCCACACTTTTTACAAGCGCGTTGATGACTAAAAAGGCCAATCTGAGATAGGCAAGTTCAGTTGCAGAAAGCACAGCAGAAAGTCTCCTTGGGTGATGTTGTTTCCAAGTTGCGGTTCTTTCTGCGTTGTCGTTTCTCTTCGAGACCCATTCGGCGTGTCTTCTCAAAAGAGGCCGCAGCATTGTGGATAGTGCATCTCCATGCCTCCCGATGTGAGGCCAGGGTGGACCATTGTTGGTGATCAATCTGGCCGAGCCTGAGATGTTGTTTCAGGGAGTCCTTATATCTCTTTTGGGGGGCACCTCTCTTGCACTGACCCGTGGCGAGTTCACCGTACAGTAGTATCTTTGGGAGGCGGTGGTCCTCCATTCTAGAGACGTGCCCTGCCCAGTGCGGCTGTGTTCTCAATAGCATGGCCTCAATGCTGGTGATCCCTGCTTGCTCAAGGACAGCAACATTCGTCACATAGTCGGTCCAGTGTATTTTTAGGATTGTGCAAAGACAGCGCTGATGAAAATGTTCGAGGAGTCGTAGGTGTTGGCGATAGGTGACCCATGTTTCAGACCCATAGAGGAGAATAGACAGTATGATAGCTCTGTACACACTGATTTTGGTGTTTTGCCTCAGGTGCTTGTTGCTCCAGACTCTTTTGTGAAGCCTTCCGAATGCACTATATGCTTTTGATAATCTGTGATCCATCTCTTTATCAATCTTGGCATCTGAAGAGATGATGCTTCCCAGGTAGGTGAACTGCTGAACGGACTTAAGCACAGATGTGCCTATGCTGACATGGGAATGATGGTGTTCTTCCTGTGGTGCAGGCTGGTAGAGGACTTCCGTTTTCTTCAGGCTAACTTCCAGCCCAAACAGCTCTGCAGCTGTTGCAAAGCAGGATGTGAGGCGCTTCAGGGCTGCTTCTGAATGGGCGACAAGGGCAGCATCGTCAGCAAAAAGCAGCTCACGGACTAGATAGTTTAGAGTCTTAGTGCGAGCCCTCAGACGGCTTAAGTTGAACAAGCTGCCATCAGTACGATAGTGTATATATATGCTGTCTTCTTGTAGGTCTGCTGTAGCCCTTTGGAGCATCATACTGAAGAAGATTTTAAATAGGGTTGGTGGAAGAACACAACCTTGTTTCACTCCATGAGTTATTAGAAAAGGCTCCGAGAGAGCATTGCCATATCTGACTTGACCGTGCTGGCCCTCATGTAACAGGATAATCATTTTGAGGAATTTTTTTTTGGGGGGGGGGGGACATCCTAGATGTTCCAGGATCTGCCACAGACCTTTTCTGCTCACAGTGTCGAAGGCTTTGGTGAGGTCGACAAATGTTACATAGAGTCCTTTGTTCTGCTCTCTACATTTCTCTTGCAGTTGTCTAAGGGCAAAAACCATATCTGTGGTGCTCCTGTTAGCTCTGAAGCCGCATTGGCTTTCAGGGAGAAGTTCTTCTGCAATAGCCAGAACTAATCTGTTCAGGAGTATCCTTGCAAGGATTTTTCCAGCAATGGAGAGCAGTGTTATACCTCGATAGTTTGAGCAATCAGATTTTGTTCCCTTTTTCTTATACAGGGTGATGATAACTGCATCTCGGAGATCTGATGGCAGTTCACCTTTTTCCCAGCAACTCACAAGGAGCTCATGGAATTTAGCATGCAGTACATGACCTCCCTGTTTCCAAGCTTCAGGTGGGATTCCATCGATCCCGGCTGCTTTGCCATTTTTCATCTGCTGTATGGCCTCAATGGTCTCTTCCAGAGTGGGAGCTGTGTCCAGTTCATTTTTCATTGGTTGTTGTATCATGTGTTGGATAGCTGAACCTTGGACTACTCGGTTGGCATTGAAGAGACTCTGAAAATGTTCAGCCAATCGGTTCAGGATGGAGGCTTTATCAGTAACTAGTGTTTGACCATCTGTACTGTATAAGGGGCTTTGGACCTGATAAGTAGGTCCAAACACTGCTTTGAGAGCTTCATAAAAACCTCTGTGATCACCGAGATCTGCACAATGTTGTGTCGTTTCTGCTAAATCAATCCACCACTTGTTCTGAATGTCTCTGAGTTTTTGTTGGAGTTTACTACGTGCGAGACGAAAGGCTGCTTTTCTTACATGTCAAGATGGCTGGGCGAGATGTGCCTGGTGAGCGGTTCTCTTCTTTGCCAACAGCTCCTGGATCTCTTGGTTGTTTTCATCAAACCAGTCTTGGTTTTTCTTGAGGGAGAATCCTAGGGATTCTTCAGCAGACTGCAGGATACTGTTTTTGATGTGTTGCCAAAGCACTGTAGGAGAAGAATCTGTAGGGTGGTCTTCAAGTTTTGCTTGCAGATTTGCCTGGAAGTAGTCTCTCACAACAGCCTGTTGAAGATTGTTGACTTGGAGTTTCCTCTTTAAGATGCCACCCTTCTTAGGTTTGAGCTTAAGGTGTAGATTTAGTTTATATCTTACAAGGCGATGGTCTGTTTGACATTCTGCACTGGGCATCACTCGAGTATAACGGACATCACGAATGTTTCTCTGGCGCACTAAAACATAGTCAATGAGGTGCCACTGCTTGGATCGGGGATGCATGCATCCAAGTGGTCTTCAAGCTATCTTTCTGCTGAAAGATGGTGTTTGTAATAGTCAGCTGCTGTTCTGCACAAAACTCTAGCAGAAGGCGTCCATTATCATAAGTATCATAATAATGTGGGAAAGGTTAATATATTATTGCACCTTACTGTTATGTTTCTGTTGGTCATATAGACTAAGAAATAATTTCAGTAAAATGTAGGTATGCAGTGCATGATATGTGGCTGTCCAGACGCATTGTCTGGAGAGCCACATATCGTGCACTGCATACCTACTTTTTACTGAAATTATTTCTTAGTCTATATGATCAACAGAAACATAACAGTAAGGTGCAATAATACATTAACCTTTCCCACATTTTTATAGATTGTAACTTTCACCAATTGTTGGTAGCAATGGTGAAGGAGTTGCAATATCTGAAAATTTACACATTTCCTATTTCTCATGAGAAAAATAATATGTTCTATGTATATTTATTTTCAGCTTGGTTTTCCGAAATAATGTAAGTAGTAACTCAGCTACTGTTTTAAAATATGAATTTTTATTTTGTCAAAATCTGTTTCTTGTGACTCTTTGGGCAAACCACCATATGCTATCTGAAAGTAGCCAAATGAGTACTTTTATTTATATTTTGAAGATGTGACTTCTATTTCGGTTTTTGCTTTTTCCTCATTGAAAAGTTTTATTGCTTTTGATATATTTTAGATCACTACCTGTTCAATTGTCTTTTTATTTGCAAAGTGGTTATGAATTCTCAGTTTCCTGAGAATATGCCTGTAGAGGGTGGAGAATCATAAATTTAATGGTTCATATTTGAGAAAGAGAGAGGAGAGCAGTTGAGATTCTAGATATCCTAAATGTGTTGCCAGGTTTAATAATAAAAAAGTAAACAGACAAGCATTAGTCGAGCTACTGCAATAAATTGCACTGAGGCTATGATCCCATCCCTAGTTTCTTGGGAGGAAACCATGTTGAACTCAATATGGTTTAGGGTTTAATAGACAGTTGAGCTGCTAACTTTTTATAGATTTAATCCTCAATAGTGTTTTATAATGCTGTATGCTTCCATTTTATCAGTTTCTAACCGAATAGTTATAAATGTCCTCCAAGTTGCTGCCTCTCCCATCCAGCCAGAGAGCTCACTGTGCACATATGACCAGTAAGAAGGGGGTTACATGGCCACCCCATTATTACCTCAGCAGATGTAACTGTGATGGGAATGACCCATCCCAATCCCCTGCAAGGAAAGCATAATTGTGGTGGTGCCTGTGTATACTAGGCATGTGCAATAAAAATATTCTAAAGTGGTGCTTCATTTCTAAAGTCCTTTCCAAATTTTGAGGGTAACCATTTTGAAACTTTACAAAACTTCTCCATAAGTACCTTGTTAATGGTGGTCACACATGCACATTAAAGAAAACATTACTGTCAGTGGGAAAACTTAAGGGACTTATTTTGCCCTCATTTTTTAGCTATCCTGATGAACCGCGCGGCAGTGGTAGAAAACATTAACCACTGTTAGCTCACCAAATTTCAGAATGTTTGATTATTCCATTGATTTTTGGTGAATTTTCAAAGTTTTTATAAAACATTTTAATTAGAAAGAAAATATGTTCTTGGTTTGAAAGTGTTATTTCCTGTTTCATTGTGTGGTCTTTACTTTTGCTCTACTCTAGAAACTTAGTTTTTGTGGCAGAAACTGTGTTAAATTGGTGGAGACTAAGCAAAGCAAAATGTACTGCTTTGTCCCTTGAGTAAAGACAAAGTTTTTCCAGTGTAATAAACTTTCACCATGTTTTATGACAGAACCAATTAGGAAATAACATTTATAACCCAGGAACAGAAATCATAGTACAGACAACATCAAGGGACATCGCGATCAGGCATGGGCAATCTTTGGCCCTCCAGGTGTTTTGGACTTCAACTCCCACATTTCCTAACAGCCTACTGGCTGTTAGGAATTGTGGGAGTTGAAGTCCAAAACACCTGGAGGGCCAAAGATTGCCCATGCCTGAACTAGACTGACCCCCTTCTTCCAGGCAAAAAGGTACAATCTAAACTTTCCTGCTGTGCAATAAATATAGTTCCCCTTTACACACAATCAAATAACTACAATTTAGCACAGATTTATACTATTATTTTCTTACTTGACTGACAAAACACCATGAATTGCTGCTGCAGCCCAATGCATTCTGAGAAATGTAGTTAGCGCAAGCGTATGGCTTAAATAAATTACTATAAATGGGGCTCCTATCTCTCTAATTTTAAAGCTATTGGGGTGAAACTTGCTACAATGGTAGAACACATTTTCCAATCTTTGGCTATTAAGTTTCATAATATTTCACTCATCCATGGAATTTTTTGGGAATTTTCAAATTTTAAAAAACAACAATTAAAAAAACTGCAAGAGTGTACTCTGCCTCTCCCTCCCTCACTGATTAGCTGAGAGGCATGCCAACATCTCTCAGCAGGGTTTGGGTGCCCTGTGAATTTTAGATTGAATCTAATGCTGTACCCTAATGCATTCTGGGAAATGTAGGTTTCTGCAGGCATATGGCTTAAATTACTATAAATGGGGAAACTTCATGGGCTCCAATCATCATATTAATCATCATCTTTATTTATTCCCCTCCACCATCTCCCCAAGGGGACTCAGGGTGGCTAACATGAGGCCAAGCCCAAAAATTACAATGAAGCAAAGTAAAATACATACAAAATGATAACATCAAATAAAATGCAGACAATAACAAAAATACAGTAGGGTAAACACAGGATATTACAATAAAACAAAGTAAAATACATACACTGATAATAACATCAAATGAAATGCAAACAATAATAAATAATACTATAGGGTAAACATGATATGAGATAAAATAATAAAAAATGAACACAGTGGGTGGTCTCCCTCATTGTGAAGCTATTAGGGAAAAACTTTCTCCAATGATAGAACACATTTTCCTCTCCTTTTCTATCAAATTTCATAACATTTCGCTCATCCAAATATTGTTGGGGGAGTTTTCAAAGTTTTTGAAAACAATATTTTTAGCTATCTCCACCTCTGCTTTACCCTCCCTCTTCTGTCAGCTCTGATTGGCTGGAGAGGCATGCCAACAGGTTTGGCTTCGCCACTCAGCAGGGCTTGGTTCCCGTTTGAATTTTAACTCCATCACAGGTACACCTCAACACATTTTTAAACCTAAGAATTGAAGGCTCTTTTTATTCAAATTCTTAATATTGGGGGAAGGCAGGAAGCAGGTGGATCAGAACTTGCTTCAAAAGTGCTAAACATCATATGATGCAACTTTCATTAAACTGCATTATATGGGTTTTCATTGACCGTGTAATGCAGTACAAACTGTATTATTTAACAATGTAGATCCAGCTCCTCCCTTTGTTTTTAATGAAGGTGAAAATAAGCTCTTCCTTCTCAACTTTGTCCATGAGAATATTGGGTGAAATGTTTGATGTAACCTCCTTCACAGTCACCCTAGTAATTTAAACTATTTATTATCCATAGCAAATAATTCTAACAGTTGAGTTAAAAGTAAGCAACTAAAGCTAGAGGAGGTTTTTTTTTGCAGAAAGTTTGAAAATCCGATGTATAATTATCCCTTTCAGTTGACCAAAACTAAAGGGGGGGGGGAGCTTTTAACAATTATGTTATGTTGCAGATGTTATTCCTTTGGACTTCCATGGAATTACTAAAAAAACTATCCTGCTAATTTCCAGAAGATTTTTTTTAAAGAAATTGAAAATGTAAGACAAAATACAAGAAAGAAGAGCTAAGTTACATGGACAGTCTTTACATAAGCTAAAAGGAAATGCAACATAATTGTGTTGGTGTATGTGGCAAACTGATACATATGGTACTGTTTACAAATGCTGTTAACTGTTATGCTTGTAACATAAAGAAGGGTGTATTGGAAGGGTGTCACTACAGAGGTACAAAATGAGGGTATTACTTATTAGTTGTTTTTTTTCTCTTTTGTATTGCATTTTAAAATGTGTCTAGTGTGAGATTTTTAGCCGCCTTGAGTCCCCACAGGGAAAAAGGTGGACTATAAATAAAGATGATGATGATGATGATGATATTTTTCTTCCTATGAAATTATTCCTTCCATCCTCAAACCTGTAGCATTGAAAAAAGTTTGGTTCAATGTTTACACAGAAAAGGAGCAGACTCCAAAGTCATGCGAGCACAGCAAATGTAAAAATATTAGATTAAAAAGATCTCTTCAGTGCTAGAAAAAAATCATTGAGGGGGCAGAGTTTGTATTCTGGTGTAGAGCCATCCTTTTTCCTCACACACCCAACTATATAGCTATGAGGCAGAATAAATTTCATCCACCTCCAAGTAGAGGTTTTCTATGTTAGGCTCCAACTACACTGCCCATTTAATGCAGTTCAAAGCTAAACATCATGGCCAGATAACAAACTCCCACAAAAACAAGTGAAAGAAAACCTTTAATGCACATTGGTGTTCTGTGGTTTGTGTAATCAAATTGGTTCCAGAATTTCCCATGTAATTATCTGCACAGTGAAACCACAGTATTAAAGAAATTGAAACTGGTTTGAAACTGCATTTAAAGATCAGTGTAGATGGTGCCTTACTTTAGCTCACATATAATCAACACTTTTTTGTAGGAAGTACACAATGTTTATGCAACATACAGAAATCCAGGCTTCAAAATGGAAAGCTTAAGCAACACTATTTGAGGCATTTTGATTTAGTGTTAGTAAGATTGCTTTTTAGTTCTGTCTTGGAACATTCTGTACTCTTTTGTTTGGATGAAAAACACTCACAAAGAGTGTTAAAGAGTGCCATGAGAGAGTAAGTGTATCATTCAGATATTCTTTAGGAGTGATAAGAACATCTCTATGTTAAGGCTAACTCAGATGAGTTGCACTCCAGTATTAGATGAAGAAACTGGAAGGGGGGGAGTATGTTTTACAACTTACATTCCAAAAACAGTTCAACAATCTGATTTGCAATCTGGCAGTAAATGAGAAGTGGGTCTGAGGATGGTTCTTGCTGATTTTGAGAGAGGAAGAACTAGAAAGAGATTGTTTGTCTCAGTTTAAAATAGGACAAATGATCTCCAACAGTCCGACAGAAATTGTTTTTCTCTCCCATAGGCTTTTCAAAGGTTATAATGCCTTGGATCGTTTCTTTACTTGTACAGTCTTTGGGAAATGGCTTGTTATGTCATGGTGGTTGAAGGACTCACACACATTCTGCCTTACTAGGAGTCTAATCTTTTTGAAGTTTTCATTTCAAAAATGATCCCACGCCCACCAATGGAACTCAAAAGGCTTGTCTGGGAGAATACTCACAAAGGGATTAGAAAGGAGCGAGAGAGTCCGCCTGCTTACCAGAGAAACATGGGAGAATGGGAAAAGAAGGGGATCCGGACTACTAAGTCAGCTAAGGTTCTGTGTAGAGAAATGGAAGGAAAGTGATGATGAAAGGAAACGTTTCACCAGCCATGCCTCTTTTTTCCCTTTACATTCTCCTTTTTCCCTTTCGGTTGGTGGTTGTTGTGGGGTTTCCTTCATTTACATGGGGTTCTGCCCTTTCTCCTATTGCTGTATCTCACCAACTGTGAGGTTTACACTTAGACAGTCCCATCAATGTGACCAAAAGTATGTTTCTACACTTTAACACAGCAAGTGTGAGGATTTGCACTGTTCTCTCTGTGATTCCAAGAGTGAAGACTTCCTGGTTCCTACCTCTGCCACAATGTAATGTCTCTGTTTACCTGTTATGATTACAACTATATTTAAACATTGTCTGTCTTCAGTGGATAACATCCCTCTATATTCATTACTACTACCACAGGCATGTCTGATCCAAGTTCTAAGGCCCCTTCTATACTGCCATATAAAATCCAGATTATTTTTTTGAACTGGATTATATGGCAGTGTATAAAGGGCCTTATATATAGTGTTTCTGGAAGGCAAAAGTGTAAAATAAAATAAACACCTATTCTTTATCTCTCGGCATTACTTTGTGAACGAAGATTCTTTAGGAAGGACTCATCCCACACTTTTTACAAGTGCATTGATGACTAAAAAGGCCAATCTGAGATAGGCAAGTCCGGTTGCAGAAAGCACAGCCGAAATCTCCTTGGGTGATGTTGTTTCCAAGTTGCGGTTCTTTCTGCATTGTTGTTTCTCTTCAAGACCCGTTCGGCGTGTCTTCTCGAAAGAGGCCGCAGCACTATGGATATTGCATCTCCATACCTCCCGATGTGAGGCCAGGGTGTACCATTTTTGGTGATCAATTTGGCCGAGCCTGAGATGTTGTTTCAGTGAGTCCTTATATATCTTTTGGGGGGTGCCTCTCTTGCGCTAACCCGTGGTGAGTTCACCGTGAGTTCTTTGGGAGGCGGTGGTCCTCCATCCTAGAGATGTGCCCTGCCCAGCGCAGTTGTGTTTTCAATAGCATGGCTTCAATGCTGGTGATCTCTGCTTGCTCAAGGAAAGCAACATTAGTCACATAGTCAGTCCAGTGTATATAAGATAAATACCTATTCTTTATATACAGGAGTTAAATATAACATACGAGATTAATTATTTAAAATAACACATATTCACTCTTTCAGACACATTCCTTTCAAGCTAACTCAAGCTATTTCATATTCTCAACTCAAACCCTCCCAAACCCTTTTCTAACTGTACTTCTCTCAAACCTCAGGCAAACTATGAAGCTAACTGCTTTGCCTATGTTGTCAACCTAAGGACACTTCTACAAATGCAGTAAAAGCTGAAAGTAACCAGGATAAGGGGGTGAAATGGCTAAACAATTTCTGGGGAAGGTGCGGGCAGAATTGGATTAACTGTGAAAAGCACATGTTTAGCAGGTGTGCTTAAAACTGGATTCCGCATCTTTGCATGACTGTATATCCCTGCAATAATAGAAAACATGTGACTTCTTTCCCTTCCCCCTGTGTGGACTGCTCCAGTGCATGTGTTTTAAAAACTCAAAACAGCTAATCAGGCTGTCAAAAATGGAGCCACAGACACACATAGCTAAAGGGAAGCACAATTGAAAAGCAATTAGACCTCTCTGCAACCATTTCTTTCTTTTTTATAATATTAAACAGAACTTAAATTGAAGAATTGGATGATGAGAGAGATCTGCCTGTGTGTACATTGCGATCTCTGCATTTGTGCATATGAAGTCCAGGGATTTTTTTTAAAAAAATAACAACTTCCACCAGATGTCCTCCTCCATCTTGATCTGCTTTAAAGAAAGGCGTGAGGATGGCTGGGGACCATTTTCCAGGACTGACTGTGGAGTTGCCCCACTTTTAAACCTCACATTTTGACATTGTCTGGAAGCACCCTAATAAAGGAGCAATTAGCTTTACAAAATGCAGGAATGTCTGAGGGCTCATCTATACTAGGTAATTTAATCCACTATAATCTGTCCCAGATTAGTCCCAGATCCTGCATGTTTGTGCTGAAACTGCCCCTCCAGGTCAGCTCTTCCATGTTGCCACTGCTATTCATTGCAAGTCACAAAGCACAATCCATCACAGACATCTCTGCTGATATCAAAAAGGGGTATCTATGCAACCAGCAGAAAAGAGTGTGTGTGACCCAGCCAGTCTATTCATGGCTAGTATGGGAATTATTTTGCCACTACGTACAAGGCCTGAATTACAAGAGAATTTACTTTTCTGTTGCTAATGGACCTGACATTGTTTTTTAAAAATCTGTTATTCACTGCTCTTTGTCTCTAGTTCTCAAATAGCCAATAAGAAGAGTGGTCTTCATCAAGACTGAAATTTCTCAATGGCATCATAACTGACAACATTTTTGCCAGATGAAAAAGCAATTAACCTTAAAAAATCTTGCATAATTTATTTGTAGTTCACCCAGAAATAGAGAGCAGAAAGCAAATAACAGAAACAAATACTTCTCATAAAGCATAGTGTCTCTAAAATATACATAAAAATAAAATTACCACAAATTACATTATATTCCCTAGGCATCTGGACACTCTGGGACTCCCTTTGGGGCTGAAGGCTGAACATTTATTCCTATAACTCTTTTGAAATTCTTCTTTTCCGTTTTAACCTACTTTATTCAGTAGTTTTTATTTTGGGGGTAGAGGAGTTTATCAGCAAAAGTAATGCAGCAAATAATCTGGGTATAGGTCAAAATGGACTTACATTTATTGCTTCTAATAATTAGGGGGGGGGGGAGTAAAATTCAAATATTCCAAAGAACAGTTATCTTAGAGAGAGTAAAAAGAATGAGAATGTTCCCTTATTTGTCACATAGATCGGTAATGGGTTGACTTTGTTCTGAAAGTCTCTGTATCTGACCCTCACTGCTGTTCCCTCTGAGACTTTTTTGACAAATGTAGGTCTCCTAATCTGTAAGAAGCCTTGACACTTCTGTAGTTAATGTTAAGAACTTTTGCTCTATCATAGGTTTGGTCATATATCAACCTTTTCAGCACACACCACTGGAGTTGAAAAGGCAGCCGATGAAGACCATAACATTTATTAACATTGTAACCACTATTAATATGCTTCAATGCCTTTCTTTGTGCAAAACTGTTAGCAATTTCCCACAGATACATTTTTTAAAATATTACTGCTGCCTTACACTAAAAAAATGCATGTGATTGGAATGCACAATACACCACATGTTTGTTTTATTTGGGTTAGATTTTCTCCTTTCTTTCTTCCCTACATCTTCTCAAGACACATTCTTGGAAAAGGCAAGGACTGTGGGGATAAACCAATGAAGGTGTTGAATAGTTATAGTGGAATTTTTCAAAGTAAAAGATATTATACAGAATACTTTTCTTGGTCTTCCACTGTCATTCAGGTGAAGGTTAATAGGATAAAATATAACTGTTAATCACTCACAGTGTACTTTTAATCACCAGATCTTGTGTGTGTTCACTTGGAATTTTATCTCAGTTCAGTGGACATTATTCCTAAGTAAATACACAGCCATTTGGTTTAAACACACATCCAATTACGTTGGTAGCATTTGAACTACGTATGTCACTCTTCACTGAATTTCTTCATCAAGGTAGCAACAAGTAATTATGCTGAATGAACATCTTCAAAATCATAGCTTTTGAAGGCTGTTTACAATTCAAGACTTATTCCATGCAAAAATTTATATGTGGCTGTCCCTTGTAGCAAACATACTGTATATTGTGCAAGAAATAGCATTTTCAGTACTTCAATCAAAAATATACATTTTCCTATCAGCCACATGTGTATATAGTACCCTAGAATAAATTCCCCATTACATAATTTTCTGTTTAGAAAACAGCATTTTTAAAATTCAGGAACTAATATTTCTGCATTGAGATATAGAAAATGCTGTAATTGGGGACTTATTCTACATAAAATTCACACATGGCTGATTTGCATAGAAAAAGAATTGACTGCACAGAAAACAACATTTTCTATACAGGGATTAATATTTTTTCACTGAAATTTTATTTTATACAAAAAGTTTTCTAGGCAGAAATTTTTGCACCAAATAAATCCCAAGTATAAGTTTCTTATCAATCCAAGGTTTTTCAATACTTGAAGAACATATTTTTATGATTTTCAAAATATTTTCAAATATTCTTTATATCTCCAATTTGAACTCAGTGAATTACACCTATAAATGTCTCTTCAGAAAAGTTGAAGATTGTAATGTATGTGTACAAAGTCTATCATAGTCTTTATTGCCCTCATTATAACTGAAACTGGGTGATGTTAGCTTGCTCAGGGCTATGTGATGAAATTTAGTAAGACTTTGAACTTTTGATTCACTAATTCAGGTTCAACATTTTGATGTTTTGAAACTATCCTTATATGTATTATATTTTCATTCAGTTTTCACATTTGCAGCTGGTTATATAATTTGGCACATTCATAACCTCCAAAGTCAGAATAAAATCCTGCAGAATTACTACCTTATTTTAACTCATTAAATAAGTGATGTAGTAGTTTCAATACTGTGCAATAATAGCTGGAAAAAGGAATCCTCAGAAAGGTCTTAATAACTGGCAGCCCCTTGCTCCTTAACAAGTAAACACAAGCGCTTGTGTTTACTTGTTATAGTTAGGAACTACAATACTTTCTTCTTGAGCCCCTTGCTCCTTCCCAGATGAGTCTTGTTTGGTAGATGGCAGAAAGGCTCCTTTCCGATTCTATAAATTGCTTGCCTTCAAGACAAGATGTAAACTAATTTACCACTGTCCCACTGAATTGCAGGCTTCAGCTGATCAAGGAGGATTTTGTGATCAATGGTGTCAAATGCTAAAGAGATGTCAAAGAGCAGCAGCCAATTAACCTTACCTGAGTTAGTGGCAATCAATAGGGCATTTGTGACAATTAATGATGACATTTTCGATAGTATGGGCTCCAATGGAGATGAAGCGAAGACTGGAAAGATCAGTTGGACTTTAAAAGTACAACAAATGCAAGATATGAGGAAAAATATCAAAGAGAACCATTTCATTGCATCCAATATAAATTAGTGTATTGTTTAATAATTCACTTTTCTAATGGGTTCTAATGCTTGCTTACCCAAGCATGGTTTTGATGTTGAACACAATTGGAAGCTCAAGTAAGTTACAATGATTTTTTATTCTTTTTAAAAACAACATTGCAATCTCAACAAAACTACACATTGTTCCAACATAGTTTGGATCTTTTAAATTATAATGGACTTTCATCAGGGAAATCTAAAATAGAAATAATGATGGCTATAATACTTCTGTGTTAAAAAGAGATTAATAGAGATATTTTGGTGAAAGATAGTGCAAGACTTGTAAGATTTAAAATAATTGTTCCTGTTGACTTTAATATGACTTTAATATGTCTTGGCAATGCTATTACCACTGAAAGGCATTCAAATTCCTCCCTGTATGCCTTTCAATAATAATAACACCCAACTGAATATCAAAGCTGTCAGGACTCACTGTAGCCGCCCTTAAATAACTCACAGGAGACGTCCTGGATTTTACTAAGAACTTTTACTACAGGATATCTAACATGGATAAAGCTAAGAGTGAAACACCCACTCCCCGTTTCCCCTTATATACACACCCACAACATTTCAAACACCACATTCCCGCTCTCCACATTTGGCGCGCAGACTTTCCCGCCTGGCTGCAGCCATTGATTCTCCTCTCCAGATACAGCTGGTTTCTTATCTTGTGTTACGTCTGGCAGGATCCAGATTCAGGGCCTCATTCTCCAGGCTCTGAATTTCGGATCATGACAGAGTGCCCTCCCTCCATCTTCGGGCTCATGTTTCCCTTCCAGTGGCCCAGCTACCATCCCTCCTCCCTCTGGGAACATCAGCTTCTTTAATTTCCAGTTTATGAATCGGTTTACCTCCATCAGCCACTGTATTCCCAGACCTGTGCATAACCTCCCACAGAGCAATACGATGACACCACAAAAGTGTAAGTCCCAAAGTCAATGTCCAGCAGTGCTGCCTTTGTACCCTCCACTAAAATCATCTTCGGTGGGCCATGCGAAGCTTCATACATAAAATATACCCCACTCCTCGCCGTTGGCTTGATCCTTCCAATTTAACCCTTGAGTCTGTTCAACTCCACATCAATGTTTATTTTTAAAGCGGGATCAATATACTGGTACTGGTTGGTCAGCACTTTAAATCTTTCTGAGAATCCATTGAAGTTAGGAACTAGATCATCCATTCTCAGTCCACCTCGAGCTACTTTAGAAGAATACACTGGACCAATCTCCTGTTTTGTAGTCCCCAAGTCCTTTCCTGCTTGCTCTTGTCTTTGCTGCTCCTGGATGCCATCAGCAGCTTGGTGGGGGTCAAATACAATAGAATCTACTACAACAACATGTCCAGCATTGTTACCTCCCTGGTACCTCCAGACTATGTCAGCGTCCTAGGCCAGTGAATCCACCACCTTGCCTTTGCCCTCATCTCCCCACTGGGCACCCAGCATCACCTTCACTATGTCGCTGGGGCGTCGCTGGGGCGTCACGAGGCACTGCTCCCATTAGGGATGGCAACACTTCCAGACATGGCTTTTCCCCCAAGCTCGCACATCAACTCCTCTCTCCACTGCTGGGGCAGCATCTGCGGCATCTCCCATGGCCCCATAGGTGGGTGCAGTCCTCTGAGTGGCCCTGTCAATTCTCCAATCTCTCCTTGCATCCTGGGCCGCTGCCAATCCCTTCTCAGGTAGCAGTAATGATCTCTCCTGGGGCCGCGCCCCTTCTCCAACTCTCCTTCTCTTCAACTCTCCACAGATTGGCCTCGTCCCTCTCCTCTTTCCTCTGTCGGCTCTGGGGAATGTAGGGGTTGTCTAGGAACCACTGGATGTCCTTCTCCCTCCTCCTCTTGTCTCTCTCCCGATTCTGGGACCTCTGCCACAGATGTCAGCTTTTCTCCTTCTGCTCCACTGATCAAAGACCAGGTCGTTAGCTCCTCAGCTCCCGTCTTACCTCAGGGTGCAGGCGACCCAGCAAACTGAAGGCTGCTTCCAAAGTGGATGCTCTGCAACTCTTCAGCCTGAACCTCTGTCTCCCTGGGGCCAGTCTTTCTAGCGTGCGGCACATCATCATTAGGGTTGCTTCTATGGTGGTCACCCGCTGCCCCATGAACCCCAGTTTCCTGGGGGATAAATATTCCTTCTCAGGACTTTCCTCACTCCTCGCTGGCTGCTGGCACACACTGGCAACCATTTATTAATTATATTATTGGGGAAAAGCAAAATAATTTTATTTAGACCTCATGTACAGTGACAACTGAATGCAGTTCAAAGTTAGCTTCAAATTGCAGCAAGCAGTAATACTGAAACTAAATTAAATGGTCAGTGTATTAAATTAAATGGTTAGGCCTTAGAGAAAGATGACAATAGGAAAGTTAAAAACAGTAAGAATTTCCAGACTTTTACGTGCTGGATGAAGTGTGGCTACAAATGTTTTGATAAATGAGCACCAATAACACAACAATTGCAGTCTGAAGAATTTGTGTAGATCTATAAATACAAGGTGAACTTTGTTGGGCAAGTAGAAACTGATAAAGTAGGTGATATTGATGCTCAACTGTGATATAATATTTGCACAAGCACCAGGAGTCAGTTTTTCCACAATGGGAATTCCTATGGGCTGCACAAACTGCAAAAGAAAACTGGTAGGCTTGATTGATTTTAAAAAAAGGTTCAAAAGTCATTTTGGATGTAGGGGGCACTGGTGGTTCAATTCTAAAGTCACTTCTGAAATTTTCTGGAAAAAGGTCAGGACTTTTTGAAACTTCCGAATTGATTTGTTAATGGCGGACACAATTGTGCAATATGCGGAAAACAGCACTGGTACTGGGGAAACTCCAGGGCCTTCTCCCTCCCTCATTTTTGCATCAATCTTGATGAAACTTGATATACTGCTACAACACATTCTCCTTTGTTAGCATACCAAATTTCAACATGCTAGGACATGTGAACAAAAAAGAAATGTCCAGAAATGACTTTGTTAATTTCACCCTCTCCCTGCCAAACACAATTTTCCTTCTTCTTTGGAACAGGACTGTTAGGACTTGTTCAAAATATAGGCCCCAGAAAAAAAAGGGTGAGACCCCAATAAAAATAGCAATGCTTTCGTGTTGAGCAATAAATAAGTTTCCAGAAATTACTTTATTAATTTCTCCCTCTCCCTCCCTCACAAAGTTTTCCTTCTTTCTCTCTCTTCTCTGGCTCCAAACCCTTCCTCTCTCAAAAACTTCCCTTTTCCCTTCTGCTTTGCCTTCCTCCATTTTCCAAACCTCCTGTCCTCTGGCTCCAAACCCTTTCTCCCACCCCACACCCAACAGCAACAAGCAGCAACAACGGTCCAACCTCCCATCTCCCTTCCCTGTCTGCAATGAGCCTTCCAGCCACGTTCTTGAGTTTGTATACAGCAATGGCTGTTAGACGCTGCAAACCCCTCCCCAAAATGCAACCCCTGATTGGCTGGGAGGTAAGCAGCTTAGGCTTCGCCTTCCAGAAGGCTTAGTTACATTAAAAACTCTTCATCTTAGTTCTAATTCACTTCCGCATTTCCTGAAATCAATGGCACAAGTTGATTCAAAACTATTCAAAACTATTCAAAACATATCCAAAACATACACCACATCCAAGTGAACCTATCCATTTTGACACTCTTTTTTAAAAAAAAGTTGGCAAAATTCTCTTCATTTTTCCAGAGTAAGAGGAAGGAGGGTCTGGGCCAGCCACCCATACTTTATCAGAATGTTCAAGAAGGAGACTCTTGTGCATTGAAGGAAAAGCAGGAAATAATTGTAAGAAAGAAATATCTGCCTGTGAATATTCCCTGCCTAGGGGAAAGATATGATTTCCATACCTAAAGAAACTATTATTTCATTATACAGAAAAATCATCCTATCTACATAAGAACATAAGAACATAAGAAGAGCCATGCTGAATCGGGCCTCAGCCCATCTAGTCCAGCATTCTGTGTCACACAGTGGCCCACCAGTTGTACACAGGGATCTCTAGCAGAAAGGAGGGCAAAACCCTCACCTGCTCCCGACCCCCCACAACCAGTACCCAGGGAAAATCCTGCCTGCCTCCATCAACACAGAGGTGGCACTTGGATGTCCATTTCAGTAGCTACTGATTCCCTTGGTATCCATGAATCTGTCTAATCCTGCCTTGAAGCTGTCCAGGCTGACAGCTGTCACAACCTCCTCTGGAAGTGAATTCCATAACCCGATGACCCTCTGGGTGAAGAAATATTTCCCTTTATTAGTCCTAACTTTCCTACCTTGGAGCTTTAGGGAGTGCCCCCTCGTCCTAGTGTTGTGTGACAGAGAAAATATTTTTTCTTTATTCACCTTTTCTATCCCATGCATGATTTTATACACTTCGATCAAGTCACCTCTTAAACGCCGTCTTTCAAGGCTGAAAAGACCAAGGCGTTGCAATCTGGTTTCATAAGGGAGCTGCTCCATCCCTTGGATCATTTTTGTTGCCCTTCTTTGTACTTTTTCCAGTTCCGTTATATCCTTCTTGAGGTGCGGTGACCAGAATTGTACACAGTACTCCAGATGTGGCCTCACCATAGATTTGTAGAGAGGCAATACAACATTTGCTGACTTTTTCGATTCCCTTCCTGATCATGCCAAGCATAGAATTTGCTTTTTCACTGCTGCAGCACACTGGGTTGACATCTTCATTGAGCTGTCCACCAATACCCCAAGATCCCTTTCCTGGTTTGTCTCAGAAAGCTTTGATCCCATCAGTTGATAAGTGTATTTGGGGTTCTTTGCCCCGATGTGCATGACTTTACACTTGTATAGGTTAAAATGCATTTGCCACTTTGTTGCCCATTCACTCAATTTCGAGAGATCTTTCTGGAGCTCTTTACAATCAGTTTCATTTTTAACTACCCTGAACAATTTAGTGTCGTCTGCAAACTTTGCTACCTCACAATTTACTTCTACATCCAGATCATTTGTGAATAAATTAAAAAGTAACGGTCCTAAAACTGAACCTTGGGGTACGCCACTTCTCACCTCTTTCCACCCAGAGAAATGTCCGTTTATTACCACCCTTTGTTTCCTGCAGTTTAGCCAGGTTCCAATCCAGGACAAGACCTGTCCCCTGATTCCATGGCTGAAGAGCTTATTTAGGAGCCTTTGGTGAGGGACTTTGTCAAAAGCCTTTTGAAAGTCAAGGTAAACAATATCGACTGGGTCCACTTTATCTATGTGTTTATTTACACCCTCAAAGAATTCTATCAAGTTAGTAAGACATGATTTGCCTTTGCAGAAACCATGTTGATTTTTCTTCAGCAATGCCTGTTCTTCTATGTGCTTGGTAATTTTTTCTTTAATAATGGTTTCCATCACTTTGCCTGGAACTGAGGTTAGACTAACTGGCCTATAATTTCCTGGATCACCTCTGGATCCTTTCTTGAAGATCGGAGTTACATTTGCCTCCCTCCAGTCCTCGGGTACGGTGCCTGATCTTAGAGAAAGGTTATATATTTTGGCTAGAATTTCAGTAATTTCACACTTGAGTTCCTTAAGAACTCTGGGGTGGATGCCATCTGGCCCTGGTGATTTGTTGACATTTAGTTTGGTAAGGCATGTGAGAACATCTTCCTTGTTTATCTCTATCTGGTTTAATTCATTTAATTCCCTCCCTGAAAAAACTGACTCAGCTGCAGGCATATGTTGTCTGTCCTCCTGTGTGAAAACGGAGGCAAAGAAGTCGTTTTGCCGCTCAGCAATCTCCTTGTCTTCACTTATTGTCCCTTTCTTACCATTTTCGTCAAGTGGCCCAACTGCTTTTCTAGTTGAGTTTCTACTTCTGATGTACTTAAAGAAGTTTTTGCTATTTTTTAAAATATTCTTAGCTATATGTGCCTCAAAATCTCTCTTGGCTTTCCTGACGGTTGTTTTGCATTTAGTTTGCCAGAGCTTGTGTTCCTTTCTGTTCTCCTCAGTAGGAAGAGCCTTCCATTTCTTAAATGAGTTTTTCTTCTTTCCAATCACATCTTTTACTTCATTTGTAAGCCATGCCGATGTATGACAAGAAATATCCATGCTATTGTTGTTTTTATTGTATATATTTGTACCCCAATTTTCACTCAGGATTGAGACCCAAAGAAGCTTACAACTTTAAACACTACAATTTTAAAAATATACAAAATATAAACATTAAAATGGAATTAAATATTACAATTATTAAAACAAGTTTTTAAAAAGATCGTTAAAGGCAATTCCTAACAGCATGCAGCACCCCTTTGGCCATTCTTACAATTGTTCTGCTTCCAAAGTCTCCATGAATAAAAAGGATTTCACCTGCTGCAGAGAAGACAATAGGGAGAGGGGCATTCTGGAGTTGCATACCTCAGGATAGCCACTGAAAAACCTCTCTCTCATGTCTCCATGAATGGTGCTTGTAATAGTGGTGGGATTGAGAGAGTCTATTCGAAGTTTCTCAGAGTCCAGGTAGGTTTGTACTGAGAGATGCAATCTGCTAAATAGCTTGGACCTGAACCATATAGGGCTTTATAGGTCATAAATGGGTCCAGGTTATCTACAGGTTTGCTTCTCCCACACAATTCATCCCTTGGGACACTAAGGTCTTCTGAACAGCCAGAACCCAACTGACAATGGTCACTCAGAGGACCTTTTCTTCAGCTTCCCCAAGACTGTGGAATGACCTGTCGGAAGAGCACCAAGAGTTAAATGACCTGTCAGAATTTAAGATGCAACTGGAGATCCATCTCTTCCAGTAGCCATACACAATTCATTTTGGAATCATGAGATTTTGATTTGCATTAAATTGCTGCAATATGTTGATCTTTGTACCCTTTGTTGTGATGTGTGTTTTTATATTGGGGGATTGAGAGAGGTATGTATTTTACATTGATATGTTTTGACTTTGTTGTACATCACCTTGAGCTATTAGCAGAGGCGAATGTTGTTGTTACCAGCAGAGGCAAATGTTGTTGAGGTAGATGTTGTTGTTATTGTTATTACCAGCACTTTGGATAATGTACCTGGACTGTAGAAATGTTTTATTGTGACAGCAAGCACTGTGAAATACATCTACCTTTTTGTCATCACTAAATAACAATGGGCCAGCTCATTAATTTTCATCATATACATTAAATTTCTCAAATCTAGATTTAACAGAAGAGTGATTCACAAATGGAATCCCAAACAGATGTTTTGGTGTAGAACATATCTTGCTGTCACCACTTACCTTCTCCTATGCTTTTGCTATGTTCCTTCGTGCATTGTTTTTCTCTTGACTTCATTTTGGCCAGTAAATCTGATTAGAAGTAGAGGATGAGAATTTTGGTTAGCAGCTGCGAAATGTACCATTCTTCAGAGAGGAGAAATTATTTCCAGAGACTGCCATTTGATCTGTATTTATGCAATAACTTTACTCCCTTCTCGTTTCTAAACAAAATATGTTTTGTGATATATGATACAGTATGAAAATAAGTGGATTCCACTGGGCCAAGAACAAGCCATTATTGCTTGGCTCGATACTAAGTAGTGCTGTAAAATGTTTTGTTCCAAATTTATTTGTAGCAAAAATTTATTCTGCATTTAATTAAATGTAAAAGAGCATCACAATAACTCTTTATTTGCTAGAGTTTTCAAGTGCCTAAAAGAGAAGGTATGGAAATTATTTCTCTTTGAGCTTATAGAAGGAATTTGCTTCTAACCTTGAGAACATTACTTCATGGTTAGCTAGTTCTAGAAACCAATAAATATTTAATTAATAATTAATATTTCTAGAGTGCCTTGAGATAAATGATTTTTTTAAAAAAAGTTGACCATTGTCATCTACAAATATAAACAGAAACAATATTTCTAAATGTCTTTTTAGTTTGAGCAGCTTATTATTTCAAGTGCCTGTATGACAAGTAGGTACAACTTGGCTCTCTATTCCAATGAATAAGAAAATGACTATGCACTGAACTCAAAAAACGATGGCGTAAATTGCATGCCTTCCAGCAGAATATGCAGGAGCAATCCAGATTAATAATCTATCATCCCACTATTTTAGCTGTCTTTAAATGTCCTAGTTTCTCTCTCTTCTTTTCACTATCCTCTTTTAACTTATACCTTACCACTTCTACAGTGTTCATGATAAGTATCTGAACATATACTTTCAACCTTAGCACATGAGCCAGACAAAGTGTCCCATGACACATGGAAGTGTCACCTGAACTGTGAAGATCTGTGCTGGCTCCATTTGAATCAGCACAACACAGGCAGGGTAATGTGTTGGGAAGAAAGCATCATATGATGATTCCACTTCAGCTGTGGGTGGGGCTTCCACTGGAAGACCAGTGACATCATGGCATAATCAGCATACTCCTCCATTGCTGAACTGGTGGGAAAGTGTCCTGGGATAATTCCCAGGCTCCATCTGATGAGGTCCAGTGAGAAAGGTCTGCTTTGATTCCTTGACGAGAGACCAAAAATTCAATACATTTGCTGGCTTGCTGGTTTAAAGCTGTTCCACTTAGAGATGGGTACACCTGAAGAAAAAAATGGGAAAATTGGGAGGAAGGGGGGGGGGGGACGGACACACTTTTCCCCCTGTTTTTGCAAAATCTTGAAAAGTGTGTAGAATATGTTCTTTTCCAATGACAAATAATATATCTGTAACATAGTATTCAAACCTTGTAGCATAAAGATCTTATTGAAAGATTTCTGAGACTTTTTGTTTCTGCACACTTTCCCCCCAATTTTTACCTGGGTTTTTCCCAATTTTTCCATATTTTTCCCTAGACATTCCCATCTGTAGTTCATATATATATAGGATATACACATACATTTTGTATTATCTGCCAGAAATATTGTACCTGTTCGCATTCCCACATCATATGCATAAACTACCCTTTCTCTTGACATCCATACCAGTACTGACAGGTCCTCTTTTTATAATAATACGCTAATTGACAGGGTGTACGATACCACTTATGTAATATTTTCCTCCTCATTTCTCTTACTCTTGTATTTCATGTCGTCCCTATTGTCTCAACTGCTTGTCTCATATCTTCTTCTGTAATTTGTAACTCCATTTCCCACATACTTTTCAAGTCCTGTATTATACACTTGTTGGCCTCTACTAGGATTGTATATATTTACAGGCCTGTGAGTTATTTCCTTCCATTTTTTCTCTCATCTTTTCAAAGGTGGTATCATCTCTTTTTACCATATTAATATTTTCTTTAGTATTGTGATAGGTACAAATTGCTATTATCTGTAGCCAATATTTCTGTCCAAGCCATTGTTTAATTCTGTTCTCCCTTAGCTTTCCCTCACTATTGTACAATTGTTCTACTCTGTCTATTCCTTTTTCCTTCAATATCTAGATATTTCTATTCACATTTGATTCTTTCTTTTTATTAATTGTCCATAATGTTGACATTTTAGATTTTAAACTGCCTATTCTCCCTTGCCACTCCTTCCACACTTGCATTGTTCCTTTCATTGTTCCTGTAAGTTTATCAATATTCCTTTTATCCCATTTTCTATAGATAATTTCTTCACAATTAACTCCATTAATTTCCTTCTCAAATTTTACCCATTTTTTATTTGTCACTTGTAATTCTATTAGTCTTTCGATTTGGAAGGCATCACTATAGAGCTGTAATTCCAACCCCACTCAGAGCTTCAATTTGCACCCCCCCCCCTGCCATGAGTGCAATGTAAGCATTACTGGTAACTTCAAGGCAATGTAGGAATGTTCTACCCTTCACCTGGGGCTTTTCACCTACCTCATACTTGATCTTTGAAATTTTGACAATTGATTGGGGTTCTTAAAATAGGATGTCACTGACAGGTAGCACTAGGAAAATACAATAATTCAATGTACATTTTGTGACTCTTGGTGAAGGGTAGAGTTTTTAGGGTGCACCAAAGAAACAAAGTGTATCTCCTAGCTTCTCTTTTTCTTTTGCGTTAATAGCTTTTGTCATCTTAATCACACTCTTACGTTACTTGGCCATATACATCATGGGGGGGGGGGGGGTTGTAAAAAATTTGAGCTTATGGAATTGTTCTTTGTCTTACTCCTGTTAGTTAACTCTGTGAAGTTGAGATCCTCAATAAAGGAGGCAGAAACTGTTCCAGCTAAAATTTAAATATGTGTCGAAGTATAGATACTAAGAAGATTGATAGATTCATAGATGATTTCCCACAGGGGGAAGCATCACTGCCCTGCTTCCCCCTATGTTTGCCTCGTTGCTCTCTCATACACTGCTTTCATCACAATTCAGGGATGGAGCCCCACTATTGTATCCCACAGCAGGAACACCTTTGTCCTTAAACATCACACCAGTATAGTAAAATCAGCAAGCAGTTTATCAAAGGATATATGTAAGCAAAGGAATAAAAATGATAGAAACATTATAGCCCCAAACAGTATATTCCACAGGTAACAAACAGTCCATGAACTTCAAAGTATAAAGGTAACAGAAGATCCAAGGATGCAAATCCAATACCCATAACAGGAACTCTGCAAAACTTGAAACATTAAGCTAGAAATCCACTTGGAAACACAACAGTCATGGAAATTCAGTGTTGACCAAACTGAGCTGAAATTCTTTCCCTGTCTCATATAAAGCTTTTCCTGTCTCATGAAATGAAAGGAAAACATTCCATTTGCCTTTACAACCAGATAAGGATTTTTTTCTCTTTTCTAGAAGATGGGCTCACCTTCTGTGAGCTTGGGAATTTTCTGTTAGTTAACAAAAGTCTTGTCTTCTATCTTCAACCTCATTAACTTCTGCACCTGACAAATCATACTCAGAAGACAGTTTCTCAGAGAAAGGCTGCCGTGAGTCCCTTTCAGGAATTTGACACTGAGAATCTACAGGAGAAGCAATCCATTCATGAGAAACCTCAGGCCTCTCAGCAAAGCCAGAACCAAGCCTTTCAACAAGGCCAGGAATTGATAACTCAGGCCCAGGGAAACCATCATCCTCATTGACATCAGACACAATCACAGGGTGAACTATAACATCTAACAGAAGTTGTTCTATGTCATTTGATGGGATCCAGCAGGCTCCGCCCCTGAACTGTGGTAACAGTGTTGTATACCTGTGTGATGAAGTCTTTAGAACTGGAATATTAATCTAAATGTCCAACACAAGATTTTGATAGTTACCATTAAAAGCAAATGGAGGAATAGAATCAGAAATCCAAAGGTATTTCCAGCCAAAATAATAAGAATAAAACAATTCATAACAGGCACAGTGTAATTCATATATGTGTTGCTGGATGTTTTAGCTGGTGGATATAGTCAGTTTTAAATCATAAGCAATCAACACAAAATGCTGTTTATTTATTTATTTACGACTGTTCCTTCATGCTGTTCAGTGCCAAAGGGTTTTTTTTGTTCCATTTCTCCTCTAGGTTTCACTACCACAGATTAATAAAAATGCATTCAGGCTCATTTTTTTCTTTCTGAAGTGATTGAAAAGCCAGGTCCTTTAGCACTATAGAAAATCTGAATAATAAATGTCGAAATCAGTGAAAGGATTTTGGTTAGCACTCTTTTTCACAACTTGATGACCTCCAGGTATTTTGTACTTCAAATACTGTAATCCTTCCACTTTGGGTGTGTTAGAGCTCTTGGGAGTTGTAATTTAAAATATCTATAAAGTGATCAGATCAGGATTTTGTATTATTCCCTTTAAGTTACCATTTCTAGTGTTACAGATTACATATAATTCACTCTCTGGCACAATAGCTGAAATTGTAACAGCTTTTGGTATTCATATATGGACCATTGACTCTGATTTCTGCAGCTTCCTGTGCTGTAGCTTTGGAAAAGATGAAATCAACAATTGTATTTGACAAATATTTGCTGGAATATACTACATTAAATGTTATTAAAGTTAGAATTGAGTGTCATTGAGTTAAATTAATTCAATTAAAATGAATTTTAGTGTATTTTGGACACCATTCAATATTCTTTATGAAGAAATTGAGAGGGGAGAGATCACACAATTTGAATACATGGTATCCTTTACACAGCACAATATTTTAGGTATACACAATATTTTAGGAGCAACTAATACTGAACAGCATTCATCCCACCATCTGCTTCAGATAGTGGAGTATTCTTGTGTCTTTTGAAGCAGTACTGCATTTTTTTTTAGCAATTTCTAAAAATCAGGGGATGACTGAAACTTGGGGGGCTAACAGTGGTAAATGTATACTCCAAGTATGACCACTTTCACCCAATAGACTTAAAGATGACGGGAAAGGGAACCGGTGAAGCCTCCCCATTTTGCCAATGGACTGGATTTTCCCTCATTTTTCACCTGCAGGCCCAAATCGTGTTTTCAGACACTGGTTATTTTCAGGAGGCTCGTGAAAACAAATCATGGTTTAGCCGAATTGCACAACCCTACTGGTTAGCATTTTTATTCCTATACATTGAGATGGGCAACTGATGCTATTAAGTTTTCATACTTCACTGTTTTGAATCTGGATCATGCCATAAAACAAGCAGACACCCTTCCTATGACCTCCCCCCCCCCCCCAACAGTGTCTTGAAAACTCAAAGCAAGGGACTTTGCCTGCAGAAGGGTGTAGTCCCCCATATATGGGAATGCAGGTGAAAGGAGCAGTCTAGAAATGAACACAGAAGGTAGCTCTGTCTGATGTGTGTGGGTCACTCCATCCTTCCAAGAATCACAAGATACCTTTCTGAAGAGGGTTCTCCAGTCACGAGCCAGCATTTAAAAGAAGCTCAAAGGGGACTGTAGGTTGGAGGAGCTGGAGAAGTTCATTCCTCCCAAATCTAAATCCAACACTCTCATTATTTTACCTTTACGTCAATTTTTGTTAATATTTTATTTGTGTATTCAAATGTACTTGAATTATAAATGATGTATTTGTACCCATTGAAAATAGCCAGCTGAATATTTATTGTTGTTGTGAGTGTATCCCCATGTATATGTGTTGGAGGGGGGATCTGTTTGCTTGTGTATTCTTGGGAAACCAGGTGTGCATTGTCTGCAAGTCCATATGTCATACATAGTTGTGCCCCACCAATTCTATCTCCCAGACTGCACAAGCCTGTCTTTTTCTCATTCAGAGGTTTTGAAAGTTCTTTTTGAAGGTTGTTTACTGATTTTTTTTCTAAAGAGGAGAAAACTTTTCCTACCCCCTGTTGCTAGAGAAAAAATAGGCAACCTCTTCTACTGCACATTTGCTAAAATGATTAAATAAGTGTTTTAAAGTGAGGTGGAAAGATCGGCAACCTGAGCCATTTAAAGTACATCTTTTTGGACATTGCAATATATCACTGAAACACATATTAATGAGTGGTCATCACAGCTTCCCTAGGAATCTTTCAGCATCAAGTCATGCTGAAAGGTCTGTTTCTTTGTCCTTTTCTTCTGCTTTGAGAGGAATCATTGAGATATGCTTTACCAATCTATTCTACAACCATCTAAGGGCAATTTATATCCAACTGGGAACATGTTTTAATCTGACTCCTCTCTCTCAGGTGGCCCAAAAGCTCTGTTTGAAGAAATTTCCTACAAATTACTTTTTGCTGTGCTGCATAATGAAGAAAAGTCTTTGTGGATTTTCCTAAACTTTTTTCAAAAGATCACTCCCAGATTAAAAACTCTGGAGCAAAACCTAACCATTCTATACAATGGGAAATACTAGAAATTGCATTTTATATATCCATCTGTCCTTTATTGGAAATGTTCTTGTATCCTAGTTTGCTTGACTACTAAGTATAAAAGGTCTTCCACAAAATATACACCTGGAAAAGTGTCCTCCATTTAACGACCTCCTATTAAATAGAACCATTGGCACCCTCTTGTTGAGGGGGAGAGGCTTGCATACCCTATTGAAGTTGTGAGCTATGCTGGCAGTGGCATGCCACACAGGTCACAACCGAAGGGTGTGACAAAGAGCGTCAATGGGCAGGATGGGCTCTCTAGCCTATTGGCAATCATCCTAAGAGAAGGAAAACTCTAAATTCAACCCCGGGCAGATGGTGCTCATCTAACCCTGTAAGATCAACCATCTAAGAGAAGGTAACGCAAATCAAACCTATGACCTGAGGACCTTGCTGCCATCGTCCAAGCTTGCTAGGCCCTGGCAGATGAACCTTTGGTTTAAAGGGTGAGGCCAGTTCTGTGCATTCTGTGCTCCACCAGAAAAATCCATTGCACAGGCTCGAAGGACACATCCAACTTCTGAATAGAAAGCATGGGGTGAGTCCTTCCTGAATCTTCATTCGCGAAGAAAAGCCAAGAGAGAAGAGAGACTAAGTAGATATGGATTTTAGTTTCACCAAGACATCATAGAGACTCTAGGCCAGAGGTCCTCAAACCTTTAAAGCAGAGAGCCAGTTTACGGTTCCTCTATTGGGCGGCTGATATATTTTGAAAAAAGCATAAACAAATTCCTATGAACATTGCTCACATCTTATTTGTAGTGCAAAAAATCATGAAAGGACAATTCAATGTTTAAAATGAAGAACAATTTTAATCAATATAAACTTATCGGTATTTCAGTGGGAAGTGTAGGCCTGCTTTTGGTTGATAAGATTTTCTAGTTAATTAGGACTGTTATGTGCCTTCAGGTCATTTATCACTTAGGGTGACCCTAACTTTCCTCCAAATATTGAATCAAGCCTGAGCCTGCTTAGATTCCATGATCAGTCAAATCTTGGAATGCCTTTAAGACATTTAGACTTCCTACTAAGAAAGTTATATAGGAAAATCCAGCTTGGTTTTTAATTTAATGTTTTGCACTTTCAGCTATCAAGTGCTCATTTTCTCATACTCTTCATTTTGCAAAGATGTCAAAGAGTGGTACCATGTGCTTCCATTTTGTATTAGCATGCTGGAGTTCACAAGCTGATGCCTGCTTTCTTTGTTGACTGTATTTTCCGTTTTGTCTCCCCAATTCCAATGGATTAATACTTAATGCCCCATGTCTTCAATTTTGTAAATATTGTAGTTTGGTTGTGTTATGACCTGCTGTAAACTATGAATGAGTGATTATCTGTGTATTTTACTGCAATTAAGCAATATCCTTCGGTTCCAAAGTGATGAAATCTAAATCTGCCTAGCTATATAAAGAAAATACTCTATCCAGGAAAATGTAACATTATTTATAGTATAAATTACAAATATTTATTAAAATAATATTTCCTTTTTCTGAATGTCACCTTCTGTCTGGATATTATTCTGAGTGTAGTGGAGGGTAGTAGTGGTTAAGCCATTCATGTTTTTCGACATCTGACAAAATGCTGTTGGGTATGTGTTGGCCAACATTCCCTAAGAAGTTGTTAGGTAAAGTAGTTCCATTTTTGCAGTAAATGTCATGTTCCCTTTTGAGAGTTCCTCTGAAGACCTACTTTGTCAGCAAAGGGAGGAGAGAGAATGGCCAGAGATCAATTGGTTCATTAGGTCTTTTCAGAATAAGAGAATTAGATAGAAGGGGAGGAATCCCCTATCCAAATCTTAGGGAAATATGGTGACTCAGGCATGTCTTCTCAGAAACAGGATGAGTCTGGAAGAGTACAGCTGTAAAACTCTGCCATTAAATGCAGGCAGAGACATAGAGGAACATATTTGCCAATATAAAATAGATGAGAACATCAGCCCTCTATTGAGAGCAGCGCAAATCCTGGCTCTTGGGATGCTTAGTGTGATATCAATAGATTTATGTCTCTTAGATTTCTTACTGGCTATGGATAACCCCTGAATTTCTTGCATTGGTTTACAAATTTTTGGCCTTGGACTGCATGCCCCTTTTTCATTTTTTTCTTCTTCTTAGCAAACTTATCCCTGATGTTGAACTTGGCTTCCTTTTGGCAAGTAATTGTAGACTCCAGATAACTGAATTTCATTTGTACTTGACGTTAAGAGGAAAGGTTAACATTCCATGAATTGGATTTGGATTCTCAAATGCCATTACAACAACAACAATAATAATAATACATGTCAACAAAAAAATCTTGTATCTCAGTTTTTAGACCTATCCCTGGGATGCTGATTTAGAAAATTGCTCTTGTTTCATAGATACAACTGTTCTAGTTTCGTAGATACAGTTATTATGCTTTTTAGAAGCTAAAAGATGAAGAGTGGTATATGGTACATGTACTGTATCTCAAAAACTAAAGCTGATTGAGTTATTTTTGGAAGCAAAAGGTCCAATATGCCCAGACACAGGGTTAATATTTGAGGCACCAAAATGTATGTTGGCCAATGTAAGACAGGAAACTCTGGTACAGAAATTTAGTATAAACATTAAGATGTAGAAATGATAGGAAAATAGTCAGAATCTAGCCTTTTTAATGTTATGTCCATAGAGTAGAAAATCAAACCCAAAATACAGTACTATGTCTTATTATATTCATTTATATTTCTTTTTTAGGTAAGAAATAACATGTTATATATTAAGCACATCTGAAGAAACTAGGTAGAAACTGAAACTGAGTGAAATAATCTGTTGGTATAAGTTTCTAAGTTATTCATGCAATAACTAATCAAGCACATCTGTCTTGTCCATTTATTTCACATTATCTAAAATTTGAATCATTTTGCTACTAGGTTGGTCTTTGACTCTGCACATCAGTGGCTACTAAGCAACGTATGAATCTCAATTCAAATCTCCATACCTGCTTTCCATAGGATATTTGGTGTTCTGGAATCATGGAAGCAGGTGTGTGACCAATGATCATTAAATTTTGGTCACATTCTTCATGGTACAATAGGTACAATCTCATAAAAAAAGGCAGACAATAGTAAAATAACAACCGCCTGCATTATTTCAAAGCGGCAATTGAATCCTATCAATCATGATATCCTTTGCTGTCAGGAAGGCAAACAAGAAAAGCTTATGTGCAAAAATGACAAAAACTTAGGTCAAATTAAATTAAATTATCAAACCTAATCTGCAAAAGAAATTCACCTGAAAAATGTGTGTGGGGAAGTAGGTCTTGGAAGTGGGCAAAAACTCATTAGAGGTTGTAGCATATATTTGATAAGGGTTTAGTCTTCAACATGTCAATACAGAATAATAACAGAATAGATGCAATCAAGCATCAGAGTATAAACCTGCTGTAATACATTAGAGTATGCAAACAATTTTAGAATATGCATACAATTGCAATATAATTTCTGGGAAGACTTCCATTCGTAATCTGTGCTATAGTTTTTTATACCTTTGGTACGTATCAAGGACAGGGCAGGATTGAATGATTCTTGCTTGTATAGTGAAAAATGATCCCTCAGCATAACACAGTAGGTCATTTTAAATACAGGGGGGAGATACTACAATATACATTTGTGTTTTACAGAATATTTCTTTCTAGAATGTAAAACAATCAGAGCAGCAAAAACACTATGGCTCAACAAAGCATTTTTAAAAATAAACAAAAGACATGTAAGCAAATGCTTCTCAGTAATAGCAGTTCTATCCTGCTCTTGAATTTTTATATAGGACACAAGAATTCTCTTGGAGGATATTCAAATGTAAATTGATTTCCACAGATCACAACCCCAAGACAAAGGGAAATTTAAACTTGGCCCTGAGTGTATCTGTCTTCAGATATGGTGCTTCCATTTAAAGTTTTTTTAAATTAAAAAATCCACAAAGGAGAACAGAAGCTGGAAATTGTCTTTCCCAATAATTCTACCCTGTCAGTGATAACTTCACAGAGCTTTGGATGAAGTGCACTGCAGTATGCTATTAAATTCCTTGTTTTAAGACTGCAGCCCAATGGCATTATCCTATGCCCTAAAACAGACTAACTGTCAAGCACTTTTATTCTCATTATACTCTGTGTGTGTGTGTGTAAATATATATATATATATATATATAGAGAGAGAGAGAGATAGAGAGAGAGAGAGAGAGAGAGAGAGAGAGAGAGAGAGGAAATGCTTCAAATGCTTCCAGTGTCCCTGGGAGGGCATTTAGCCATGTTTTCAGGCCTTCATAGACCATTTTTCAGAAGTCAATTTCCAGTTCATTTCTTCTTTTCACAAAGATCATACCTAGTTTGGTCAAACTGCCCACTAAGTATACTTAATTGACATAAATAAAGGTTCGTCTGCTGGGGCCTAGCAAACTCAGGATGGTGGCAGCGACCTCAGGTCGTAGGTTTGATTTGTGTTTCCTTCTCTAGATGGTTGACCTTCCAGGGTTAGACGAGCACCATCTGCCTGAGTTTGAAATTAGAGTTTCCTTCTCTTAGGATGGTTGCCAAAAGGCTAGAGAGCCCATCCTACCCATTGACGCTCTTTGTCAGACCCTTCGGTTGTGACCTGTCTGGCATGGGAGGCCCTACCGGTGGCTATTATGCCATCACCAGCATAGCTCACAACTTCATTAGGGTATTAAGCCTCTCCCCCACTTCAAGGGGGCGCCAATGGACATGACATTGTACATAATTTAAAGTTTAAGTATAATTCAGTGTGAAATAAGGTATCTTTGTCCAGAGCAAAGGATTGCACAGACATGTGCAATTACCCTGTACTTGTCCTGGTAGAGTGGTTACTGCATACATTATCCATGTTCCTTTCATAATATTCTCCTCATGTTATTGGACAGGCATGGTTGCTAATATGATATGAAGTTCTAACATTCATCTCTACTCTATAGATTTGTATGCATACAAATTTGTACATACAGCCTCATTAGACAGGAAAAAATTGTACTTCCTATGTTGATTGCAACCCTTGTCAGGTACAGGATCCGCCAGCTCCCATCATACAATGTGGATCTACTTCCGTGTCTCCATATCTGAAGAGGGGTGAAATCAGCATAGATGACAGTGGCGGCAATATGGGAGGCTTTCTGTGTTGCATTGAAAACAACCAGGGGAAGCCAGGCAGTGACATTTCCCCCATGGGATGAGGTTAGGGGAAAGACAGTAATACGAGGTGTGGAGTGAAGTTTTTCCCCACATCCCGCCAGATTAACCACAATCTATGGCAAATCAGGGGGTTAATGTGATGAGGTCCTTAGAGAACACTTTTTCAGTATAGAGATACAAAGTTGAGAAAGGATTTATGTGTTTTGTTATTTTACTTATTGTGAAGCTGTTAAAAAACCAGGACCTGGATACAAAGAAAATGTGTCAGCAATACCTACGTGTGGGTGTTTGTGTTGAAAAGAGCAATCAAGACTAGACAGGGTATTGAATTGTCTTCTCCTTAAGATTCTCCTCATATCTTTACTTTGTAGACTGAAGCAACAAAATGTTTTGTCAGCTGTAATGTCTTAATTGCACAGTCTTTTTTCTTGTTCTTGGTGCTGCCTAAAGAACAGGACACATTAAAAATAACAAAACACATTGCAACATGTCTGATTGAACAATAAAAAGGTTACAGATGTGTAAATCCTAAAAAACATTCTTCATGTAAGCAAGTTTAGGATCAACTTGTAAATTTATTTTCTTTCATTTGTTGGTGGCATTGTAGACTTTGATGATACAAAATATAAAAACAGGCTAGATTTTAAAATCAGGATGCTCTGCGGAATAACATTGATTGAACTTGACATTAAGGATGTGATTATTCATTGACTTCATTCTCAGAGAAAGCAACTCTTTTAAAATACATTTTTTCTCTCATCACCCAGAAAGGTTTGCAGCAAGATGGGAAATTGTCTTCCATATAAGAATTCCACATGAAATATTCCTCCAAGTCCTTAACTGTCTAATAATGCAGTTGAGTCTTTAGAATTATAATTTAGGCATTCAATGGGAAAAATGGAGAATCTTGCAAAATCCCACTAAAAACATCACAAATTTACTAAAATGTTGAACACATACAAGGAAGTCTTATATGTACTTTTAATGATGTTTGAGATCTAACAATTGGAAATGGCTAGGCTCTCTGGTATTTACTATGTGCTTGACCACTGAACTATTAGTTATTCTATGAACTGTTCCTTTTTGAGTCCAAACATCGAAATGTATTTCTAATATTGAAGTCTAGCAGATTTGGAATATAGTGAGAACTATTAGTTGACTCTTAGAACTTATCCAGATACACAGAGAGACACAATGGAAAAAGAAAGCCATTTTAGGTTCCATCTACACAGCACCTAAAACACAGAATTTCCTGAGTTAAAAGAGGGGGGTACCCTCACTGCTGATTCACTGCAATGTATGAAAAACACGGGGTAAAAAGATCCCCTTTTATCCCGATTCCATCCAGAAAATGTGTAACATTTACATCAGATGCACAGTTGATTTAAAAGAAGTATGAATGGAGAGCAATTAGAACTTTCTAAAACTCTTTATTTTAAATGTTATAATATTAAAAACAGCTTGAATAAACAATTGGGAGAGGAGAGAGATGTGGCTGAAGTTTGTTTTCTAAAAATTCATTCCATTATGTGCTGAACCTCATATACGCACATACAAATCTGCTTGTATTTATATTATTTTAAAAAACAACTTCTGCTGGATGACCCCCATCTGCTTTCCATTTTGTACTGATAGAAAGGAACCCTTTTAGGATAGTGTGGGAATAAATCCTGGGACCCACAGGTCTGTGCGGGGACATGTTTATAAGACCTGGGGGTTTTTGTCCTCCATTTAAAACCTGCATTTTTATTCTGTCTGGAAGCACCCTTAGAGGGTTTCAGTTGGGTAGAAATATCTGGGTTTAATAAATTATAAGGTTTAACCAACCAGTGGCTGACAACAGTTATACGAGTAATCTGTTTGTGGTATGCATATGTGTCCTGTGATCTGTTTATGGTATGTATGTATGTTCTATGATCTATTTGTGGTATGTATGGTATCATTATTTATATAATGTATGTGAGATCTACTAAAGGGATGTAGGAAAGAACCTAGTATAAAAGCAGCTGGAATAATTGATCACTATCTACATCTCTTCCCCAGCTTCCCCTTGGTGGAAGTAACTAAGCCCTTAAGAGGAACTGTTTCCAAAATCTGGATTGCCTTTACAAATCATTTTCTGGAAGGCCAATCTATGAGTCTTTATTGTCAAATCGTATAACGTCTGGTGAGGATGAAATTCTGAGCCCAGCCTCAAAGACAAACACTTTTCCCAATCTCCTTGCCACTTGGCTCAGAAGGGCAGTTTCAGAGTCCTAACCATCACTTCTTAAAGGGTGCCATAGGTGCCCACCAGACTCATCTTTTCTCCCCCAAACACTTCCAAATGGTTTCTATTTAGACACCAGCCACTGCTGACAATGTAGAGTAGGCAAAAAAATACGTGGAAAAGGTAAAAATTCCCAATCCCAAAATGACCTGTTAAATGTTGCATTTTAGAGGAGGTTTCCCCCCTCTCTTAAGAATATAGCAGACTTCTCCTTCATGCCTTCTTGAAAGAGAAATATAGCCTGCATCACTTATTAAACTCACAAAAGGACACATGTAAGCTAACAATATTCAGTGAAGTGTGTAATTATATTTAAATTATATCAATAAAGTTAATTGTTATTGTCAAAGATGACAGGTTATATATTTCTAGCTTTGACTGTTTTACAATGTCTTAAAACAAGGGACATTCATGATAAAATGATGTATGAGCATGAATAACTAGTCGTGGATTTTCTATTCAATCCATTTCTAAGATCTTCCTAGATCTGGCTTTTTAGAAGAAAACAATGCTGTTTTTGTATAATATGTATAAGAGACGGACAGATAAAAATGTTAGAATTAAAAATTAAGAAATCATGAGAGTTGCACTTGACAGAAGGTTACCCCATGTTCATTACTTTATTATCTTCCAGGGTGATTTACCTACCTGAACATATTTGGTACCATTCCTATGAATTCCATAACCTAAAATGTAGTTTAAAATAACTTTTTTCAAGGTTGGTGATGCCACAGCAAAGAATGATATCAGAAATAATCAAGGGATTTCTATACTCTTTTATAAATGTTCTAATAGTATTTACACTGAATATGAATGTTTTAATCATTCTGTTCATATGTGTGTATGTGTTGCCTAATGGTCTGTTGTCTGCAATAACAGTTTATTATTAATTAATTAACTATATTTTTGATAAATATACCCAAGCTGCACAACATTTCCTTCTCATGTAATACTCTGGATTTAGCTTAAATTGATGTTTTATCTCTGTTTCATGTTCTTTTATGTGGACTGTGAGCCGCTCCGAGCCCTCGGGGAGTGGCGGCATACAAGACCGAATAATAAATAAATAAATAAATAAAATATTTGTTTTATTGAAAGATGTCATACAGACAGTCAGAACAATTGGACAGCATAACTAACTCCAGCAAGGCCTATATAAAAATATTCCCTTTACCCACAATGCCATGTCTAAATGCTTGAAGTCATTTGTCAAATTTTAAACTAATATAAAAAAGCATTTTATAGGCTTTCCCACTCAAGATTGCCTCAGATTGCCTTTAAACCATTTTTTTTACAGTGAGAAATTGAAGGGCGCTTCTAGACAGAACAAAAATGTGGGTTTTAAATGGAAGCCTTAAATATTAAAAGGGACCTTAAATATAAACAGATTTGCATGTGTGCATATGAGATTCAGCATATAACAGAGTGATTTTTTTTAAAAAAAAACTTCTGCAAGATTTCTCCCTTCCCCAGTTTGTTATTCAAGGTCTATTTAATGTTATAAAGTTTAAAATAAAGAGTTTCATAGAGTTCTAATTGCTTTCTATTCATGCTTCCTTTAAATCAGATGTGTCTGTTTCACAGTCCAATCAGCTGATCAGCTATTTTGGGCTTTTAAAAAGCAGACATGTGCTTGAGCAGTCTCCACAGGGGGGAGTGAAGGATATCACATGTTTTTTGCTAGTACTGTGTGTGAATATGCACATTTTCTGGCTAGAATCGGGCTAAAAGGGGACCTTTTTACTCCGTGTTTTTTGTCTGTTGCAGTGAATCAGCATAGATTTACTACTAGCATCATGTAGCTACCCTCCCCCCTTTTAAACTCAGGAAATGCCATGTTTTAGTTGCTGTGTAGATGGGGCCTAGTTTTATCAAGTTGTTTTCTCAGTATACACTATAGAATCTGTTCTTCCTTTCTTGGGCCCCATCTATGCTGTCATATAATGTGGATTTGTATAATGCAGTTCAGCACAAAAAGGGCTTTCTTGGATTGATGTTTCATAAACAAAACCAAAAAAAACCAAAATGGTAACTTCCAAACGGATGCCAACTGTTATCTTGTGAAATATTCAGACCATTGAAGAAGACTCAGGTAGATAGTTATTTGGTAGTATTATTATATTATGTGACTTTCTGTGCTATCTATTGGTGATAAAGTACAGTACAACTTGTGTATCCATGAGACTAGTACTCATGGTTTCATTTACCTGCATTTTACAAAATATGTTCTCTCGAGGCATTACCTAGATTCTCCAGCATGATCTTATAGTATGTGTTTGTCCATTAAGTCATGTTGGATAAACTAGTGATGCTTAGGGAGGTGTCATCTCCAATGTAGATCTATGATATGCTTTCATTGGAAATTTTAGATTCAGTCGGGTTAACTGTTATCCATGTTTTTATTAACCATGGTAAACCCAGGAATGCATCCCCCACAGATATGGAAGTCTTACTGTAGATTGTATTTTAGCATTATTCCACTTAATATTTTCACAAGTTTTTCATTTTTAGTTTATAGATTATAATATAATCAAATGTTTGTATGCATTTTTTTAAAAAATGCCAGCTAGTGTCCAAGCTAGAAAAGGTGATTAATGGGAAAATGTGTGATCATAGTAGCAATTCATGTGACTATTGAGTCAAAACATAGTTTGTTATTGCCAGGCATGTAGCCAGGGGGGGAGCTAAGGGGACTTCACACACCCCAAAATTCTCAGGGTGGTCCGCGAAAAGGCCTTACTGGTACATTATTTAAACTGTTATGTTTATTCATATCATGATCTGATCGCCATGCTCATTATATCCCACATTAATGGGGTTATTGGGATAACAATACAAAAGGTTTGCTAGGGTAGACCCTCTTCCACCCAGTCTCAGCCCCCCGAACCAAACTCAGCCCCCGAATCAAAATCCTGGCTACGGCCCTGGTTATTGCAAAACTTCTCTTTTCATACATTCAGAAACAAATGTCTCCATTTTTTTATTTAAAAACCCTCCTCTCTGTGATAGTTTACTATTTTATCCCTGCAAAACATTGTCTTATTTTCTAATGTAATGGATGGAATGTGTTTTTAAAGATAATGCCTCTTAAATAAGCAAACCATATTTATCTGAAGGCAAGACACATACAAACACAAGCTCTTGCTTAAAATCCATCCAGTTAATGGCTAATAAAGTGTTGTAATCAGCTAAAAGTTTCCCAATTTCCTTTTACTATCTGAAAATTTTGTGTATGTGTGTTGGGTGGGATTGTTAAAAGGCTTCTTTTGCCATTATTGAATGAAGGAAGCAACTAACCGGCAATTTAATTCTCTCCTTTTTCATTGTTATCAAAAAGGCACTCTAAATATGCAGATTTGTGAACTCACAGAGAGGTTGCCTTAAATCAATAAGGAGGACTTTGTTATAAGAGAGGTAGCTCCTTGAGTGAGGATAACACAGCCAGAACTGTCTGACAAATAAAATTGCCAGATCTTTTAATTAGGAGCACAGCTTAGTGCAAGTCAGAGATTCCTGATGGGATTTAACTAAGGAAATGTGCCAAACATACAAAACAGTTACTTGGATTATACAAGAAGGTGCTGCAATTCATTCTCTGCCATACTTCACAACCATAAAATTAAATGAATCATCATTAGTGTAAAGATATAAGAAGAACGCTGTTGTATCAGACCAAACATTCATTTAATGCATTTTAGAGACCTACCAGATTGAACCAGAATGCCTGCAAGCATTGGTCAGGAGCAACAACTTTCCCTATTTCTTTGTCCTAATCCTAGCAATTCATTTTGAACTGGTCTATTTCCTGTTAGCTGATGTAATGATTTAGTTGTGTTAGCCTGAAATATAACTATGCAAAGGTATTTGTAGTACGTTATATAGCACAAACTTTTGTAGACTTATGACTTCACCACATTGAACAAAATCAGCGGCATATGCCAGTTCCTCTCCTTTTGCACCACAAAGCCACACCTGCAGCTCCCTCTAAACTGCCATGTAAAATCCAGATTATCTGCTTTGAACTGGATTATATGGCAGTGTAGACTCATGTAATCCAGATCATGGCAAATAATGTTGATTGCCTGCTTTGCTAATTTGGATAATAAGCAGTGTAGAAGGGTCCTCAAACTCACTGCAAATCTACTGCTGTCTGCCTCGGTAACATGCAGTGACTATCCTGGATTCTCTGGGTTTAATCTGAATTTTCCTTGCTTTAGGCAATGTCAAAAGTTCAGTGTCAAAAGTTCAGTCTGGAGTTTCCAGAAGATCTGGGATATCCCAGACTTCCCATATCTGTACCTTGGGAAGCCTGACTTGGACACGGTGGTCCACGCTCTGGTTACATCTCAAATAGATGACTGCAATTCTCTCTACTTGGGGTTACCTCTGAAGACTGCCCAGAAGCTTCCGTTAGTCCTACGTTTGGCAGCCAGGTTACCAACGGGAGCGGGGTACAGGGAGCGTACAACTCCTCTGTTGTGCCAGCTCCATTGGCTGCCAATTAGCTTCCAAGCACAATTCAAAGTGCTGGTATTGACCTACAAAACCCTATACGGTTCCGGCCCAGTTTACTTGTCTGAACGTATTTTCCCCTATGAACCATCAAGTCAGTTAAGATCTTCTGGAGGGGCCCTGCTCTTGGTCCCACCACATTCGCCATCACAGCTGGTGGGGACGAGAGACGGGGGCTTTTCTGTGGTGGCCCCTCAGCTGTGGAACTCCCTCCCAATTGAGATTAGATCTGCCCCCTCACTCCTGACTTTCAGGAAGCTATTGAAATCCTGGATCTGGAAAGAAGCATTCCTGGAATAATGGCTGAGTTTAATAATAGACTAAGTCATTGGTTATGTATGAAGACCGAAATTGGACAAGTTTTTTATCTTGGCAATCTGGTTTATTTGTATTTTTATGTATTTTAATCTTTTATTAATTTTATGATATTTTAAATTGTACTTTGGCATTGAATACTTGCTGTTAACCGGCCTGAGTCCCTCTGCAGAGGTTGAGAAGATTGGTATATAAAAGTTTTAAATAAATAAATAAATATTGTTACAGCTGTCTGGACATCTGGATCAGGTTAATTTCAGATCAATCTCCTGTTCAGAAGGACACCACCACTGTCACCTTTTCCCTTGTACTGATCAGCATTTGGGTGAAAAGTTGATTGACCCCCCTCCATGCTGACCATATGGATGCTCAATTCTGTCATTATCATATGCAACAGGTATCTCACAGAGCTCTGTGGCCAGCAGGGAATGGCCGTAGTGACATAGAAGGTGAAGTGACAGATCAGTGTGCCTGATGTGGTCCCAGTCCAACTGAACACTGGCCATGGATTCAGCATATACATGCTGGATCCAGAGATGCTATGTGCCAGATGTACTCTGGAGTAACCTGCCTGGCATAAAAGTAGATGACAACTTGTATCTGAGTAGTAGACTTAAGTCAATGAAAAGTTATGGCTAATAATTTGTTGATAGAATGTTCTGCCATGATTTTTTTTCTAATTCCCCTTCAAAGCCATAGGAGAATGCCACATCCAGTTCTATAGATTACTTGTGCATTTTGTGAGTTAGCATTATGTTTAGATTTGTTCAAAAGCTAGTGGCAATATGTTTTGTTGGATTAACTTTAGTTATAGTATTGAGCAGGATAGCATAACTTGAGTTAACTTGCTTCTGCTTCTTGTAAGAGCTCTGTGAATGCACACTTATGAAGACTTACCGAGCTAAGGTAAGGGAAGGTGGGAACATAAATACAAACCTAGAAATAACATTTAAAGCAAAACAAAAAGCCAATTTTGGAAAAACCGAACAGGTTTATTGCAACCAGCAATATGAATAAATAACATATCAACAATATAATAAATAAAGTGGAAGGCCAATTTTGCAGGTTTATTCCCACAATTGAATAAATAACATAAACAATATAATAAATAGTGCAACAAGCACCATTCATGCCAGGCACACAGGCCTCACAGTATAAGTGCAACAAGCACCATTCATGCCAGGCACGCAGGCCTAATAGCAGTAAGTGCAATGAGCACCATTTGTGGTAGGCACACCGGCCTCACACCAGTTAGTGCAAAAAAGCACCATTCATGTCAGGTACGCAGGCCTCACAGTATAAGTGCACAACAGGTGCAACATAGAACCTAGGGATTCTAGGTAAGCGCGCTTAACCGGTAGACTGTGACCCCGGGAGCCGGGGCACAGAGAACACTTAAACGGTTACAATGGCAGCACGGTTCGGCCGACCTTAAACTGTCGACCGAACCGTATGGGGGAGAGACAGGGTTACCCTGGGGTTCTAGCCCTGAAGGTCCTTCGGAGTGAGGACCGCTCGACCAAAAGCTGCCTCCCTTCTAAACCCGGTGTCTACCCGGTAATGGGATGTGAAAGTGGAGGGATTGGCCCAGATGGCCGCCCTACAAATCTGGTCCAAGGGACTCCTTGGAGAAAAGCAGTCGATGTGGCCACAGCTCTGGTGGAGCAGCCTTTGACTTTAGGGGGGCACGGTTGATGCGCTACCTGATAGCACAGTTCAACCAGGGAAGCCACCCAGTTCGACAGTCTTTGGGACGACACCGGCAAGCCCCGCTTGTCGGTGGCGTAGGAGACGAAAAGTTTGGTCGACCGACGATAGTCCGCCGACCTGTTCTTGTACACCCAGAGGGCCCGTCGGACGTCGAGGGCTCTGAGTGTCGACTCAGTATCTCCTGAGTTGGAGGACGTCAAGTCCGGGAGAACAATGTCCGTGTTCAGGTGGAACGGGGATACCACCTTAGGCAGGAAGGTGATGTCCGTTCGTAGAATGGCCCTGTCTGGCAGGAATAGTAGATAGGGCTCGTCCACACGGAGCACCGCCAGCTCGGAGGGTCGACGCGCTGAGGCAATGGCGACCAGGAACGCCACCTTCCAGGAAAGGAGGCGTAGGTCGATGGATGACAACGGCTCGAACGGTGGAGCCGCTAGGCAGGCCAGGACCAGGTCAAGGCTCCAGCCCGGCGTCGGTGGAAGCACCGGGGGAAGGGTGTTGTTTACCCCTCTCAGGAACCTCTTGACCATCGGCAGCTGGAACAGCGAAGGGCGCCCCTTTGCTGGTTCTGCCAGGTGAGGGCCGCTAGGTGAGTCTTCACCGAGGACATGGACAGCCCTCTGTCGACCAAACCGGCCAAGAAGTCAAGGACCGCCGGAATGGAGAGCGGGAAGACGACACTGGAACAGTCAGCCTGGAACTTGGCGAATCGGGCGATGCAAGCCGAGTACGCCTTCGCCGTCGCCGGTTTGTGGGCTGCTGCCAGGAATGCTGCTACTGCTGGTGAGACGCCCGGTGTCGGAAGATCCTCCATGCAGTCAAGTGGAGGGACGACAGGTCCGGGTGCAGGAGCAATCCGTTCTCCCGAGTCAACAGATCCGGTCGACGAGGGAGGGTCATGTAGTTGCCGTCGGCCAGGTGGAGAAGGGTCGGGAACCAGACCTGCCTCGGCCAGTAAGAGGCTATGAGGATGCAGTCGGTCCTTGATAGCTGGATCCTCTCGACGATCCGGAGGAGAAGCGGGAACGGCGGGAAGAGGTAGAGGAACCCCGTCGACCAGTCGAGCAGGAGTGCGTCCCCGAGGCACCCTCGGTGAGCATCCGGGGCAAGCCGGGCACCGAAAACCGGTAGTTGGTTGTTTACCGGCGATGCGAAGAGATCTGCGTCCGGGAAGCCCCAGCGTTGGAAGACGCGGTGGAGTTCTTCCGGATGCAGCATCCATTCGTGGGACGACCAGCTGGTTCTGCTGAGAGAGTCCGCCTCCTGGTTCTCGACTCCCGGAAGATGGACGGCTCTGGGGGTCACTTGGTGACGCACACACCACTCCCAAAGGCTCTGGGCCAAGGCCAGAAGCTTCCTGGAGCCTGTTCTGCCCTGCTTGTTGACGTAGTACATGGCCACTATGTTGTCTGTCCTGACCAGTACTATGTGTCCTCTGACTAGGGGGGCGAAGGCCCGAAGAGTCTTGGCTATGGCCAGGAGCTCGAGGTAGTTGATGTGGTGGAGCCTCTCCACCGCCGACCATTGGCCGTTGATCGACAAGTCGTTCACGTGGCCTCCCCAGGCCAGCATCGAAGCGTCGGTCGTCAGCGTGATGGACGGGGTCAACGTGTGGAAAGGCACCCCTTTGCAGACGTTGGCTTCAGACGTCCACCACCGGAGGGAGTCCTTGACCGCCCTCGGGAGAGAGAGTCTCTTCGAGTGATGTTCTCTGACCAGATCGAAGTGGTCGAGAAACCAACGCTGTAGGGGCCTGAAGCGGAGCCTTGCCAGCGGAGTGACTGCCACCGTGGATGCCATGTGTCCCAGCGTGACCTGGATCTGCTTTGCCGTGATGCAGAGCCCGGTGCAGGTGCCCACCTCTCGTCGAAGCGCCTGGAATCTGACCTCTGGCAGATAGGCGAGCGGATCGACGGAGTCGAAAATCGTCCCGATGAACTTTATTGACTGGGACGGGCGAGCTGGGATTTTTCCTCATTGAGCCGTAGGCCCTAACGACGAGCAATTGCAGTGCCGTCAAGACCTGTTGGTGCAGCAGGTCTGGAGACTGGGCCGCCAGCAGCCAGTCGTCCAGGTACGGGAAAATCCGGATTTTCTCCCTTCTCAAGTGCGCAGCCACGACCGACATGCACTTGGAGAATGTTCGGGGAGCCGTCCCGAGGCCGAAGGGAAGGATGTTGAATTGGTACGCCCTCCCTGCCACCTTGAAGCTGAGGAAGCGTCGATGGGCAGGCCTGATCGAGATGTGGAAGTATGCATCTCGAAGGTCTATCGAGGCGAAGTGGTCGCCTCACCGGAGAAGCGGGAGAATGGACGACACCGACACCATCATGAATTTCCTCGGCGAAACGTACGCGTTTAAGTCTCTGTGGTCCAGGATGGGACGCAGGGAACCGTCTGGCTTCGCACGGTGAAGTACCGTGCGAAGAATGCCCCTCTTTCCTTGCTGTGCGGGAGCCGTGAAATCGCTCCCTTTTGAAGCAGGCTGTCGACCTCTTCCAGAATCACTGAGGATGGCTCCATCTCGACGATGAACCCCGATGGCGGGAGTTCGTCGAATTCCAAGGCATAGCCGTCTTCGACAATCCGGAGAACCCATGCATCTGAGGTGATGCGTCGCCAGGCAGTGAAGTAACGAGCCAGGCGGTCTCCGAATGGCGGGTGAGCTGGTGGAGGTTGAGGGCTCGGAGGAGGCATGGTGGTGGCAGCGGTACCTGGCGATGAGGCGGTGTCGTCCCTCGCCCCGTCAAACACGGCGATTGGATTGTCCATTGCCGTTGTTTTGGCGTGGCCTCAACTTATTTCCCTGGCGAGGTCGGTTGGACTGCTGCCTCTGCTGCTGCCTCGGCTGCTGCTGTTGGGTCTGCTGTGGAGCCGAGTATGGTCTCGGGGATTGGCGGTACTGCTGTCTGGGCTGAAACTTCGCCCGCTGATAGTACCTGGGCCTGGGCTGCGCCGGTGGTCAGTCCAACTTGGCCGTCAGGACTCTGAAGTCGTGAGTGGCCTTCAACTTGTCGTCCGTGCCCGCAAAGAAAAGTCCCTGGGCATCAAACGGCAAGTCCTCGATGGTTTTCTTGGAGTTGGAGGACAACCACGACGACTTCAACCACGCGTTTCTGCGGATGGCGACACCGTGGGCCAGCAGCTTCCCCGACGTATCCCGGTATGGCGGGCCATCAGGATCTGGTGGTGTGCCAGCGCCTGGGCCTCTTGTGAGATGGAGGCCAGTGCAGTCTGTTGTTCTTGGGAGAGATCCTGGAAAAGGGTTGAGCCCTTTCCTACAGGACCTGGTGGTACGCTCCCATGCACGCCCCGTAGTTCGCCATTTTGGTGAGCAAGAGTCCGGCTCGGTGTAGCACAGCAGTTCTCGTTCGTGCCTGGAGGGCAGGGAATAGGTCCTGGGGTTCCATTAGCTTTAGGGCCTGCAGCAGCAGAGGTGGATTCAGAGGATGAGCTAGATGATTGGGGTGAAGCACAGGGCCCTTCGGATGGGCCTCGTTCGCCTGCAGAGAGCTTGGCATGGGATGAGATGATGTTTGGGCCCAGCATAGATTCCGATCACCAGGTGGAGATGGGAAGCAGCGAAGGGAGTTATGAACACCCGGGGAGGAATTCCCAAGAGTTTGAAAGTGTAAACATGGACGGCCGAATGGGAAAGTGCTAGGGAGGAAAGTTCTCAGGAAGATAGCGACACAGCTGCTGAGAGGCAAGGTCGCTCCTTCGATAGGAGACGGGACATTGAGTCTACCAGGAGGGCTTGGTCTAGGGTCCTAGACCGACCGAGGTCCGTGAGCAGAGATTGGAGACGGAGAAGCCTAGAGCGTCGTGGACCTCGGCCGAAGGATTAAGGATAGGGTCCGTGGGAACGCATCCTCAGTTCTCCGGCCACGTCTTTCCTGGATAGGCATGAAGCGGAGTGGGACCACAAGCTAAGCCGTGGTCATCAAGCCTTGCCTTGCATTTGCCTTTGTTCCTGATCCACAGCTTGGTGGAGCCTTGCCAAGCTTCAAGCCTATTTGCTACGTTCCTTTGGACAATCTTGCTTACTACCTTTTGAACAATTGCTTATTATTGGACTATATCTTCTTTGGAACTGTTTTTATACTCAATAAAGTAGTTAGCCTTCAGTACGTGTGTGTGATTAAGGGGCCCGCTAAGTCCGTGATCGTGACACTCGGTAGATCTTTCTGCCGACCGTGTCGAACCTCTTTCCTTCCTGGTCAGAGGGGGTCGTGGACTCTCGGCCCGATGACTGGGAGGAGGTGACGATCATCGAGTTGGGTGTCGGATGATCAGGCAGCCATTCCTTCTCCCTCTCGTCAATCTTGAACCACGCCTCGATCCGACCCGACGTGGGTGGGATGGTCGACGGGGTCTTCCAGGATGCCTTCACCACCTCTTCCAGTGGTTCCAGCATGGGAAGGTGTGGTTGAGCCGCGTCCTCGACCTGCACCCTGCTGAAGACGGGGCAGGCGCTGGACCTTCTGGGGACATACGTCTGCATGCCCAGAGACCTTGCCATCCGGCCGACTTGCTCGCCGAAGGCCTTCGCCGAGTCTGTCGGTGAGGAAGACGGCTCTATCTCACAGCCTCTGTGGGAAGGCGTTCTGTCCATGTTGAGGGACAAGATGGACCCCGATCTCACCGATCGAGGGGCCTCGCCTTCCTCGACCTCATCTCCCGACCATGGACGAACCACTTCCGGTTCAACCGGAAGCTGGGACGATGGCGGCGCCCTCGATGTAGAAGGGCCCGCGGTCACCACCGTCGATGGAGGGAGCGTTCGGGCCACCAGGGCCATGGCGAGCCTCGTGGTCTGTCTGCCTTTCTCGGGCGACGACACGAAGAGTTGTCGGACCGAGGGCTGAGCCAGGGGAATCCGGACGACCGTCTGGACCGATTCCTCCGGCAAGATGGTCTGGTGCTCTGCCCCTGTCTCCACAGCGAGAACCGGGGCAGGCGGTGACGGACACGACGCCGATGACGATGACGTCAGAGTCCTGCGTCTCTTCGGAGATGGTGGTCTCGAGGCTGCGGCCTCCAAAGACTTGCCCGGAGTCACAGGAACCAGGCCTCTGGTCTGGGCTCTACGGGCTTCCTCGCTCGACCTCCGGAATGCTATTTCCATAGCTCTGTTGGAGGGAGTCTTTGAGATGGCCGACCTCTGGGAGAGGCCTGACGCCATCGAGCTCGTCGATGAGCGGCGAGGTGGAGGCAGCTGGACCGTCTCGGTGGTCACGGTGCAGGGCCTCTTCGACACCGAAGTCTTCGATGAGACAGACTTCGTGTCTTTCTCCTTCCGTGGACGCTTCTTCCCGGCCGGGTGAGCGGTCGACACGGATGGGGCCGGAGCAGCCGCCCCGGACCCCAAGGAGGTAGATGGGACAGCCGTCGCCATCTCTGGAGGGCAGAGAGCACGCTCCGTCAGGTAGGCCTGAAGCCTCCGGGCTCTCGCCCTTCTGGTGTGCGACGAGAAGGCCTGGCAGTGTCGGCAGGTCGGAACGACGTGTCCCTCCCCGAGACACCGAAGGCACTTCGAGTGACCGTCGCAATCCGGGATCTTGCTACCGCAGGATGAACACTTCTTGAAACTGGTTGTGGACATACTATGCTCACACAACCAGCCGTATTTCCGATGTTGCCCAAGTGGCGGAAAACAAAGGAATGGGGTGGGCGCGCATGGAGGCGCCTTTTATGCCCTCCGGGCCGGCTGGGCGGGGCTACCGCCAAAACTTTTCAAACTGGGAAAGTTTCCGTTGGAAGCCCGCGCTGGCGCGCAAACTTCATAAGTGTGCATTCACAGAGCTCTCGAAGAAGAAACAAAAATTCTCAAAATCTATTATGGAGGTGATGGGAGTTCTCGTTATTGATGGTGCTATAACTGTGGTTTATGTCAGTGGACTAGGCAAAAGACACATCTATACTGACTACTAGGCCAGAATGTGCCCAAGTCAGCTTTGTAGTAGCCAAATGTTTCATGGAGCTAAATCGGGGTATTAAATGGCAAAACCACCACAATGCAAAAATTTCCCCACATTAACCAAAGTTCTAGGATTGTCCAAATTCTGCCCCCAAAATTGTATTATTCCCTGATTTAGAGTTCATCTAAATAGCTGGGCTGATTATGGACAGAAACCAGTTCTAACTGTTCTCACTGCTAGCCCTGGCTTTGCTAGCCCTGGAACATGCCATTTCACTTACAATCCCTTCCCATCCTCTGTGTTGTGGTAGTTTCTGGGCATGACATATTTCCTGCCACCTGCCATCACCTGCAGTGTGAAACTTCCAATTTTACTTCCAACATCTGCAACTTCCAAATGAACTTGCCCATGCCTACAAAAAGCATGTCAATTTTGGAATTAATTTGGAGTGCCTTTATGGAGATGTCAGAGGTATTATTAAGAGTACACCCCTTTATCTACAAGACAATGATTATTTAGCAGTATTGTAGTTACCAATAATATCCAGTGTTTTAAAATAAAACAAATCCAAATTATTGGGATCTGTTTCTGTTTAGCAGTGACAAACCTAAAACCAATCTCCTCAAGGAAAATAGTCCTCTCCTAACAGCATATACAAAAATAGCTTTCAAGTAAAGTTTTGAAAGGATTGTAACAGTCAGATATCTTTTTTCCCCTAATAAATACTGTATCTAATTTATTTTACCTGGTAGGTAACCTGAATCTTTTTTCTCTCCTTGCAACTCTAAGCTTATTTTACCATCTATCTGAAGGAACCAGATAGGCCTGGATGGTGCAGAAATCTAAAGAGGTTATGAAAGGATAGAATTTGTTGAACCAGAGTGTTACAAACCATTTTATATTTTCTTTCAACAAAATGAAAATAATAATAATAAAAAGTCAGAACTTGTTAAAACTCACTGCATTGGAAAATAAAATGGTTTTTGACATTTTGTCCATCATATCTGGAATAGTGGCTGTTGTAAAAATCAGATTTGCTACAAACGGGAATACTTGTGCACTGGTTTTTTTATCATATTCCTTTTCCTGTGTTTTACAAACCTTCAGCACATATTCTCTGGTTGTACATGAATGCTTAAGCTTCCTGTTGTTTCAACCAAACATATTGGTAGAGAGAACTGTAATTGCCTGTTGGTTACTGAAGATATGCATATGGAAATTGATTATTTTATCATGCTTTAATCTTAATCAAGATTACTGTAGGTGTAGCTATAGCTCACTTAACCTGACTGATTGAAAAAGAAACAGGATGGCAGTGGTATGATATGATGGCGATGGTATAAATAGGCTTCTTCCTCAAGATGTCTGGGTGCCTTTATGTCAAAGAAGTACTGGATCTATTATGCTACACACACACACCCATATACTATGCAGCTTTTCCATTTAATTTTACTAGTGGTGGTATTCATGTGTGAAAGAAAAATGATAGATAAATCATTCAGTACTGCAAAAGTAGAAATCAAAGTCATGTTTATGGCCTCCACACAAAATAAAGGATAATACAGTACCAGTAAAATAAAAAGAAAGATAGACAAATGTTTAGAATGTGGATATTTTGGAACAAACTGGACTGTTTCTGGGCACCTCCTCTCCTGCAAAGGAGTAGTTCACTAAATAAAGGGTGTTCCCAAAACTGTATAATAGTTACCGTCGCTACTTTGCAGTTCGCTTATTGCGGACTCACTGTTTCACAGATTTTTTAAAAAAATTAATTTAAAATATATATAATGGTATTTTCACTGTTATGTGGTGTTTTGCCGCCGCCACTCTCCGAGGCACTTTCCCTCCTCAGTCCTTCCTCCCTCCCTCCAGCCTTAAAGTGTCTTTCCTTCCTTCCTTTCATTTTATTTTAAGTAAATAAAGACTTAAAATAGTGCATAACTACTAAAATAATGTATAAATATTAAAATAAATAGAGCATCCCTACATTGCAGTTTTTCACTTATTGCAGGAGGTCCTTGAACCTAACCCCAGCAATAAGCGAGGGAACACTGCATACCCTGTAACAGTTAACAGTAGTTATTGCGATTATTTAATAAAATAAATAAATAAATTTATAAATAAATTTATAAATAAATAAATTTATTTAATTTATTTAATTAAATAAATAATTTGAAGAATAAATTTTAATGATGTAATCAAAATTACCAATTCTTTCTTAAATTACAATTGAATTACAGGCGTTCGAATTGTTGTATCTTTGCAGCAATGCAGTTCTTACATTGTCGACATTGCAAACCTCACTAAAAGTTTCTCTTTATGATTTCATAATATTTCTCTACTATTGGCATCTTTAATTTTGTTAGGGCTGTATTTATTATTATAAATGCGCCATTGTCATTCAGAGAAAATTATTGTTCTCGTAAGAATAGTGTTTTGGATTTTTTTTTTAAGATTTAGTGATTTAGACTTATTTACATTTGCTGAATAAATACAAAAAATTTTAAAAACATACTTTTGAAAAATATATACAAACACACTTTAATTATTTTCATTTTATTTCATTTATTTATTTTGGGATTTATTAATCACCCATCCCAGTTGGCTCTGGGAGATTTACAGTAAAACACAAGCTGAATGCCTGAACATATAAAAACATCGAAATATCTAACATCTAAAAACATCTAAAAAACAAGTGACAATCTAACAGTTCTCAGCCGAACGCCCTCTCAAATAGCCACATTGTGCAAGCTGTGCAGAAATCTTTTAGATCACAGATGGCTCTGATGTACAGAGGGAGGACTTCCAAAGTGATGGAGTGATCACCAAGAAAGCTCTGCGCCAGGTTGATGTTAGATGGGCTTCCTTAGGGCCTGGGACCTGTAGTAGATTCTGATAGTCTGAGCGAGGTGATCTCCAGGGTCGACAGGCATTCCTGTAGGTATGCCAGCCCTTGGCCATACAAGGCCTTAAAGGTTAGAACCAGCACCTTGTAATACAAAAGCCAATGCAGTCGGTATAGGACAGGTGTTATATCGTTCCTCATGGGAGTTCCTGTGAGAAGTCTGGCCGCCGCATTCTGTACCAGTCGATGACTTCGGGTCACAAACAAGGGAAGGCCAACATAAAGGGCATTACAGTAGTCAAGTCTCGAAGTTACTGTGGCATGAACTACTGTGCCCGGGTCATCCCCAGACAAGTAAGGTGCTAGCCGCCTGGCCTGCCAAAGATGGAAGAAGGCTGACTTACTGACAGCGGATACTTGGGCCTCTATTGTCAATAACGAATAAAAAATGACACCAAGGCTTTTGACAGTGGTAGCTGGAGAGAGAGGTTCGCCTTCTATAGTGGGCAGCCGTGCCTCATCCAATCCAGGACGACCCAGCCACAACATCTCCATCTTTGCCGGATTCATCCTCAGTCTACTGGAGCGCAGCCAACCTGTTACGGCCTCAAGGCAAGATGTGAAGTTATCAGGAACCGAGTTTGGTCAGCCATCCATGCGTAGAAGGAGCTGGGTGTCATCAGCATACTGATAGCACTCCAGCCCATGACTCCGGACTAGCTGAGTGAGTGGTTGCATGTAGATGTTAAATAATAGTGGAGATAGGATGGCCCCCTGAGGGACTCCACATGAGTGGTGATTTTTCAGAGACCCTCCCGTTCCATTCCACTCATTGCCAGCGGTTCCGTAGGAAGAAGTCCACCCAATTTAGAGCAGACCCTTGGACCCCTGAGGTAGCAAGACAGTGGTTTAAAAGATCGTAATCAACCGTATCAAAGGCAGCTGTAAGATCTAACAATACAAGCAATGCCGATCCGCCTCGGTCAAGCTGACGTCGGAATTGATCTGAGATGCCAATCATCACAGTCTCAGTCCCATGTCCCGAATGAAAACCGGACTGGTAGGGGTCCAGCCAGGCCGTGTCATCTAAGAATTTTTGGAGCTGGTCTGCTACCGTTCTCTCAATTACCTTGCCTAGGAATGGAAGATTCAAAACTGGGCGGTAATTGGAGGTAACTGAAGGATCTAAATTTGGTTTTTTCAATAGTGGATGGACCACTGCCTCTTTCAGCCCTTCAAGAAAAATTCCGTGGTCAAAAGAGTTATTGATAATGTCCATCAGAGGGCCTCGTAACTCCTCCCAGCAGTTCTTGATCAACCAGGAGGGGCATGGATCAAGGGAATAAGTGGTTGATTTCATTCTGGTAAGAATCTTGTCAACAGCCTCTGCATCCAGTGCAATGAAGTGACTGAAGGCAGGCCCGGCAAGTGGTCGTGGAACTTCAAGCTTGGCCATTGTATCTAGGGTGGTGGGGAGATCATGGCGAAGCAGCAAAATCTTGTCTGCAAAAAACTTATTAAAAGCCTCAGCTGTAACATCAGAATCCACAGGCTTTAGGACAGTAGGGGCCGGATTTGTCACAGATCGAATAATTCTGAGAAGTTGGGCTGGGCGAGAATTTGCAGAGGCTATCAACGAGGCATTGTAATTTTTCTTTGCTTCTTTGATAGCATGTTCATAGGCATCTGCACTTGCCTTATAAGCTGATTTTGTTGTTTCATCTTGAGTTCTCTGCCAGACTGCCTTCAGTCGTCTCCTTTCCCATTTCCTCATTCTGAGCTCTTCAGTAAACCAAGGTGACCAGATTCGGCAAGGATGGAGAGGGCACTTGGGGACGATCTCGTCTAATGCATCAGATAATCTGGTATTCCAGGACTCCACCTGTGCCTCAAGGGAAGCATTGGTAGGTTCCACATCTTGCAAAGCATTCCGGAACCTGTCAGGTTCCATATGTCTCTGCGGGCGGGCCCAATTGGCTCGGCACCCCTATGAGGGAGAATAAGAACACCCACCCAAAGCTTCAAAGCATGGTGATTGGACCATGGCACCTCAATATTAGCAGATATGTTTATCTCTAATCCAGTCTCAAAGATTAAATCCAATGTGTGTCCAGCTAAATGAGTGGGGCTGGTTTCAATCAGTGAGAGGCCTAGTGTCATCATGGTTGTTACTAGATCCGTAGCCATAGTTGAAAACGATGATACATCAGCATGAACATTGAAGTCACCTTGGACAAAAGCTTAGGGAACCTCAAGGCCCACTCCGATATTATATCCTACAGCTGGGGAAGGCTACCTGCCGGTGCGTTAGGTGCTCGATACAGTAGTATGATGGCTATACTCTCCCCCATATTCCAGACACCACCAACAATCTCAATACACACGATCTTCGGTCGGCATAGACTTGAGGGGGTAGCGCTCACAGGTGAGTATTCCAACCCCACCCCTGACCCTCGGTCTGTGATTGATGAAGCATCACAAACCCTGGAGGTGTAATCTTGTATATTGGAACAGTATCTCCCTCACAAATCCAGGTTTCAGTGATACAAGCAAGGTCCACACCCTGATCAAGAACAAAATCTTGGAGAGTTGTCACCTTGTTCATAACTGAGCTAGCATTAATCAACATCAAGCATGGATTAGGGTGCAAATGGAGCCCGTCATTGATGTTCCTGGGGATAGGGAGCAGGTCAGAAATGCAACAAGTCATTAACCGACTCGGTGTATCTCTTGAGTACATAGACCTGTGCCTAATAACATATCTCCCCCTCCTGGAGACCACCAAGATCTCTGACACTAGACATTCACTTGCAATGAGAGATTGGGGGCAAATTGATTGAGCAGCAGATGGCTTAAGTCTCTGGCCGTCCCCAAAAAAGGGTGTGGCACAAGAGGATTTGTAGCATCCCAAGAGGGCAATTTGCCCTGCGATGGGGGGAGCGTAAAAGTCATCTGGTTGATGCCAGTTCCTTTATCAAAGTGTATTTGTCCTGATTTTTGGGAAGAAAGACTGTCATTTTGACTTTTGATGACATTGACATTTTCAATCCATTTCTGTAGCCCTCCTTTCTCCTCTTCCCAAAGTTTGCTATTTTTTCCAGTTTCGGCTTTAGTAGATCTCAACAAGCTTCCAGTAAGAAATCCCGCCCCCCAAAATCTTGGGTCAGTGCCATCTTCCCTGTCTCCGCTGACGACAACACAGATGTCATATCTCCCAGGAGACGGGGGAATATATGGAGTGTGGGTGGTGGTAGACTCATGTTGATACATCTCCATATTAACAACTGGTTTCATTGTTCCTATAAAGGGAGCCAAGGACGGGGCCATCTTAGAAGTATTTAATAGAGTCTGCAGGACACCCTCAGGCGACATTTCTGCTCTGTTTACAGGAGAGGTGGAAGTGGGTTTCAACATCACTCCCTTCCGGTCTTTATCAATGTCACTGTGTGAGGAGGGAGTTGCATACATAGCTAGCAGGATCCACTTCTCTGGCATCTTGTAGGCTCATTGCAGGTTTCTTCTCCAACAGAGCACTGTGGTCTATGTCATCTTTGGCTTTTCTGGCATTTACGATGGCGCTGTCGCCGATTAATCATGGCTTCACCCTCCAACTAACCTGGCCCTTCTTTAGACCAATCTACAGCAGAAACATCTATCACATTTCCTTTAGAGATCTTCTCCTGAGAGCAGTCACCATTTGCTTCCATTTTTGCCTCCCTCTCCAAGAGTGAGAGGCAGCGACATTGTCGATTGTGCAGTTTATGTTCTCCTAAGCATTCTTCCGAACTGCTCTCTGGGATTAAGGGGGCCATAGACAGCCCCTCCACAGTCATTTCCTCTTCCGCCAAACAGCCAGGAGGTTCCCCTAATTCAGGGTCACTCGGCACGGAGGGTGGAACAGGGAAAAGGTCCATCGTACCATATCCCTCCACCACATCATATTCCTCTTGGAGCCAGACAGGCATTCTCTGGGGTGACCAAGGACACTCTGCTTGGCTCAATCCAAAGGGGCAATCCGCTCCAAATAGACAGTAAGTCACAGTATCATCCCTCCCACCAGGGGCGACACCTTGTACTCAAGGGACGGTGAGCTATCTCTAGCTCCTATTTTGTTCACTTCCATGTGGCTGAGGGGGTCTTGGGGTAAGGGCTCAGTCATTGAGACCGAGAGGTCCCATTATTGATCCCACATCAGTCCCATATTCCTCTCCTCAGCCAGCATCCTCTTTGCCACAAGGCGATCTAGTCTCCTTCTGAGACTTGCTGCCTCACTGGATAGTAAGCTGAATAGCTCTCTTCTCTGGTTGATGTTATCAAAAGCGCCATTTCGTGGTGAAATAGAGGGAGTGAGATGGGCGATGTTGCAATTTACATTGTAAAGCCCTGGTGAGTTTGGGAGAGACTGAGTGTGGGAGCGTTCCCCATTTGCTCCGATTTGGAGCATCTGCATCGCATTTATCTCCAGCTGTGGCTTCTCCGCCATGAGTGTTTGCAGGGATAGGGCTCTCACCCTGTAGTCATTAGAAGGCAGATAGGTGATAAAATTGGTTAAAAGTGAAAATAAAAATCTTATATTTCAGTACTAGAAGATGGGATTTTTCATGAAGGAAATGGAACATATGCCCCAAATACAATATGATGCTGGTGGTAATTTTGATGTCTGGAATCTGCAGTTGCTCTAACCTACAGTTCTCAGTGTTCTACATTCTACCCCTGGAAGGCATTGCATTCCTCTGAAGCAGGCTTTTAATTTACTCTCTTTACTGGGACAAAAGTTTGACCTCCATTTTACAAAGGATCCTGATTTTGTGCAGTTTAAAATTTAGAACTGCACATAGCCGCAAAGTACTTCAAGGATAGTGAGACAACTTAGATTGGGGTTCAGAGAAACAACGCAATTGTGATTGAGCAATAGCTATATCCTTACATTTATATAAGATGGTGACTGGTTCATAAAGAAGTGAAAATAGATTACATATAGCAGTGTTGGCTGGCAGCTCTTATGTCAGTAAAACGGTGAATTTTCTTTTAGTTTTTATCCTGGTCTCAAATGAGCTATTCCTAAATAGCTTCACTGCCTTTGACAGATATTTAAAGACAGCTAAGACTTGGAATATATGTATTGCCCTGTTGACACAAAAATCACCAGACACCATGGATATATTCATCAAGGATAGCAAGGGTTCATGATTCTACAGTCAATGTTGTTTCAAAGATCACCTTACTCACTACTTCATAGCTTTCACCATATAAATAAACTAGATTTCACATACCAAATATCTTTTCTTACAGAGTTACTACCAAAATGTCAACAAATGCAGTGCCAATACAAATGTGCTGTAACCAGAAATGGAACAGGCTGCTACTGTGAAGAAGGCTATGAGGTTGGAAGCAATGGGAAAACCTGCCAAGGTAAGTCCAAGAAGTTGATCATATTGTCCACAAGAAAACAAAAGCGCAAACACAAGTTGTGTCCAAAAATCAGAAATATTTATAATATAGAGTAAAGAGTTAAATTCCAGAACTCTGGGGAAACAATTCTCAAGCGTATTCCGAAGTGAAATCAAAATCAAACCACAGCAAAGCGGTATTTGTAAATCCAAGCGGAGAAAGGGTCACTGAGTTGCCGTAAATAATAACAATATTTCTTAAATCAATTTCAATATTTGTATATCCACAATCAGGCAGCTCAGGATGGTCGACGGTCTAGCCGTTTCGCCTATAGAGGCTTCATCGGGACCTCAAAGACCAAGTCTCTTAAATTATAATTCGGTTTCCGAAGGTCCAGATCCAATCTATAAACAAATGTATAATAAAGCCATCATATATTGATATAAACACTTTCATATTAATACCTAAAGCACTCGACAGAAACTAGCAAAGGAAGGCTGTATAATATATACCCAATGATATAATAATAATCAATCTTATTCAGTCAATGCCATAATATCGTGTGTATATCTCGGACAGAGAATGAAAAGAAGGCTAGCAGTATAAATAACCCGATAACAATAGTGAT
>JARBWK010000002.1:134544260-134574867 GCA_030556195.1 Anolis apletophallus | reverse complement strand
GGGGTGTACTTTAACGAATCATAGCATTGATTAGAAGCACCAATCACAGTGTTACATTCACGGAGCAAGTGCCTGCCTGATTCTTGGCACAGAAACCCACTTTTCCAAGCTCTACACGTGTGCAGCATCACTCTCTGACCTTTCTCCTCCACAGAAAGTACCAAAACTGCTTTAATAATGTTTCATGTATATGTAGATTTGAAATTGTATTGAAATGTAAGCTGCTTTTGCCCCTTCCACACAGCTATATAAAATCCACACTTAACTAGCTTATATGGCAGCGTGGATTCTGATAATGCAGTTCAAACCAGATATTGTGGGTTATCTGCCTTGATGTTCTGGGTTATATGGGTGTTTGGAAGGGCATTCAGACAGCGTGGCCAGTCCAGCGGAGGAACATCGCTTCAATGCTAGTGGTCTTTGCTTCTTCCAGCACACTGATATTTCTCTGCCTGTCTTCTCAAGAAATTTGCAGGATCTTTTGGAGGCAGCACTGATGGAATCATTCCAGGAGTTGTGTGCAGGCTTATAGCAGGGTTGGGAGGACAATGGCTTTATAAACAAGCACCTTGGTCTCCTTATGGATGTCCTAGTCCTCAAACACTCTCTGCTTCATTCGGAAAAATGCTCCACTCACAGAGCTCAGGCGGTGTTGTATTTCAGTGTCAATGTTGACTTTTCCATATATGATGATCTGAAGCCAAACTAGCAACCTCATCAGATGGGCTGCCAGAATCGCCACATATTGTGGGGAATTCGATAGTGACCATTTGTGGCATGGAGAACCCGTTGCCCCATGCCCTGCATTGTCTGACTCATCCAAGTCCCCATCCCATGAGGGGAAGCATGAGCTGCGCAGCTTCCCCTTGTTGACTTCTATTCAATACATGAAGTCTCTTGTGTTACTATGGAGGAGGCATGCACAAGTTCACCTGGTGGAAGTTGTTCTATGTTGTGAAATGGGAGCTGGCGAGCTCCATCTAAAAAGTATAGGTGAACCTGCGCATGCTGCTGAAAAGGACCTTATGTGCCAAAGGTAATTTGCCTTTGAAAATGTAGATGGAAAAAGAGAGCACGGTTCATTCACAACCTTTCATGGAACACAAATCAATGTTAATGGGAGGCACTACAAAAGTATTCTGATGTGAACAGCCACATGACCAACTCAAGACAAAAATGATGTTTTGACATTTTTGCCACAAATATCAGTGCTGAAACACATTAAGCACTTGAAGAATTCCAGGAGGACCTGCAAATACAGAGTAATCTGAAGGCCAAATACTACATGAGTATTCTTGAGTTCCTCAAATATATGACTGGAGAATATCCATCACTGTAGCCATTTTCTACACTTAAATAGGCCCTGGGAGATCGTATCTCCAAGTTGCTCGACCTTGTGGCAAATTGGGCTCTGCAATTCCCCAGACTCATTGTACTGGGGGACTTCAATGTGTATGCTGATATGTTACCATTTTCTTCTGCAGCCAAGAGTTTAGTTCAAACTATGGAAGCTCTGGGGTTCTCGCTAACTGCGACCGGTCCCACCCATCGGCTGGTCAAACTTTGGACTTGATTTTCAGCATTGGATTGCGAGTGATGCTATCTGCAGTGACTGAGGTCCCCTGGTCCAACCACTTCATCCTAAATGCTTGAGTAGAGATTCCACTCCCTCCGTGGGCTGACGCTGACCCAATCCTGGCGCGCCCCAGGAAGCTTATAGATCGAAACAGATTTTTGAATGCCCCCAAGTATCAGGAAATCACTGGTGACTCCCTTGATGAACAGGTCGATAACTGGAATGATACCCTGTGAACAACTCTAGACATGATTGCCCCTAAATATTCCTTCCACATTTGCCAGAGTCACTCTCCATGGTACACCGATGAGCTGCGGTCGCTGAAACATGAACGGAAATGACTGGAGCACGTGTGGTGATGGAAACATGATGAGGTGTCAAAATCGGCTTTTAAGGCGTCCTGTAAGAATTAAGAATCAGCCATCAAAGAGGCTAAAAAAGCCTATAACACCTCCCTGATAACCACTGCTAGATCTCCCCCAGCGCAAATATTTAAAATTGTTCGCAAACTGACCAGCCCAGCCCCACTGGTCAACCACCCAGCTGATTCGACTATTACAGCAGAGATGTTCCAGAAGTTTTTACAGAAAAGATTTCCTTGCATTGCCAAGAGTTACCCCCTATGGCTGACACTATGAGCGAACCGGAGGTCCCTCGACTCCTAAACGGCCCTACTCTTGACCAATTTGCATCAATAGACAAGGAAGCTGTCGATAAGATCTTGGCTGCTGCAAGACCAACTACTTGTTCCTTAGACCCATGCCCCTCCTGGCTAATTAAAGATTGCCTGGAGGGATTACGAGATGCTTGCGGTGCACAATCAACAACTCCCTGGAACAAGGATTTTTTCCAGATAGCTTAAAAGAAGCAATAGTTCACCCCCTTTTGAAGAAGCCAAGCCTTGACCCTACGATTCCTGCCAACTACCACCCAGTCTCAAACCTTCCATTCTTCGGCAAAGTGATCAAACGTGCAGTAGTGGGTCAACTCCAGCAGTTTCTGGATGACAAGAATGGCCTAGACCTTTTTCAGTCCGGTTTCCGCTCTGGCCATGGGACTGAGTCCGTCCTAGTAGCCATCTCTTTTCTTAAGGGCATACACCATGGCAATAGAAGACGCAAAAAATTCCTTCTACTCGGCTAATATTGCGTCCACAAGGAACTGTCCAGCGGAGCTGTTTCGGGTAGAGTTTCGGGATATGGTGTCATCTGTACGCAGATGATGTCCAACTCTATCACTCCTTCCTACCTGCTATTAAGGAGGCTGTTCAAGTCCTGAACCGGTGCTTGGCCGCTATAATGGACTGGATGAGGTCTAACAGATTGAAACTAAATCCAAACAAGACAGAGGTACTCCTGGCCAGTCGTAAGGCTGAACAGGGTATAGGGTTACAGCCTGTGCTTGACGGGGTTACACTCTCCCTGAAGGTGCAGATTCGCAGTCTGGGAGTGATCCTGGACTCATCGCTGAGCCTGGAACCCCAGATCTTGGTGGTGGCCAGGAGAGCTTTTGCACAGCTCAGGCTTGTGCGCCAGCTGCGCCCGTATCTTGGGAAGTTGGACTTGGCCATGGTAGTCCACGCTCTGGTTACATCCCGTATAGACTACTGCAACACTCTCTACGTGGTGTTGCCTATGAAGACTGCCCAGAAGCTGTAATTAGTCCAGCGCACAGCAGCCAGACTAGTAACAGGAGTGGGATACAGGGAGCGCACAACTCCCCTGTTGCGCCAGCTCCACTGGCTGCCAATTAGCTTCTGAGCACAATTCAAAGTGCTGGTGTTGACCTACAAAACCCTATATGGTTCCAGCCCTGTTTACCTGTCTGAACGTATTCTCCCCTATGAACCATCAAGAGTGCTAGGATTGTCTGGAGAGGCCCTGCTCTCGGTCCCATCACCTTTGCTGGCGTATCTGGAGTGGCTGAGGGACAGGGCCTTTTCTGTGGTGGCCCCCTGGCTGTGGAATTCCCTCCCAAATGAAATTAGATCCGCCCCCTCCCACCTGACTTTTAGGAAGCAGGTGAAAACGTGGCTGTGCATTGAGACCTTCGCAGAATGTAGGAGGAGAACACGAAGCGACTAAAGTCGCTAACCACTTGTTACAGACCGAATATATGGATTGCGTTGGCTTTTTAAATGTATTTATTGTATTGTATTGATAATTTTATTTTAAATTTATGATGTATTTAGATTTTAAATGTTAGCATTGAATATTTGCTGTTTGCCGGTCTGAGTGCCTCTTCGGAAGTGAGAAGGCCGGGGTATAAAAGTTTAAAATAAATAAATAATAAATAAATAAATCTCCAACTTGACAGAGGTGGATCGGTGTTGTTGATGCTCCTAGACCTCACCGCAGCATTCAACACCATAGACTATGATCTGCTGATCCAATGTCTAGGTGCATCTGGAATTCAAGGGCTGTCCCTAAAGTGGTTTAATTCATTCCTCCGAGGTCATAGCCAGTGGGTGGAGTGGATGGGTCAAGTATCAATAATTCAAGATCTAATTCTTGAAGAACAAGCTTACCTGGCCTGTATAACGGAGACCTGGTTAGACGAGGCTGGGGGGGGGGGTTAATCTCTCTCAGCTTTGTCCACCGGGTTACTCCGTACAGCACCAATCGAGACCGGGAGGGCGGGGAGGGGGAGTCGCAGTGGTCTATAAGGATTCCATCCCCTTGACCAGGTGCCCCATCCCACAGTCAACCATGTTCGAATGTGTCGGCCTAAGGCTTGGTGACCGGGACAGGATAGGGATTCTGTTAGTGTACCGACCACCCCGCTGCACTACAGTCTCCCTACCTGAGCTAGCCGGAGTGGTCTCGGGCCTGGCCGTGGAGTCTCAGTGGCTCATTGTGCTGGGAGACTTCAACGTCCATGCCGAGACCACTCTATCAGGAGCGGCTCAGGACTTCATGGCCACCATGGCAACCATGGGCCTGTCCCAGCTAATATCGGGTCCTACCCATAGTGCAGGACACACGTTAGATCTGGTTTTCTGCCAGGGATGGGAAGATGGTGGCGAAGTGGAGGAAGTGACCATCATTCCTTTGCCATGGACTGACCACCACCTGATCAGGTGCAGACTGTGCCTTTCCACCTCTGTAGGGGTGGTGGACCCATTAGAATGGTCCACCCCAGGAGACTTATGGATCTGAATGGATTCCTGATGGCTCTTGGGGACTTTCCCGCCTCCTCGGTAAGTGACCCTGTTGAGGCTCTTGTCACACTCTGGGACAGGGAGATGACAAGGGCTATTGACACGATCGCTCCAGAACGCCCCCTCTTGAGTAACCGAGATAAACCAGCTCCTTGGTTTACTGAGGAGTTGGCAGCGATGAAGCGAAAAAAGAGGAGGCTAGAGTGCGTGTGGAGTCGGAAGCGGAGCAGATCAGCCCATGCGCACCTGGTCTCCTACCTGAGGACCTATGACGCAGCAATAAAAGCCACACAAAAAACATCCATTGCGGGTTTGGCAGAGTGGGTGAAGGTGGTGGTTAATGCCTCCTTACAGGAGGGCAAAATTCCAGCCAGCTTAAAGCAAGCTGTTATAAAACCGCTGTTGAAAAAACCATCACTGGACCCCACTCAATTAGCAAACTATCGGCCAGTTTCCAATCTCCCCTATTTAGGCAAAGTCATGGAACGTGTGGTGGCTTCGCAACTCCGGGGGTTCTTGGTAGACACTGATTATCTTGATCCGGCACAGTCTGGCTTTAGGCCGGGACATGGGACTGAAACAGCCTTGGTCGCCTTGGTAGATGATCTACGCCGGGAACTCGACAAGGGGAATGTGTCCCTGTTGGTTCTGCTGGACCTCTCAGCGGCTTTCGATACCGTTGACCACAATATCCTTCTGGGTCGCCTTGCAGAGATGGGGCTTGGGGGTACTGCTCTGCAGTGGCTCCAATCCTTCCTGGAAGATCGTACCCAGAAGGTGTTACTGGGTGACACCTGTTCGACCCCACAACCATTGTCGTGTGGAGTCCCTCAGGGTTCAGTACTGTCCCCGATGTTATTTAACATCTACATGAAACCGCTGGGAGAGATCATTCGGAGTTTCGGAGTAAGGTGTTATCTGTATGCAGATGACGTCCAGATCTGTCACTCCTTCCCACCTGTCACTAAGGAGGTTGTCCAAACTTTGAACCGGTGCTTGGCTGCTGTGTCGGACTGGATGAGGGCTAGCAAATTGAAACTTAATCCAGACAAGACAGAGGTCCTCCTAGTCAGTCGAAAGGCTGAACAGGGCATAGGGTTACAGCCTGTGTTGGATGGGGTTACACTCCCCCTGAAGACGCAGGTTTGCAGCTTGGGAGTGATCCTGGATTCATTGCTGAGCCTGGAACCTCAGGTCTCGGCGGTGGCCAGGGGAGCTTTTGCACAGTTAAGACTCGTGCGCCAGCTGCGCCCGTACCTTGGGAAGTCTGATCTGGCTACGGTCGTCCACGCTCTGGTCACATCCCGAATAGATTACTGCAACACACTCGTGGGGCTGCCTTACAACTAGTCCAACTAGGCGGCAGCCAGATTACTAACTGGAGCTACATACAGGGAGCATACCACCCCCCTGTTGTGTCAGCTCCACTGGCTGCCTATCCACTTCCGGGCTCAATTCAAAGTGCTGGTCTTGACCTTTAAAGCTCTATACGGTTCTGGCCCATCTTACTTGTCCGAACGCATCTGCCGCTACATCCCACCTCGTAATTTAAGATCATCCGGGGAGGCCCTGCTCTCGCTCCCACCGACTTCTCAAATGCGGCTGGTGGGGACGAGGGAGACAGCCTTCTCGGTGGTGGCTCCCCATCTGTGGAGCGCGCTTCCTAGTGACATACGATCAATTCCATACCTCCTGACATTCAGGAAAAAAGTAAAAGCCTGGCTATGGGACCAGGCGTTTGCACACTAGCACAAGGCAGCACTTTTAAAAAAAACTTAAATGAATGTGTATGATATGTTGATGTAATTGTATTTTAATGTGTAATGTTTTGGGGGGTTTTATACTGTGTTTTAAGTGTTTTACTGTGTTGGCATCGCATTGTGCCTTTTTGGAAGCTGCTCTGAGTCCCCCCTCGGGGGTTGAGAAGAGCGGGGTAAAATGCCAAAAATAAAAATAATAATAAATAGCCAGCGGGTGGAGTGGATGGGTCAAGTATCCGAGAGGTCCCCACTTCTTTGCGGGGTACCACAAGGTGCTATCCTTTCCCCTGTATTGTTCAAAATCTACGTCCAGTCACTTGCCAGGCTAGTACGGAGCTTTGATCTGGAATGCTCCCAGTACACTGACGACACCCAGCTCCTCCTTCGTCTGGAACCTTGGATAATATCAATACCAAACAGTTTCACCCAGTGCCTTGAAGTCATGATGGGATGGCTGTGCGCGAGCAGATTGAAGGTGAATCCAGCAAAAACTGAGATCCTATGGCCTGGTCGACCATCAGAATTGGCCTGTCCACAGCCCACCTTCGATGGAGAACCTCTAGCCCCATCTACTAAGGTAAAGAGCCTTGGTGTTGTACTGGACTCTCAGCTAAAGATGGAGGCTCAGGTTACCTCTATTAGTAAACAAGCCTTCTTCCATCTTCACCAGGCAAGGCAGCTGGCGCCCTATCTCCCAACAGAGGCTCTGGCAACGGGGTTCCATGCCACGTTTACCTCGAGGCTGGATTATTGTAATGCACTGTATGTTGGCCTCCCTTCATCAGTTTCCCGGAAGATCCAAGTTGTCCAAAATGCGGCCACCAGACTACTCTCAAAAACGCCCATGAGATGTCATATAACATCAACCTTACAGCGTCTACACTGGCTTCCAATCGAATATTGGGCTTCTTATAAGACATTGGTCCTGACTTTCAAGGCTCCCCATGGACAGGGTCCACTATACCTCAGGGAGCACCTGTCATCCTTTCATTACCAAAGATCACCACGACCAGCCCAAGAAAACCTCCTCTACAGGTCCCAGAGAGGTACACCTAGAATCCACAAGGCGTAGGGCTTTCTCAATCTCTGCCCCAACCCTGTGCCTCCTCCCAGGTCCCAGAGAGGTACACCTAGAATCCACAAGGCGTAGGGCTTTCTCAATCTCTGCCCCAACCCTGTGGAACTCCCTACCACCAGATGTTAGAGCCATGCCTGACCTAAGGTCATTTATGCAAACACTCAAAATGTGGCTCTTTGGTAGAGCATTTAATGTGTAACCATTTTAACTCTACTGTTATATAATTTTGTTAACCTGTCTGTGTAAGTCACCCAGAGCACTCCGGTGGAGGGCGACTCATCAAATAATAAACTGAATGAATGATGGCATCTCTTTGTGTGTGTGTGTGTGTGTGTGTGTGTGTGTAGTCTGTATTTTATGAACGACCTGAGAAAGAAAGTGGCCAGACACACACACCCCCCAAAAGGGAGGGTAAAATTTGACTATTTTATTAACCTATTTATTATTTGTTCTGGAACAGTAATTCCCAAACTTTGGTTCTCCAGATGTTTTAGACTTCAACTCCCAGAAAATCCCATCTGGCTTACCAGCTATTAGGAAATGTGGGACCCAAAGTCCAAACACTTGGCACCAGAGTTCTAGGGGGTTATCTAACCTGTGGGGAATGAACTAGATTTGAAATAGATGGGACAAAATGTCTTTTATTAAAGCTCCTCTGCAATGTTCCTAAGGCACCTATGCATTGAATTGAGACCCAAATTGGGTTACTCACATATGGAAGTCTTGTGCAAGCCCCCCCCCTCTCCTCCCAAATGTTTAAAGTTTAAATCTCAAGCCAACCTCAAATAAGTCAATTTTCCCCATTTCACCAGTCTCAATATGTCCTCCTTTCATCCAAAAGAGGTGTTATGTTATCAAGTATTACTTCCTCTTCCATTCTCTATTTATGATACCACACACAGTCAATTGTCCAGTTTTTCTGTTCACAGTATGGCGTAGACAAAACACCCTTTAAACTCCTTACGCAATGTGCCCCTCCCTTCCCCTTTAGTGCCCCCCACCCGTGCTTTCGACCTCTCTCATCAACCACTCCCCTCCCCTTCGGTTCCATACCTGTTACGATATCCTGTCTTTAAAAATATATTTTATACTGATTTCTAATCTAATTTTAAATAACTGTTTACTGGGGAGTTGTCCTTCCCCTCTTAGGGCGCTTGTGCCCGCTTTGTGCTGGTCAGTGACCATAATAAAGTTTTGTTGTTGTTGTAAACTCCTTACCCAGCCCTGAAGCAAATAATTAAAATTTGGGGGTTGGGCTGGGCATTATGACCTTAAGAAGGCTCAATTGTAGCCCTGCCTCTCACCTCATCATGGTGGAAAGTGTCCATGTCTAATCCCTACCTTACTTCTTGTGAGGCCATCAAAAGAGCATTCCCCTCACATGGCTAAGCCAGTGGGGGAATTTAATTAACGATTTTCCTTGTAGCCATGGTCAAGAATGCATTCCATGCAGGTTGGTGAATAGGCTAAGATGGAAGCAATGTTTTGCATTCTTCTCTGCCCATCCAATTGTTTCCAAGCTGTCAGAAAAGGGCTTTCCCTTTTCTGACATCAGCTTGAGTGGGAATGCCTGTGGTTGGATGGTAAAAAAAGGAAAGGTTGCTCAAAGGTTTCCTTCTTCTGCCAGTCCAAACTGAAAAAGGGGGAGGAAGCGCTCTGCCTTTTGAAGCTGTCAGAGAGAAAGGAGCTTCTCTTCCTTTGTGCCCAACAAAGAAACACTGCAATAGCATCTTAAGACTCAAGTAAAAATCTTTTGCTGGCTACTAAATTTTCAGGGCTTATTTACAATTCTGTAGTATGAGCAATGTTGTTTTAATAACACTATTTTAATCTGTACATGCGGCCCGCTCATGGTTCTGTTTTTTTGAATGATTTTAATGTAATTTTATTGGTTGTTGTATTCTTATCGTTTATGATTTTTGTATCGATTTGGTTGTTGTTTCTGTTTGCTGGGCTTGGCCTCATGTAAGCCACTCCGAGTTCCCATTGGGGAGATGGTGGTGGGGTATAAATAAAGATTATTATTATTATTATTATTATTATTAATAGGCTGCACACTTTCGTTTACTGCAGAAATAGTGGAAACAACATTTTCTAAAAGCTGTCAGGTTATGATTTTCTTCTTTCTTAGGAATTGTCTACACAGGCCCCAAATCCCATATTGGACTGGAAGTTGAACAGATTATGTCCAGGGACTTCCAGTTTGTAACACAGAGTAAAAGGGGTTAACCCAATTATGAGAAGTAGGGGACTGCTCCAGAGTCTCAGTGAAACTTCAGACTGAACCATTCCTATTCTCTGCACTTGGGATCACAGGGGAAAGGGGATGAATTACAGCCATGTTGTCCACATCAACACTTTTTCTCCTTAGTCAATCTACCTTCCTTCCCTTTGGTCATATATGCACCTTTGCTGATGCCATCAAAGAAAACTGGCTCCCTGACTAGCAACAGATGGAAGAAGTCAGGTAAGGCTAATTATCCATTAGGACTGAACTATTTCCAGCCTGATTTGATGGTCTGGACTCTGCTGCCACAATTGCTGCAGTGGCGAATCTGAATAGCTCCATTGAATCCAAAACCAGGCCAAATAATTTTTGCTCTGGACTAACTCCAAATTTGGCTGCATATGTAGATGAGCCCTGACTGGAACCACTTTTTGCCTTTAAGTAAAAGTAAAGGTTTCCCCTGACATTAAATCTAGTTGTGTCTGGCTCTGGGGGGTGCAACTCATCTCCATTTTTAAGCCGAAGAGCTGGCATTGTCCATAGACACCTTCAAGGTCATATGGCCAACATGATTGCATGGAGTGCCATTACCTTCCAGCAGAAGCAGTACCTATTGATCATATTTGCATGTTTTTAAATTGCTAGGTCGGCAGAAGCGGGGGCTCACAGCAGATGCTCTCCTTGTTCCCTAGATTTGAACCACCAACCTTTCAGTCAGCAGCTCAGCGGTTTTACTCATGCCTTTAAATCTTCTAATAAAATCAAGATTGTTAAGTGGTGGTGATTATATACCTAGAGGTATAGTCATTTTCTTACAAACAGCAAGCTAAGTAAATGACAAGTTGAAATACAACACTTTTGTTTTGTTGGACTAATGAACAAAGCTTCCCATCTAGCCTCTGGAATGATATATTTCACCTACAATCAGCACCAGAGTTCAAAGTGGTCCCCTTATATAGCTACAGAATGCACAGCTTGCCAGAGTTAATCAGAGATTCTGTAATCAGTTTCAGTTATTTTCATCCTTTTTTAAAGAAAAAAACGTGAGGGGACTGGGATTAAGATGGCCCCGATAGAAGCTACATGTTTTTAATACAAAGTGGGCTATTATCAATTCAAACCTAATTGAACATATCATTTAAGCAACATTTTAAAGACTGACTAATAACAATGCATGTGACTGAGCTATTTGATGTTCATCGTGAAATCAGATATGGAGTCCAAATGCTGCATTTGTAATTTTCTAAGATGAATTAGTCCATTAGCAACTTGATGTTAATGACCCAGTGGAATAAAATGAAATTTCAGATAAAATTGATATTGTGAACCAAAGATAAACTCTAAATACGAAACCCAGACTCTCAATGTGATCCAGCAAGAGATCTCTATCTAAACTGTCTAAGATGTAATATGAATATAGTGTTCATTGTCCAATTTAAAATATTGGTGGTCAAAACAAAATTCTGATGCACTTTATATCAGGAAAAATACAGCACAAATGGAAAAAACCCAGGAAACTTATACCATTAATTTCAAGGAAATCTGTTTGGATCAGCTATTTTAAATTCTTAACTCTACCTATGAAAATTAAAAGACAATCATGACTTTCCAGATTCCCAAAATTTCAACTTTTTATAGTAGACAAAAAACTTGATATAGGTTTCAAAACCTGGATTTTGATACCAGTCTGGATTATATAATTATGTTTTTTTAAAAAAAAACTAGTATAAGATTTCATTGCAAGTTGACTTTAAAATACTGTACATGTTTTCTTAAAGCAACATGCCATCCTTATGATCTGTGAAGTATTACATGCCAATTTTGAAAAATCTTCAGGCATCTTCCTGTGGCAAATTATTTTATCTGTCAGCTTTCTGAAGGTAAATAAAAGTTGCACACATTTTCACAAAGCAAGGTTAAAGGATGCTTCAACAGTTCACTGGAAATTTTGTTTACCCCCCCCCCCCAAAACACCCATATATAATTAATAGTTATAACTAACCTTTGTAGATGTTTTCAGTAATGCTGGTAAATTTCTTCCAGTTCCAGGACTCAAACCTATGGGGGCAACCTGAACTATGGGTGCTGCTATAAACAAGTGAGTCAGGAAGCTTTTTTGTTTGTTTATTTCATCTGATCCTCTGCTGAAATTAGACCTGATCCACAGAACATATATTTTGAAATCCCTGATGTAGACTGAACTGGGTTTTCTTTTTGTGTGGTTTTTTTTTTTGGTAAGGTGGGGATATGGCTTTTTAAAAAACTTTTATTCAGGATCAGACTTTTTACAGAACAGATATCCAGGCACCTTACTCATAATTTCACAAATATTCACTTGACCTAATTGGATAGTTGGACTAATAATGACAGGCTGCATAATACCTGTCCTCACCCAGTCCCAGTATTTCACACATTTGTTATCCAGATTCAAATGTCAGCCACCCCAAACACAGGGCTCCAATGGATGATCTTCTAGTGAATCTCTCTGAGAACAAAAGCAGGAAAACCTCACTGGAAAGCCTCATCTGGTTTTCCTCCTTTTCATAAAACACCATAATGGGCACAAGTCATCAGTAAGACACAGAAATCTTATTTTCAGCTGACCTCCAGGGAAACATCCGGGTAGATCATAATGGATCGGAATGTCAACTATGGGCAGCTGATCATTAAAGCTCACCACCACAGCCTACTTCATCATTGTCCCATTTAGGAGAAACCGGAAATCCTATTACCTCAGGACAATTTCATCCAGATAAGCTCATTAGCAACCATAAAGCTTTATTTAAATTCCTGCCATTACACAACCCACCAATTACAGCTATAAAACAACAATAATGAATGTACAACAAACCAATGAGACAACATAGTGTAACTTTGAGCCAATCAGAACAAAGTTGATTATGTGTGAAAGAAAACCATAAAATACTGATAGCCATGAATGGAAATACATATCAGATCTCTTTTGCCTGATATCCCTCTTCATCAGCAAAGCAATCAAATCGACCTGTGATTCTACCCTCATCACTGCATGTCTTGGAGCCGGTATGCCAGGAACTAATCAGATTTCAGGACAACACTTTCATATAATTTCTGCCTAAAATTAACTCTTCATGTTACAACATGTGTCATCTATACACAGATGTATAGTGTGCATGTCTGTGAGACACCTTGAAACCTTGGCAGTATTGCATCTAGGCATATTGGTTCCAGCAGCTCATGGTTACAAGAAGCTATTCAGATGGACTTTTTTGAATACACAAACATTCAAATACACAGAGTAATTATACTAAGGTAGTACAATTGTACAGTTTCTGATAATAAAGTTCATAAATAACTCAAGAGTCCAACACAGGTGAAGCTAATAAGCAATTAGAACTGAATCCCAATCAGAATTTGAAATTCTATGGCATGGAGAATAATTTGCTATTGGGGCAATACAGTAATATTATTGGTAAGTCAGACTCTTTGGTTTATTAAGGCATGGCTTCCTAGTACTTTGGTGCAATACTCCTGAAAAACTTTTGATGAACTGCTATGGCCAACAGCATGGACCTCAACAAACCTTTTTTAAAAAGCCCTAAGCTTTATCATTGACTACTGTATTCTAATGTATTACTCGGCCACTGATTGTTGATTGTATTGTTATGTTTTATGATGTTTTTACATGTATTTTACTGTTTTGATGCTTCATGTTTTAATTGTGTTTGGCTGGGCTTGGTCCCCATGTAAGCCACCCTGAGTCTGTTGTTGTTGTTGTTATTGCTAAGAAAGAAAGTTCCTCTGGCATTTTATGTGGTTTCCCATCACCTTGAAACAAACTACTATCCATGTATTGCCTGAAAAGGTGGTCTTATATAGTACTAACCACATAGGGCAAACAGGTAGCAAAGGTACCTTTGCAGCATTCTGTCAGCATGTTTCCCATCTTTTAGTTAACCAGAAAGTACAACTGGTTCCCATGGTTGCAGCTTATTAAAAGTTCACCGCATACTGACCAGAACTATATTTAAAGACCTAAAGGGAAACATCACTGCAGAAAAATTATTTAGCCCATCCTTCATCATGCTGAATAGGATTCCCAGTGTGAACATCCAAAGAAAAATCACTATTCTTCTAGCCTAACAAACATCCTCCCAATATCTTTGAAGGTAGATGATTTAATAGGGAATGCTGTTGTGGTCTTTAAAGTCTAGATTTCAAAATGGTCTTTGCCATTGGTCTAATAACTAAGAACAGATCAGATAATATTTGAAACTGCAAAAAAATATTGATTGGCCCTCACAAGTCAAGGTATAACACTTGCCATATGATACAACAATACATCACAATTGTGTACAGAACATCAGCTACTTGGTCACAACTGATATTAGTAATGTTAAGGCAAAATGAGGATAATGATAATGACAGGTGATGCTGATGTTTACTTTACACCTTTAAATCTGCAATGAATGCTCTTTCTTTCTTTTACATCTGTATCCATTCCCAGCCCGCAAGGCTCCCAAGGCAATGAACAAATAGAAAGCAATTAAAACAAAGGTGAAAACATTTTTAAACACATTAAAATACTCTTTAAAACTCCTAAAAGTCACCCAAACCGCTTGGAGAATCCAGCTTCCAAAGATTTAAATTACAGTTTTAAATGCACAGCAGTAATCTGCTCTTTTTGAAAAGATTTTTTTTTACAAAAGAAAAGTTCTTTAAAGAAAGAATCAGGAATTAGCAAGTGATAAAACACTTCAGCAAAGCTGCCAAGGTCTTTATACCATAGCAACGAAGGGGGTGATAGTCAAGGGCAGAAAAACAGCAACCCAAGAACACTACAAATCCAGCCATAGTTATCATTATTGTCTCCATGTAAACACATACTTAAGAAATAGATAAACCTTTCTATATTGTTTTTTTCATTCTGCAAACTTAGTTCAGCTAAATAATACTTGTGGGAAAGTGTGTGTGGGAAGATAGTAAATTATTTCCTTTGTTTTCAAAGATAGCAGATTTAGTTTCCAGTTGACACCAAAACATAATGTAATGAGTATTGAAATAACAAGGACATCTCCATTTATATCATATCAAAATAAACTATAACCACCTAGATGGCCCTGAAAATCCCTAAACCAGTAAAAATAATTTAATGATTATATGGGTTGAACATAATTTATAGACTGCGGCCAAGTTTGTAGGTTTGTGCTTAAGTTGAATTTGTATACAAGTTGGAACAGGTACATTTTTGAAGTCAGTCTCTCTCTCTCTCTCTCTCTCTCTCTCTCTCTCCACACACACACAAACATATATATATATATATATATATATATATATATATATATAAGCTTTTGATAGGATAGGGAAGGGTTTTGCGATCAGAAGATTTCACCTCTTTTTCTGTCGCAGCGATAATTGGAATTTGAAAAAAATGGAATTGTTATAGAAAAAAGGATTGATGAGCAAGTAACAAAGCTGGTATTTTATATTTTTATATGGAACTAGGAGTGTAAATCTAATAGCAGTGGTGTGGGAATAGGAATCTGATCTCAACTCTCTTCTTTGTGGTTCATGCGTAGGTGTCTAGGGATTTACTGGAGAACATATACTGTAACTGCTAACAAGCCCTCTACCAATTCTTTCTCAAATATGTCTGGCAACAGTAGAGACAGTGGCATGTCACATACTATTACACAATCAATGAAAACTTAGCCTTGATAGTCTTCTTTAGAATAGATTTTCAGTAAATAAAAAGCCATTCACAGTTGGGTCTTGCTTCAATTGAGACACCCTTTCGTTATGATCATTCTTTCAGAAATGATTTTCCTTTCTTATGGGTATTTTTCTCTCACTTCCTGCTATTACAACCCAATTCTTTTTTAAAAAAATATTTTTACTGAGTTTTTACAGTACGTATAAAACAGAAATAGAAAAATCAGGAACATATAGGGAAAGTGAGGAGGGGGAAGGGCAGCAGGGAGGAAAGAGGGGGTAGGATGTAGGGGGTTGAGAGAAAGACAGGATACCATATACACATAAAGAGAGTCTCCCAGTTCGGGTACCAGAGATATTGAATACTTGAGCTGACACCACTAACTTCAAAAAGAAGAAAAAAAATTCCATCGCCTGTTGAAGTCTCTAGTGCAAGGTCTTTCCTTTATACAAGCATTTTTTCAAAATAAGTCCTCACTGGTTTCCAGTCCACCTTCCACTTGTCGCTTCTATATTGTATCTTGCTATACAGATCATCGGACTCCATTAACTCATTTAACTTATTAAACCAGTCCTCTATTGGCGGAATCTCCTCCCTTTTCCAGTTTTTGGCCAACACTAGCCTGGCTGCCGCTGAAATAAAATAAAGCAACTTTACATTATTTTCTTCTAGTCCTTCCTCTGGAAGATTTAACAGATAGGTTTCCGGTTTGAAATCAAATTTCTCCTTAAGAATTTTTTGGGTATGTTTATGGATAGTCTTCCAAAATCTTTGGATTTTGCTGCACGCCCACCAACAGTGTATATATGTTCCCAGGTGGGTCTTACATTTCCAACATTTACTGTTATTATTTTTATAATATGTTGCTAGCCTCTGTGGGGTCATGTGCCACATGTAGAACATTTTGTACCAATTCTCCGCTGGCGCACTGGCGCCCAGGATCTTTGCAATTCCCTTCCACGTCTTTTCCCACTCCTGCAGCAGTATTGTATGGCCCACATCTCGAGCCCATTCTGTTTCACTGTTTCTGCCTCAGTGTCAAATTCTAACAGTTTGCTGTACAGGGTTTTTATATGTTTGTTTTTTTGTTTTAGGACCCTTTCCCAGACATTTTCCTCTGTATTAAACCCTCTTTCCCGATCTATCCTAAAATAGTCCTTCAGTTGTGCATATTGGAACACCCCAATTCTTAACTATGAGTCATTTGTAAGTTGGATGTTGTACTGCAAGGACTGACTGTACTCCAAAATCTTAAATTGTCCACATGGTTGCCTGAGATAGTGACTCCTTTGCTTGCTAATACTTCAATGTTGGTTCATGTACAAAATTTTTAAAAACATTGTGCATTCAATATTTTTGCCAGTTCTCCTACAGCTTTCTATATCTCCCAAAAAATCTGCTCAAGAAAGTTGAGAGCCAATCCAGGACATTGGGAAATGTGATGCTATAGGTTGGAAAAGGTGGGAGAAATCTGCCAAAATTACTACTCACCCCCTTCATTCAGTAGACACTTTGAATATCAAACTCGAATCCGGCATGATCCCAATAGCAGAACTCAACTCTTTATGTAAGACTTTTTTAAAGCCTGATTTCACTACAACTTACTTATCTTTTGCATTTTTACAGCATCCTATGACATGTTCTTTGGCAAGATTTCAAAAGGAGGAAGCAAGACCCAACTGTGAATGGCTTTTTATTTACTGAAAATCTATTCTAAAGAAGACTATCAAGGCTAAGTTTTCATTGATTGTGTAATAGTATGTGACATGCCACTGTCTCTACTGTTGCCAGACATATTTGAGAAAGAATTGGTAGAGGGCTTGTTAGCAGTTACAGTATATGTTCTCCAGTAAATCCCTAGACACCTACGCATGAACCACAAAGAAGAGAGTTGAGATCAGATTCCTATTCCCACACCACTGCTATTAGATTTACACTCCTAGTTCCATATAAAAATATAAAATACCAGCTTTGTTACTTGCTTCTCCGTCTATCTCAGAAGAAATGTAGGCTATATGAACTAAATATGATCTACACCGGGAACTCGACAGGGGGAGTGTGTCTCTGTTGGTTCTGCTGGACCCCTCATCGGCCTTCGATACTGTCGACCACAGTATCCTTCTGAAACGCCTCGCAGGAATGGGCCTTGGGGGTACTGCTTTGCAGTGGCTCCAGTCCTTCCTTGAGGGTCGGTCCCAGAAGGTGTTGCTAGGGGACTCCTGCTCGGCCCCACGGCCATTGTACTGTGGGGTCCCACAGGGTTCAGTACTGTCCCCTATGTTGTTCAACATATACATGAAGCCATTGGGGAGATCATCCGGAGTTTCGGGGTACAGTGTCATCTGTACGCAGATGATGTCCAACTCTGTCACTCCTTCCCACCTGCTACTAAGGAGGCTGTTCAAGTCCTGAACCAGTGCTTGGCCACTGTAACGGACTGGATGAGGGCTAACAGATTGAAACTAAATCCAGACAAGACAGAGGTACTCCTGGTCAGTCGTAAGGCCAAACAGGGTATAGGGTTACAGACTGTACTTGACGGGGTTACACTCCCCCTGAAGGCGCAGGTTCGCACTCTGGGAGTGATCCTGGACTCATCGCTGAGCCTGGAACCCCAGGTTTCGGCGGTGGCCAGGGGAGCTTTTGCACAGCTCAGGCTTGTGTGCCAGCTGCGCCCGTATCTTTGGAAGTCAGACTTGGTCACAGTGGTCCACACTCTGGTTACATCTCATATAGACTACTGCAATGCTCTCTACGTGGGTTTGCCTATGAAGACTGCCCGGAAGCTGCAATTAGTCTAGTGTGCAGCAGCCAGACTACTAACAGGAGCAGGGTACAGGGAGCGCACAACTCCCCTGTTGCGCCAGTTCCACTGGCTGCCAATTAGCTTTCGAGTACAATTCAAAGTGCTGGTGTTGACCTACAAAACCCTATACCAGGGGTGCTCATTAGGTAGATCGTGATCTACTGGTAGATCACGTAGGGGCATCCTGGTAGATTGCAGGCAGGGCAGGAGGAAGGCTCATTCCCGCCCTGCAGGCTCCTGACGCCGCCCAGGTGCTGGCGGCCAGTCAGGATGGCGGCGGCATGACCGGTGTTGCTATGGCTCATATGGGAGCCATACACGGTGTGTATGGCTCCCATGCCATTTCCGCCGCCGCCATGACATCACGCGCACTGTTTTTCCTACCTTTTTGTGGTCTCGCCAGAAAAAGGCCACGGGAAAGGGGCCGCTCCAACTGCAGCTGCTGCAGCATGGATTCGGACTCGGAGCTATTGGTAAGCCAGTGGAGGGGCTACCTCTTTTCTCCCTCCCCGTCCCGCCCCGCTCTCTTCCCTTCCTTCCTTCCTTCTTCCCTTCCTTCCTTTCCTCTTTCCTTCCTTCCTACTTCGCATCCTTTCTTCCTTCCCTTCTTTCCCTCCCTCCCTTCTGTTCTTCCTTCTTTCCTCCCTCTCCCTCCTTTCCCTTCCTTCTTTCCTTCCTTCCTCATCTCCTTTCTTCCTTTCCTTCCTTTCTTCCTTTCTCCTCTCCTTCTTGCCTTGCCTTCTTTCCTCCCACCCACCACCCTCCTTCCTTCCTTCCTTCCTTCCTTCTTTCCTTCCTCTCTGCCTTGAACATTTGCTGTGGGTTGTGGAGGTTCTCTGTGTGAAGTTTGCCCCAATTCTGTTGTTGGTGGGGTTCAGAATGCTCTTTTCTTCCTTCCCTTCTTTCCCTCCCTCCCTTCTGTTCTTCCTTCTTTCCTCTCTCTCCCTCCTTTCCCTTCCTTCTTTTTTTCATTCCTCATCTCCTTTCTTCCTTTCCTTCCTTTCTTCCTTTCTCCTCTCCTTCTTGCCTTGCCTTCTTTCCTCCCACCCACCCACCCACCCTCCTTCCTTCCTTCCTTCCTTCTTTCCTTCCTCTCTGCCTTGAACATTTGCTGTGGGTTGTGGAGGTTCTCTGTGTGACGTTTGCCCCAATTCTGTTGTTGGTGGGGTTCAGAATGCTCTTTGATTGTAGGTGAACTATAAATCTCAGTAACTACAACTCCCAAATGACAAATCAATTTTTTTTGTGATGGTCACTCCTTGTAGGTGCCTTGTGGCCAAATTTGGCAGCAATTCGTCCAGTAGTAAGAAATCAGTTTGTGCGTGTCAACTGTAAAATAGGATGTGTGGAAGGGCTCTGGGTTATCTGAGGTCTTTTCCACACAGTTGAATAAAAGCCCATGTTATCTGCTTTGAATCAGATTATATGGCAGTGTGGACTCAGAAAACCCAGTTCAAAGCAGATATTGTGTTATATGTTTCACATTTTTGTAGTGGGTAGGTAGATCCTTTTGACTTGGTTGTTTTATAAGTAGCTCACATGCTGAAAAAGTGTGACCACCCTGCCCTATACAGTTCCGGCCCAGTTTACCTGTCCAAACGTATTCTCCCCTATTATCTGTCAAGAGTGCTAAGATCATCTGGAGAGGCCCTGCTCTCAGTCCCACCACCTTCACAAGTGCGTCTGGTGGGGACGGGGGACAGGGCCTTTTCTGTGGTGCCCCCCCGGCTGTGGAATTCCCTCCCAAATGAAATTAGATCTGCCCCCTCACTCCTGACTTTTAGGAAATGGGTGAAAACATGGCTGTGCAATGAGGCCTGCACAGAATGAAGGAGGAGATCGCAAAGTGACTAAAGTTGCTAACCATTTGATACGGAATGAATATATGGGTTAAGTTGGACTTGATTTCACCTTGGTGAAAGGCTTTTTAAATGTATTTATTGTATTGTATTTTATTGTAAATTTTATTGTAAATTTCTGATGCTTTTAGATTTTAAATGTTAGCATTGAATACTTGCTGTTTGCAGGTCTGAGTCCCTCTTCGGAGGTGAGAAGGCTGGGGTATAAAAGTTTTAAATAGATAAATAAATAAATAAATAAACTGATTGGGACAGTTCACAATATTTGGAGGGCTACATACTACCCAGGATGTGTGGCATGACAATAAGAGATAAATTCAGCAATAAGGAGCTGTGTGAAAGAACCGGGGTACATGACATGGTCAATTAAATCTATGAGGCAAAAAGGAGATGGGCAGGGCATATAGCACAAACAAAAGAGAACCGATGGACATGTCGACTAAAGAATTGGATACCAAGAGACCACAAGTGGCCTTTCAGCAGAACTCATACTTAGTGGGATGAACCAATGGTTAAGCTATTCAGTTAGAAAATGAAAAGAAAAGCACAGGATCATATATTTTGGCAAATGGTAGATTTGCATCAAGCACAAAGGAGTAGATCGATGACAAATCGGATAGGAAAGGATACTTTCCACACATTGTATTTGGATCCTTCACAAGACATGTACCTAAAAAGCTATACTTTCTAATTTTCTGCCACATCTAAGTTCCAAAGACACTTACAAATTCTCTTTTGAAAAACAACCACTTTGATCTTTGATAGTTAAGTTCATTTTTACAGCAATCAGCAAAGGAGTAAAAAAGGGCATCATAAAGCCATTTGGATTAAAGACACACTGTGCTTTGAAGTCTACATACAGGAAAAATAAACATGTTCTTAATCATATTAGGATGACTCTGACTAGAAGAGTAATAACATTTTTTGCACTTAAGATGAAATGTTGTGCCAAAATGTACTGTACTCCTTATGTGAAATGGATCTATTGATTACCTTGTCACTACATTCTCAGCTGTTGCATTTGGGTGTGATTCTAAATCATGATTTAGCATTTAAAGGAAATACCTACCTCCTCTTCCATTGCATCCTAAAAAGTTTGGAAGCTTCTATTCCATATTACATAATTATGGCTTGTTTTAACTATAATCCATGAAACCAATGGCTTCTTTTCCCTAACTACAATTAAGATTATTTGCAATTTACCAAGATCTAGATGATGCATGTTGTAGTCATTAAAGAACAGAAACAAAAATATTTGAACTCCTGTTCACAAATCTACAAAAGAGAAGAAAAAATGTTTCCTAAGTCCCAAATTGTAGTTCAGCACTATGTCCAAATGGCACTAGTGTACTAACAGGAAAATAATAGTCCCTGTGTTACAGACATTTTCTATGAACACTATGTTTGTTCAGTGGTAGAATACATACTTCGCAGTAAAAAGTTCAGGTTCAGTCCTTGATATCTTCAAGTAAGACTGTATTCAGAATATGAAATCAATCACCGATTCATCTAACTGTGTAGACTTGCATCTAAGGACCTCCTTACAATGAGCTTTGGTTCCTTCCTAGGACACTTCCAGGATGGAGCCCATCACATGACACAGGGCTACTTCTGGTGGGGCTCTGCCCTGGCTCAGTCCTGGAAGCATCCTAGAAAGGAGCCCTGAGAACACAGGGGAACTTCCCATGTTCTCATTGATTAAGATAAGGCAAGCAAGAGGGGAAGCTGGGTGGTGACCCCGTGTGATGGGGAAAATGGCTATGATGGTGGTGTAGGGCTTAAGGGTGATGGTTTCCTACTGCCCACCATTTGCCACATTGCTCAGCAAATCCTCCTGCTGTCACCCACTTTTGTACCGCAATGTGATGAGGTTCTCAGTCTTGATTAAATCCTGTCTGAAAATTATTACCATGTTTCTTTTATTCTAAGACACCATCAATTGTAAGGTGCACCCTAGTTTCAGTACCAACAATACAAGATAGGTAGGTAGGTAGAGATCACCTTACATTACCTATTTGGGTAAGATGCATTGGAGTGGTTAAGAACATAAGAAGAGCCATGCTGAATCGGACCTCAGCCCATCTAGTCCAGCATTCTGTATCACACAGTGGCCCACCAGTTGTACACGGGGATCTCGAGCAGAAGGGAGGGCAAAACCCTGACCTGCTCCCGACCCCCCACAACCAGTACCCAGGGAAATCCTGCCTACCTCAACCAACTCTGAGGTGGCACTTGAATGTCCTTTTCAGTAACTACCGATACACTTGGTATCCATGAATCTGTCTAATCCTGCCTTGAAGTTGTTCAGGCTGACAGCTGTCACAAACTCTTCTGGAAGTGAGTTCCATAACCCAATGACCCTCTGGGTGAAGAAATATTTCCCTTTATTAGTCCTAATTTTCCTACCTTGGAGCTTCAGGGAGTGCCCTCTAGTCCTAGTGTTTTGTGACAAAGAAAACAGTTTTTCTTTATTCACCTTTTCTATCCCATGCATGATTTTATACACTTCGATCAAGTCACCTCTTAAACGCCGTCTTTCAAGGCTGAAAAGACCAAGGCGTTGCAACCTGGTTTCATAAGGGAGCTGCTCCATCCCTTGGATCATTCTTGTTGCCCTTTTCTGTACCTTTTCCAGTTCCGTTATATCCTTCTTAAGGTGCGGAGACCAGAACATCAGCAATTGGTTGCTGATGTTAACAAAAGTATACATGGGACTTGGTGAGGAAAGGGGAGAAAGGAGGGAAAATCACCCTTCCCTCTCCAAGTTGTGTGAATACACTTGATAACATCAGCAAGGGCACCCAGGTATAAGCTAGGAGTTATTTGGAACTCTGTGGCCACCACTGCGATAGCAGAAGGATGATAAAAATAAGGGTGACTGTCAGTCCACTCTAACTTCGAAGAAGCACCACACGGCAGACGACCGGTAAATCCATCTTCTTTATTAAAGGATCAAGAAGCTTAATGCCAAGAATGCCCGTGCAAGGCCGTGCCTGGCTTTTATACCCACACCCAGTCTGATACAACCACATGCAACTGCCCAGCCCAGCTAGAGCCACACCCAGTCTGATGCAATCACATGCAACAGCCCAGCTAGAGCCATGCCCAGTCTGATGCAATCACATGCAACAGCCCAGCTAGAGCCATGCCCAGTATGATGCAACCACATGTAACAGCCCAGCTAGCACTTCCCCCCAAGTGTAGCTCCCCCAAAGTCAGCCTGCCAGGTGTTTCACAGATGTGTGTGTGTGTTGGGATTGTGTTAGGGCCTTGGCTTCCAAGCCTACCCTGGCTGGGGAGACAGGCTCCTGACATGACACTCCCCCCCCCACCGTGCTCTGGGGCCACGGGAAGTGTGTGTGTGCTCGCCCTAGGAACCTAAGCTCTATCCTAATCACTAAACTGTTAAATGCACTATATCTCCCAAAATTCCCAAGGTGAAGCCATCCGGCCTCACCCTCTCCACCTTCTACCAATCATGCTGGGAATCAGTCCTTCTCACCCTTTCAATGCACTATCACGCTCTCTTGCACTCTTCAAACACCCACACACACCACTGCTGGCATCCCAGCCCCAGGTTCCCATTGGAACGGGCCTCATTCCTGACTTCCTCCAAACTAATCCAAGCAACCCACAATCACGATCACTGGAATGCTCATTCTTCCGCGTTGCCCAGCCAAACTCCTTCAATGCACTCAATCTGCATTCCATTCGGTCTCAAGTCATCCACAAATGCTCCCAGTCTATACAGCCGGTCCCATCATCCACAACTGCAATCTCCATACAGCACTCTCGTCACACTCTCCTCCTGCCCACCTTCACACAAACATCTGCAGGCCTTTGCAAAACCATTCATACCACTGGCACAACCAACTCTGAGCAATCAAGACCCATCACTCTCAAATCTAAACCTACTGGATAATCCCACCTTCTGCTAGCACAATCTGAAGACACTAAATTCTAACAACCCTTCACCCAATTCTATGTATTGACTGGGATCCATACTGCGCTACTCAAACCACAGATCCTATCTAGAGTGACTGATTATAAATAAAACCCCTTTGAATGTGTGCCCCAACATCATACAGCATTACAGAGCATTGAGGAATTATACAACAATGCAAATCAGTTACAAAGCATTAACAAACCCCCAACCAGTTAGTCCAGTTAGTCTAACCCCAGTTAGTCTAACCTCAGTTCCAGGCAAAGTGATGGAAACCATTATTAAAGAAAAATTACTAAGCACATAGAAGAACAGGCATTGCTGAAGGAAAATCAACATGGTTTCTGCAAAGGCAAATCATGTCTTACTAACTTGTTAGAATTCTTTGAGGGTGTAAATAAACACATAGATAAAGGGGACCCAATTGATATTGTTTACCTTGACTTTCAAAAGGCTTTTGACAAAGTCCTCACCAAAGGCTCCTAAATAAGCTCTTCAGCCATGGAATCAGGGGACAGGTCTTGTCCTGGATTGGAACCTGGCTAAACTGTAGGAAACAAAGGGTGGTAATAAATGGACATTTCTCTGGGTGGAAAGAGGTGAGAAGTGGTGTACCCCAAGGTTCAGTTTTGGGTCCGTTACTTTTTAATTTATTCATTAATGATCTGATGTAGGAGTGAATTCTGAGGTAGCAAAGTTTGCAGACGACACTAAATTGTTCAGGGTAGTTAAAAATGAAACTGATTGTAAAGAGCTCCAGAAAGATCTCTCGAAATTGAGTGAATGGGCAACAAAGTGGCAAATGCATTTTAACCTAAACAAATGTAAAGTCATGCACATCGGGGCAAAGAACCCCAACTACACCTACAAATTGATGGGGTCAAAGCTTTCCGAGACAAACCAGGAAAGGGATCTTGGGGTCAGGGACAGCCAATAGCTATTTGGAGCTCTATAGGACTTGCTATGACAAAGGCAGTCTGACAAAAGTAAGTGCCATGGTCTGTCACCATGGCACAGAGCCTGGGGAAAGTGGGATGGTCATGTGATGTGAATCAGAACCAGCTCAACTATTCACAGTACCTGGAAGTGCAGAAGCTCCATAGCATTTCCCAGCTTTTCATAATGTGTGGTTTTGTCCCTGCATGGGAGTGAGAAGGCCCTGTGCATCATGTCAATGCCACAGAGTCCATTCTTATCTGCACTGGTGTTAAAATTTTTGTATAGATATGCCATTTGGATGACATTTGTGATGGTTTTCTTGCAGTGGTCTAAAAATGGTTACTGCTCTTATGTGAATGAAGCCAGATCATTCCAACCTACCACCATTGTGTTTTGTAATGGAATGTGCTTCAGAGTTATGACAGTTATCAGATTGCAGATTCAGTCTCCAACATCTCCATCCAAAGAATTCTAGCCAGTAGCAGGACTAGGAAGACTTCCTTTCTGATAACTTAGAAAGGTGCTGACAGGGTAGATGTCAAATGAATCAGTGAACAAACTATCTGACTCAGTATATGACAGTTTCATATGTACTATCTTGCTTTGCAATTATTTAAATGCTTCAAAATGACTTCTGTATGCATACTTGTTCAAGGTATAAACTTTTTTCACCTGTCACCCAGGAACAGCTCTGTAGTGTTTACTTTCATTGTGCTGAAAATAGAAATTTTCCTATGTTTAATAATGTAAAAGTGTCTCCAGCCATCCGGGAGTATTTATACACAGAGCTGGTCGAAAGCAAGTAGAACTGGCACAGTTGAATATTCTCCATGTACAGCTACCGTGAAGTAAAATCCCTCTGAGCCCCCTCGGGGCTGAGAAGGGCGGTAAAAGTGCTGTAAATAAAATAAATAAAATCAGGTTAGCCAATTTTAGCCTGCATTAGAGGCTAGAAGTTTATGGCTGTTTGTTTGGATATCATCTGGCCCAATTCAGATATCTGGTCAATGCAGACATGGTCACTGTCTTACATCTAATCCCATGAATCAAATGGTATTTTGTTTTATTTATGTCATAGAAACATAGAACCACCCAGCCTAACCCCTGCACTTTATATTCATAGCCTGAAAGTGATTTCATAAAATATATTTAATATTTTAATCATTACATAAAGTTTATGTACACTGCATCATCAGAAAGTAAATGCATTATAGCATGTGGACAATTTTAGATATTGAGTATTTCAGATTTTGAATTTTTGATAAGTGATGCTCGACTTGTACACAGTAAAAATAATCTGCTTAAACAAAAATGTCTTCATCTGTCAGGAAGTGAGAAGCAACTGAAGAGTGGGAGCAGCCACCAAGAAGGCTTTCTTCAGTGTCCTCACCAAACAAGCCTGTAACGGTGGTTGACAGGGGGAAAAAAATCTCACGTAAATCTCAAACCTCAGAAAGGTTTCATATAAGAAGAAACAGTCTTAAATGTTTAATGGATGAATAGTTTTTTATACCATTCAGTAACTGATTCAGTTGGTCTTTTCCCACTGTGATGAGTATCAACAATTAGGACAATAACGTACTAATTCTCACTACTGCTGATCAGTGCATGAATATATAAACGGGCCTAACATACAAACAACTGATTTGCACATATGCTTAAAATATCTGTAAATGATCAAAACTGCAGATAATCCAAATGTCCTGGAGCCTAATGCATATATGAATGATGATTGGGTTTCTATTTTTGGAGAGGGTTTCATTTTCCATAATATTTTAAGAAAACTATTACCTATTCATGCACTATCATGCCTGAATAATGTGTCACAATGCATGTGTCACAATAACTTAGCACATTTTAATAGCCTCATTGAAGATAGATAGAATAAAGTTAGGGATTCAACCACAGTACTGTATTTATTTATTCATTCTTAAATACAGACTAAAAATTTTACTGCAGAAGACAAAGGTTATCTTAAAGGGATTGTTAAAGACATTGAATAGACATCTGAAATTTGTGGATTTGAGGTAGGGACATATATACGATGAAATGTATATATCAAGAAGCAACTCCTTTGTTATTAAAGGCATAACTAGTGACGGGGATCATAAGGTATGATAAAAAACAGTTTTCTGTTGATATGAACCAACCCTTGCCATGAAATCTTTTATAAAACAAACACTACTTACATTAAATTAGACTATTATCTATCTCTGACTAGCAACAGCTTTCAAGAAAAAATAAAAGCTTCTGTTACTCAGTGACCAAAATAGAAACATCAGGTAGTGAGTCTAGGACATCTGGGACATTTTTTACCCTTTAGTATTGTTCTTGTTTATTTTACAAGTAGACATGGACTTCCAGAAAACACAATGAAAATATGGCGGAGTTCTAATCATCTGCCAATTCTGCCTTATGTGCCAACAATGAATGTTTTTCCAATGTTGAAAGGGCTGCTTTTCCACTTGAAATTAAGACCAGAATTGCCCAAAAGACCTCTACTGATATAAACTGGCAGAAAAGTGGGGTATAAATGCAAATAAATATGTTGTGAATGTACAGTCCTATCTTCAAAATGAAAGATGGCATTAGTTATTGTAAATCTCAGGGACAGAGGTAATTTGATTCACAGAGTGGAGATGTTGCATAAAAGATACTCTAGTTGGGAATTTGATGATTAAATCAATGCTTTTCAGTCAAGCTCAGAGACATGGAGTGTGAACTCCAGGTGTTGGACACGACCCAGGAAGTTTCCCAATCCCGAACGCAGATTGATAAGTCAGAAAAGAGATCTGTCTCCGTCCCGTTAGTGCTAGCGAATTGGAATGATACTCCCCCATTTAGGGATCGAGAGGTCCCAGCTGTGCTGACATCCCCCGGAAGGGTGACCACCTATAGGGCCGGAAATACCACGGTCCCCTTCCCAGCTGTTTGAATACTGCTGGTCAGTCCCCATTGTTGGCACATCTGCTGCCACGGACTTGACCTTTACTCTGGCTCCTCGTCCATCGGCCGATCCTACTGTATTACCCTTGAATTGTCACATCAGGTCCTACTGTTCTTTGTTTAATACTTAACTGTTAATTGCTCTATAGTTTTATTGTAATTGTGATTTTACATGTTTATCCTGGTTATTTGCTCTATGTAAATTGCACAGAGCACCTCGGTGGAGGGCAATTAATCAAATAATAAATGGTAAATGGCATATATATATATATATATATATATATATATATATATATATAGTTACAACACCATAGTATTTCAACTCATTCTAGATTGAGCTTCATGAACTATCTTTAAATGAGTCTTTAAATGCAAAGTATCACAGAAATCTGACCTGAACTTCTTATGCAAATAGCAGGCAAGCACTTTGATTGGAGTCATTTTCACCAACAATGAAAACAATATTTTGAAATTTCAACACTAGCTTGTATTTTTAGCACTCAAAATTATTCCAGCATAAATACCAAGTGAATTAGACAGGGCTTTGCTTGTCTACCATATTGACTACTGCTTTGTGTTGTCACCAATTTCATTCCAATGTAATTAACCTAATCAATACTGGGGACAACTTTTGTGGCATCAAAATAAGTTTTTCTATCTTTGTTTTCATTAATCAATATTTTTATTATATCATTATGACAAGGTTAAATCATTATCCTCCATGGCTTGAGCAAAGTGAAACAATCATAGCTCTTGGGATGCTGAGAAATGAAGACTTTGGGAAAAGAATACAAAAGAGATAATTTGACTCTTCATCTGTCAGATAGGAGTACAGAAACAGCATGAGAAAGGACAGGTAGGCACAGATAAAGTATTGAGGTGGATAGTAAGAAGCAGAGTTGTGCGCAGAACCATTTTCCTTCATTTCATCCATTCTTTCATTACTTTTGTAACCTTTGGGAGCATGTAACAGGAAGGCCCCTCCTGGTACAAAAATCAGCTCAACATGAGAGCAAGTAGGAGTGGATCCTGGCTGCTTGCCTTCATTTTGAGAGCAGCCACCTTGTCTTGAAAACAATGTGTGTGTGGTGTGCAGGCCCAGAAAGAGCATGCTTGTCTGCAGCCAAGTGCCTCCTCTAGAGTAAAAAAATAGAACTTGCCTCCTTACCTTGGAAAGACTGTGTGCATGTGTGGCATACAATCCCAGAAATGTGCCTACAGCTGAGCACCTCTTCTCTAGACTAGAGAAATAGATAAGAATGGTAGGTTACATACCTGTGACCATCTTTCTTCGAGTGAAGCTCTGTGAATCCACACTTATGAAGTTTGCGCGCCAGCGGGCTTCCCAACGGAAACTTTTCCAGTTTGAAACTTTTGGCGGTAGCTCCGCCCCAGCCAACCCCGGAGGGCATAAAAGGCGCTCCAGCGCCCACGCCATTCCTTACGCCACATAGCAACAAGGAAAGGGTGGTTTGAGAAAGAGGGGATGGCGGGTCGTGTGGGATTCACAGAGCTTCACTTTCGAAGAAAGATGGTCACAGGTATGTAACCTACCATTCTTCTTCGAGAGCTCTGTGAATGCACACTTATGAAGATTTACCGAGCTGAGGTAAAGGAGGTGGGAACAAACCAGCCAGATTGTAGAAAATGAACAGGTTTATTGCAACCAGCAACCTGAATAAATAACACGTTAACACATAGAATATGAGTGGGAGGCAGGCCCCACTTGTAAACACAGTGCAACAAGCACCATTCATGTCAGGCACGCAGGCCTCAAACATAAGTGCAATCATAGCAGAAAGTGCAACAAGCACCATTCATGGCAGGCACACAGGCCTCATAACAGGAGTGCAACAAGCACAACCTGAGAACAAAGGGTGCACAACTGGTGCACCCTACCCGAAAATGGGTAAAGCGCGCTTTAACTGGTAGACTGTGCCCTACCTGGGGCACGGCATACTTAACATTGACAGTGCAATGAACAAGAGGGGTTCGAACGACGAACTGTCGATCGACCAGTGCAAAACAAGGGAGAACTGGGGCTGACTACTCTGCAGCACCTAGAGGGGTCCTTGGGTTAAGAATCGACCGCCCAAAGGCCGCCTCCCTCCCAAACAGGGTGTCTACCCGGTAATGAGATATAAAGGTAGAGGGGTTGGCCCAGATGGCCGCCTCTGCAAATTTGGTCCAGGGGAATCCCTTGGAGGAACGCAGTTGACGCGGGCCACTGCCCTAGTCGAGCCCCTAACCTTAGATGGGCACGGTTGACGGGCTATCTGATAGCACAGTTCAACCAGGGATGCTACCCATTAGAAAGTCTCTGTGTCGACACCGCAAGCCCAGCTTGTCGGGTGGCGTACGACACACAAACAGCCGGGTCGATCGGGCGGTAGTCCGCCGACCGGTTCTTGTAAGTCAGAAGGGCCCTTTCTGACGTCGAGGTCGCTTTGCCCTCGAACCGTGTCCCCGGTTCTGGCCAGTCCCAAGTCCGGAAGCACGATGTCCGTGTTCAGGTGGGAACGGAGACACCACCTTCGGCAGAAAGGTGATGTCCGTCTGGCAGGATGGCCCTATCTGCTAAAAACAGCAGGTAGGGTTCACACACTGGGAGCGCCGCCAGC